>JABWPP010000050.1:142451321-142963821 GCA_016920855.1 Puya raimondii
ACCGCACATTGTCCGCGGAGAGTTGGACAAGGTCGACTGCTTCGTGCGCGGGCTTCGACCGGAGATCTTTCGGCACGCCCTCAAGCTACAGACCTTTGCGGAGGTCTTGGACCGTGCTCTTTGGGTGGAGCACGGGAATGCATGTGCGCGCGAGGAGCACGAGTCTTGGGAAAGAGAGAAGGAGAAGGATAAGGAAAAAGGAAAGAAACGACCGGCGAGTGGCTCGGGTGGGCAGTCTAGCTCAAAGCGACCCCCGAAGCACTCACAGTCGCAGAATCAGTCTCGAGGGTCCCGGCGGAATCGACCCTCGACCCAGTGCCCGATTTGTAGCGGCCCCCACAACCCTCAACAATGCGATTATCGTGAGGGCCGGTGCTACAAGTGCGGACAGCCGGGACACATGCGGTTCAATTGCCCGATGGATGAAGGCCGGGCACCGTCGTCGGCATCGGCATTTGCACCGCCGAGACAGCTTGCGGGCATCCCACCCGTGGCGATGTCGGCCGGCCGTACACAGCCGCCGAGACCAGTTGAGGGCCAGCGGCCAGCGCCCAGTGGACGGGTATTCGCCTCACAGGTGGAGGAGACTTCTGCCCAGGAGGATGTCGTGGCAGGCATTGTGTTAATTAAAGGCATTCGATGTAGAGCTTTGTTTGATACTGGTGCATCGCATTCAATCATTGCTCGATCATTTGCTATTGCACATGGAATGGAAATTGTAGAAGCCACGCATGCAAGAACTGTGCAAGTACCTGAACACACCTTTTGCGTACATCACGCGTGTGTAGATTGCCCAGTGAGGGTTGAAAACTGGATCATGCCAGCTGATTTGCTGGTGTTAAATCGAATGAATGAGTATGATTTGATCCTAGGAATGGATTGGCTCTCGAGATATCACGCTACTATTGATTGTGAGAGCCGGATAGTGAGGTTTAAAGAACCCGGGCACAAGGAGTTTGTGTACCGTGGGTGCAAGAGTTCGCTCTTTGCGTCAATGGTGTCCACGTCGCAAGCAAGGAAGCTTATTGCTAGTGGATGCATTGCCTACTTGGCGACGGTAGTGGATGACCGAAAGGAAGTGTTGGGGCTCGAGGACATTCATGTGGTCCAAGAGTTCCCGGATGTGTTTCCGGCGGAGTTACCCGGAATGCCACCGGACCGGGAAATAGAATTCGTGATCGATTTGCTCCCGGGTACGACGCCGATTTCTAAGGCCCCGTACAGGATGGCACCCGCGGAACTAAAGGAATTGAAAGCACAATTACAAGATTTGTTGGACAAGAGTTTCGTAAAGCCAAGTGTGTCACCTTGGGGAGCCCCTGTTCTATTTGTGCGAAAAAAGAACGGTTCACTGCGGTTATGTGTGGATTACCGTGAGTTGAACAAAGTGACCGTCAAGAATAAGTACCCGTTACCCCGAATTGATGACTTATTCGATCAGTTGCAAGGGTCTCGGGTGTATTCAAAGATTGATTTGCAATTCGGTTATCACCAATTGAAGATCAAACCGGAGGATGTGCATAAGACCGCGTTTAGGACGCGGTATGGACACTATGAATTCACGGTTATGCCTTTCGGGCTTACCAATGCCCCGACAGCGTTAATGGATTTAATGAACCGTGTGTTCAAACCACTGTTGGATCAATTTGTGGTGGTGTTCATAGATGATATCCTTGTTTACTCTCGGAGTGAAGAGGAACATAATGAGCACATAAGGATTGTGCTTCAAAAGTTCTTCGAGAGAACAAGTTATCCGCCAAGTTGAAGAAGTGCGAATTTTGGATTCGTGAGGTTGCTTTCTTGGGTCATGTGATTTCCGCGGAAGGAGTATCGGTGGACCCTATGAAAGTTGAGGCAATCAAGGATTGGCCTCGCCCGACCAATGTCACGAAAATACGAAGCTTTTTTGGGTCTTGCGGGGTACTATCGGCGGTTCGTGGAGGGGTTTTCAAAAATCTCCGGTCCACTAACGCGTCTTACCCGCAAGAGGGCCAAATATGTTTGGAGCGAAGAATGCGACCAAAGCTTTAAGAAGCTAAAGGAAAGGTTGACTTCGGCTCCGGTTCTCGCCTTGCCGATTGCGGGGGAGGGCTTTGTGGTGTATAGTGATGCATCACGGCATGGTCTTGGGTGTGTGCTTATGCAAAGAGGACAAGTGATAGTATATGCCTCTCGACAGCTGAAGGGCTATGAGCAGAATTACCCCACCCACGACCTAGAGCTTGCAGCGGTGGTCTTCGCGCTTAAATTGTGGAGACACTATTTGTACGGGGAACATTGTGAGGTGTACACGGATCACAAAAGCTTAAAGTACTTATTCACTCAAAAGGAGTTGAATTTGAGGCAGCGGAGATTGTTGGAGTTGATAAAGGATAACGACTTAACCATCTTGTACCACCCCGGTAGAGCCAATGTGGTGGCCGATGCGCTCAGTAGAAAATCCGTGGAGAACTTCGCAATTGAGATAACGGGACAAATGCCGTTGATCAAGGAAATTGGCCGATTTGACTTGGAAGTCGTGGCCCCGGGCGTCCCCCAAAAACTCATGAATCTCGATGTGTGGCCGACCTTGTTGGAGCAAATAAAAGAAAAGCAATTCGGTGATCCGGAACTCCAAAAGGTGCGGAATGCTATCGAGAGTGGGCGCGCTGGTGATTTTCATGTGGACTCGAAGGGCGCCATTCGATTCCGAAATCGATAATGCGTGCCTAAAGTCGAGGACATTCGTGGGGAGATCTTGAAAGAAGCTCACACTTCTCCCTATGCGATTCACCCGGGCGGCACCAAAATGTATAAGGATCTTAAATTGCATTATTGGTGGCCGGGGATGAAACTTGATGTTGGACGCTTCGTGGCACAATGTCTAGTATGCCAACAGGTGAAGGCCGAGCGTCGCTTTCCAGCAGGGAAGTTGCAAGGATTGCCCATTCCAGTTTGGAAGTGGGAGAATATCGCAATGGACTTTGTTGTGGGTTTACCTCGATCGCAAGGTGGCCACGACGCGATTTGGGTGGTGGTAGATCGTTTGTCAAAGTCGGCACACTTTTTGCCAATTCACACCACTTGGTCGGGAGACAAGTTGGCACAAGTCTACCTGGACGAGATTATGCGGTTGCACGGGGTCCCGACCTCGATAGTTTCAGATCGAGATTCCCGTTTTACATCGCATTTTTGGAAAAGCTTGCAAGAAGCTTTGGGTACACGGCTCGATTTCAGTTCAGCATTTCATCCTCAAACTGACGGTCAATCGGAGAGGACAATTCAGATTTTGGAAGATATGCTGCGAGCGTGCGTGTTGGACTTCAAGGGTGCATGGCCTACTCACTTACCGATGGCTGAATTTCCTTACAATAATAGCTATCAATCTAGCATCGGTATGGCACCGTTTGAGGTCTTGTATGGAAGGAAATGCCGCTCTCCTATTCATTGGAGCGAGGTCCGCGAAAGAAGGATCTTAGGACCGGATGTGTTGCGTGAAGCGGAGGAAAAAGTCCGCTTGGCACGTGAACGCTTATCGACGGCGCAATCCAGGCAAAAGAGCTATGCGGATAGACGTCGACGAGATTTGGAATTCGCGGTAGGAGACCGCGTCTTCTTGAAGGTATCGCCCATGAGAGGGGTGAAGCGATTTGGTGTTCGGGGTAAGTTGAGTCCCCGTTACATTGGACCTTATGAGGTTTTGGAGCGTGTGGGATCCTTGGCATATCGGCTAGCCTTGCCGCCAAAACTTGCGGGGATACACAATGTGTTTCATGTATCGACGCTCCGTAAGTACGTGTATGATCCAGCGCACTTCTCGAGTATGTGCCTATGGAGCTTCATGAGGATATGACTTACAAGGAATTTTCCTTGTGCATCATGGATCGCGAGGTGAAAAATTTGAGGAACCATGAAATTCCTTATGTAAAGGTGCAATGGACGAATCACGGTGAGCGCGAACCTACGTGGGAATTGGAAAGCTCGATGAAGGAGCGGTTTCCTTACCTCTTCGCTGAGTCCAGCTGAGGTATGATTTAGTTTCGCGGCCGAAACTCTCTTTAAGGGGGAGGAATGTAGTACACTGAATTTCAGTGCATCGTACCGAACTTCTACAAATTGTGGAGTTCCGGTGGAAAAATAGCATGAGAGGCTATATGTGAGGCTTCGGCCAAGTTTGGGACTTGTGCGAAGTGTTTTCGGCGCAAATGAGGCGCGAAAACAGACTTCGATAAGTTAAAACTGCTGAACTTGTGAAGTCTGCAGTGGATTCCGGTATGAGGATCTCCATACCGGTACTGAAGTGATTAGTACCGGTATGTGATGTGGTATACCGGAATGCGAGGGCTGAAACCGAGAATCCAGCTCTCGGGTTTTGCGAAATTCTCCGGGGTATACCGGAACTAACACCCGTATACCGGTATGCCAATGCGAATACCGGTATACAGTGTTGCGAAATGCCAGTTTTGGCTGGTTGGAAGTGTTGATTGTTGTGAGGGGCAAAAGGGTCTTTTCACACTCGAGGGAGTGTTAGAAAGGCAGGAAACACCTTCCCTTCTCAGTCATCTTCCTCCTCTACTTCTCCTCTCCATCCCTCTCACTTTCTCTCTCTAGAGATCTCTCCAAAACTTTGAGAAAAGGGTGGATTGATCTTGGAAAAGACTTCCAAAGGGGAAAAGAAGCTTCTTGGTGCAAGTAGAAGCTTGGGGAACTCGTGATTAAGGTTAGTTCCTCACGTTTTAGGTTCAAACCTTGGAATTTATCTAGTATTTTGATATTTTTGGGAACCCTAGGCAATCTAAACCACAAAACGTGGAGATTGGCCAAGAAATTTTGAGGTTCTACATGCATGCATGTGAAACCTAGATGAAATGAGGGTTTTTGCAATGTGAGGTTCTAAAAATATTTGGACCTTCGGGATTTGCAATTGAGGCATAGGAAATCATGTTAGGACACTTGATTTCATGTATTGAGTTGATTTAAGGGTTCGTAACAAGTAACGAACCATTTTCTTGTAGAAGCTTGGGTTGAAGCAAGAACTCAAGGCTTGGAGACTTAAGAGCTCAAAGAATACAAGAATTTGGAAGCTCTTGAGGTGGGTTTGTGTTTACCGAAGTGATTAGGTCACTTACATGTCTAGGGTAAATATCCATTTAAAGATAAAATGGTATGTGTTGTGAACCCTAGAACTTGCATGTTGGCAAAGATGAAAATCATGATAGGTAGAGCCATGAGCTCCTATTGCATGTTATAGAATTCAAGTATATTTCTATTATCTATACTTGTTACATGGTTGCATGTATGATTGGAACCTAGTGTCATTGAACATAGGTTGGACATGAGAATTGGAACCTAGTGTCATTGAACATAGGTTGGACATGAGAATTGGAACCTAGAGTCATGGAACCTAGGTTGAGAAAGTAAAGTGAACCTAGTGTCATTGAACATAGGTGAGACTTAGTGACTTGAACCTAGGGTCATGAGACTTAGGTTGGCAAGTGTGAAATGTGAAGATTGGGATGTGCGACGATGTCGCTATCCCGGGTATGCGACGATTTCGCTACCCGTGCCATGAGTTGGGGGTGATAGATTAGGATGTGCGACGAGGTCGCTATCCTGGGTATGCGACGATTTCGCTACCCGTGCCATGAGTTGGCGGTGATAGATTGGGATGTGCGACGAGGTTGCTATCCCGGGTATGCGACGATTTCGCTACCCTTGCCATGTGATGGCAGTGTTGAGATGGGATGTCCGACGAGGTCGCTATCCCGGGTATGCGACGAGTTCGCTACCCCTGCCATGTGATGGCGGTGTTGAGATGGGATGCGCGATGAGGTCGCTATCCCGGGTATGCGACGAGTTCGCTACCCATGCCATGTGATGGCGGTGTTGAGATGGGATGCGCGACGAGGTCGCTATCCCGGGTATGCGACAATTTCGCTACCCGTGCCATGTGATGGCGGTGTTGAGGTGGGGTATGCGACGATTTCGCTATCCCGAGTATGCGACGATTTCGCTACTCGAACACGGAGGTGAAGATTTCACTCCTTGGATGTCACGCCCCGCCGGCCCTTTAACACCAACTAGGTGGAAAGGATAACCGCACGGGCGCATGCCCCAGACCCGCCGAACGGATAGAGTCCTTTCTACCTGCCCAAGGCGTCACAACACAAGCTTATCCACAATGTTCCAACTAGGAACGGAGTACAAGAGTTGCACAAGGAAAGCATCAACCATAAAAGCTCTACTTCTATTACATCACATTCCACAATTATACATGCTAACTTTTTCTTTTCATTCCATACAACATGTTCCAAATATGGAATATACAAAGTTTATACATGTAATACAAATCCCCTATGCTATCATAGTCCAAAGCTCGGGGTACAACTCTATGTATCACCAAAATGGAAGGGTCGCTATCTACAAAGCCAAACCCTTGCCTCGCTCCGCCGCCTCACTCGCGGAAGGACCTGGGAAAATGGGGGGTGAGAACTATAACATAGTTTCCAGTGGGTAAGGCCACCCAAGGGAAGAGCTCGACCCACCAGGTCCAAAGAAATACCACATGCATAAGTTAGATCATATATATAACTATGCAACAATATTTACATGCTTAGTAAATAAACATAAAGGATGCAACCAAAATGAAACATAATTTATCATTCTCTCCTAGGTTCATCCTATATTCCACATTGACTAAGTTCTTTTACTTGTCGTTTACTTATGGTTGCGGAATGGCCGTCGCACCATAGTTGTTTCAACATTCGTGGAGTGAAATCGTCACCTCCTATTCGAGTAGCGAAATCGTCGCATACTCGGGATAGCGAAATCGTCGCATACCCCCTTCGACACCGCCAATCCATGGCGCGGTAGCGAAATCGTCGCACACCCGGGATAGCAAAATCGTCGCACATCCATGTCGGCACCGCCAACTCGTGGCATGGTAGCGAAATCGTCGCATACCCGGGATAGCAAAATCGTCACACATCCCGTCTCAATATGGCCAACTCATGGCATGGTAGCGAAATCGTCGCCTACCCGGGATAGCAAAATCGTCACACATCCCGTCGTTCACATTTCTCACTTGCCAACCTAAATCTCATGATCTTAGGTTCAAGTCACTAAGCCTCGCCTATGTTTGATAACACTAGGCTTACTTTCTCATTTACCAACCTAGGTTCCATGACTCTAGGTTCCAATCACATGTCCAACCTATGTTCAATGACACTAGGTTTACATCTCACATGTTCCAACCTATATTCAATAACATTAGGTTAAGTTCTCACACATTCCAACCTATGTTCAATAACATTAGGTTAAGTTCTCACACATTCCAACCTATGTTCAATGACACTAGGTTAAATGTCACTTGTTCCAACCTATGTTCAATGACACTAGGTTTAATCATACATATTCCAACCTATGTTCAACAACACTAGGTTAGATTCTCACATGCAACCATAAAATAAGTATAGATAATTGAATTATACTTGAATATTCATATCATGCAATAGGAGTTCATTGTTCTACCCATCATGATTTCTACCATTGCCAACATGCAAGTCCTAGGGTTCACATACATATACCATTTTGTTCTTAAATGGATAATTACCCTAGACATGGAAGTGACCTAATCACTTCGGTAACCATAAAACCCACCTCAAGAGCTTCCAAATCTTGTGTTCTTCAAGCTCCTAAGTGTCCAAGCTTGGAGTTCTTGCTTCAACCCAAGCTTCAACAAGAAAAAGGTTCGTTACTCATTACGAACCCTAAATCCATCTCAAAATACGAAATCAAGTGTTCTAACATGATTTCCTATGCCTCAATTGCAATTATCGAAGGTCCAAATATTTTTAGAACCCTTCATTGCAAAAGCCCTCATTCTACCTAGGGTTTGCATGCATGCAAGCCAAACCCTAGATTTCGTGGCCAAACAACCACCATTTGTGGTTTAGGTTGCCAAGGGTTCCCAAAAACCTCATTTCAAAGGATTAAATCCAAGGTTTGAACCCAAAACGTGAGGTACTAACCTTAATCACGAAATCCCCAAGCTCCTTCTTGCACCAAGAAGCTTCTTTTCTCCTTTGGAAGCCTTTTCCAAGATCAATCCACCACTTCTCCAAGCTTTTGGAGAGATCTCTAGAGAGAGAAAGTGAGAGGAGAGGGAGGGGAGTGTGGAGAAGAAGGTCCTGTGTAAGGGGGAGTGTTCCCTGCCTTTCAAATACCCCATGGCATGTGAAAAGACCTAAATGCCCTTCTCCAATCAAAACACAACACCCAGCCCACTCTGGGCATTGTATACCGGTATGTGCATTTTGCATACCGGTATACGGGTACACATTCCGGTATACCTCAGGGATTCCGCAAAACCCGAGAGCTGATTTCACTGTTTCGCACACAGTATACCGGTATGCCATTTTCACATACCGGTATACCCCGAAAATTCTGCAAACCCGAGAGCTAGGTTTCTCGGTTTAACACAGCATTTCGGTATACCATTTCACATACCGGTATACCAAGCTCCAATTCCGGTATTGGAGTTCACATACCGGAATCCAGTGCAGACTTTACCAATTCTGCAGTTTTAACTTATCGAGGTCCGTTTTCACGCCTCTTTTGCGCCGAAAACACTTCGCATAAGTCCTAAACTTGGTCGAAGCCTCACACATAGCCTCTTATGCCATTTTCTCACTAGAACTCTACAATTTGTAGAAGTTCAGTACGATGCACTGAAATTCAGTGTACTACATTGGATGTTGGAACTATTATGGTGATGCGGCGATTCCGAAACCATAAGTAAATGACAAGTAGTTGAACTTGGTCAATGTGAAATATAGGATGAACCTAGGAGAGAATGAAAATTAACATTTTATTTAGTTGCATCCTTTATGTTTATTTACAAGCATGTAAATATTTCTTGCATAGTTATTTGTGATCTAACTTATGCATATGGTGTTTCTTTGGACCTGGTGGGTCGAGCTTCTCTCTTGGGTGGCCTTACCCACTGGGAACTATGTTTATAGTTCTCACCCCACGTTTTTCATGTCCTTCCGCGAGTGAGGCGGCGGAGCAAGGTAAGGGTTTGGCTCTCTAGATAGCGGCCCTTCCATTTTGGTGATACATAGAGTTGTAACCCTAGTCTTGGACTTTGATAGTATAGGAGATTTTCATTGATTATATGAAACTTGTATATTCCATAATTTTGGACATGATGTATAAAATGAAAATGAAAGAAAAGAAAATTTTGGGCATGTATAAATGTGCTAATGTGATGTAATAGAAGTAAAACTTCTTTATGTTGATGCTTTCCTTGTGCAACTCTTGTACTCCGTTCTTAGTTGGAACCTTGTGGACATGCTTGTGTTGTGACGTCTTGGGCGGGTAGAAGAGACTCTATCCGTTCGGCGGGTCTGGGGCATGCGCCCGTGCGGTTATCCTTTCCACCTAGTTGGTGTTAAAGGCCCGACGGGGCGTGACAAAAAATCAACTTCATATTTATTATAAGTTGATTCAAAATTTTAAATGTATTTGGGCCAAATCAATTTAAGTCTAAATTTGTATTTGAAATTAAAATTTTATGACCAATTTATAAATTCAAATTGAGTTTAATTTTTTATTCAAAAGATTTTTGGTTATTTATTTAAACCTAAATAAAAGTACAAAAAATTGAAGTTCAAAATTAAAATTTTGAGCTCAAACATTAAATTCAAATTATATGGTTAACTATAAGTTTGAATTGAATTTTTGAATTCAAAGGACTTCCAATGATTTAAATTAAACAAAGTAAATTTAAATTAAACGTTCAAATGCAAATTTAAATTTTGAGCTCAAATGTTGAATTCAAATTGTATATTTAACTCTTGAATTCAAATTTGAGCTTAATTTTTAAATTAAAAGAACTTCATGTGACTTAATTAATACTAAAAAAATTTAAAATAAAAATTTATACTCTTTCATCTCAAATATTGCATTAAAATTGTGTATTTGTCTTTTCAATTCTACTTTAAATGACATTCAAAATTTAAATTCTATATCTAAATAATGATTGTGAGATTATTTTTTTCTTTATTTGAGAATTTCTAGTGGTTTAGGGAAAAAAAAGTATAACTTGAAGCATTTGGGATTTAAATTAAGCATAATTTAGAAATTTTGAAAATAATCACAGAATTCCTTCATTCAGAAATGTGCAATACCCACCCTTGCTCTCGTTAATAAGATTATCCCTTTTTGAGATTTTTTTTTTTTTTTTTAGGAATGAATGATTTCTCAACAAATTACCAAGCAGAATCGCCCAAACGCTGTAATATTTACAGGATTTTCGGAATCCCAAATAGCCCGAATTAAATACATGTTATTAACAGCGCATTTGTTTGACGTTATAAAAGATTTTCTATAATTGAAAATCTCATTCCTAGGAATAAGATTACTCGCAGGGTAAATTGCACTATTACCCCCTGAACTTTTGGCGAAATTTTACTTTACCCCCCAAACTTCTAAAATGGACATCTAATACGCTAAACTCTAATATTTCATTCGTGTTACTCCTTCAGTCAGTTTTCAATTAACGGAGCTCGACGGAAACTGACGGATGGGGTAACATGAATGAAATATTAGAATTTAGGGTGTTAGATATCCATTTTAGGAGTTCGGGGGTAAAGTAAAACTCTGTCAAAAGTTCAGGCTAAGAAAAAGTACAAAAATTTAATTTTAAGCTACAATAAAATTACGTTGCATAGTTTCATAGGAAATAAGTATATTCTCTAGAACAATACTTCTCGAGATAAAAGGGACAAAAGAGTACTACAGAAAATTAACTGAGAATTAAAATCTCTATATCCGAGTGAGGATACTTATTGTAAATCAACCACATTAGCTAGTATACCGGGAGAGTGGGGTATTCGAACATTGTAGCTAGTTAGTGTCTGTATTTTCTTATCTTTAAGTCACTCTAATTTATTTCTTTCGTTTTTATTTTATTACATAAAATGTAGGGTAAATTGTGGTATGATTTATTTTAGGATAAAAATATATATATAATTCAAAATCTCGCATGATCACTAACTTGAGGGTCAGTAGTCAATCCATAAATAACCTATTCTAATGAAATAATTTATAGTCAAGAGTGCTACGGGGGTAAATTGCACCGTTACTCCTTGAACTTTGGCGGAGTTTCAGTTTACCCCCTAAACTCCTAAAATGGACATCTAACATCTTAAACTCTAATATTTCATTCGTGTTACCCCTTCGTCAGTTTTTAGTTAACGGAGCTTGACGAAAAACTGACGGAAGGGGTAACATGAATGAAATATTAGAGTTTAGGATGTTAGATGTCCATTTTAGGAGTTCGGAGGGTAAAGTGAAACTCTGTCAAAAGTTCAAGGGGTAACAGTGCAATTTACCCATTACCCGCATATATAATAATTTTATTTTTGCAGCTATTTATTTACCCTTAAGTGATTTTTAAATTGAGAATAACTTTCAGGTGAAATTTTTTTTACCAGTGCTATTTATTTCATAAGAATTTAATAGCTTTTGAACTATAATTATCCCACTTATTTTTACTAAAAATTTCACACAAGGGCATAAGAGAATGAAAAAAGTTATAGTAGGCAATTTTTTACTTGTTTCCTATCTTTTTCTCTTTCGTAATTAACTTCGGTACCATCTAAGGCAAAGTCAATTACAGCATTTTTGAAAAGTAAAGTTACGAGCAAACTTAATTAAGAGTAGAAGGCAAGGGGATAATCCTATTCAGTGGGAGCAGGCATGAACAATCTCACACTCTAACAATGGAACAGGATGCCTATGTTATACTTCGATGTCTAGAGAACCAAACAACAAAGCGGGCATTTACGGCGAAAACAACTTCGTCCTCCCTTCACTTTCAGTTAACATGCTCTTTTAATTTGTGTAATAATTTATCTTAGATTACAAAGAATAAAAATTATTGTGTTTAGCTTAATTGCCAGATTTTCTTTAATATAAATAATGATACATGATTTTCTTTGAAATTATCCTTAATAATTTGTGAACGCACACACACGCACATACATTTATAAAGTAAACTTGTGAAAATTGTAAAAAATTATGATTTTAAAATTAAAGAAAATCAAATTTAAATTCATTATACGTGTTGTTAATTCAAAATTTTAATTTGTATTTGAACTCATTCTTTTAATTCAAATTATAAATCTAATTAAAAAAACTTAATTTAAATTTATATTCTAAAAGACGATTTAAAAATTTAAGACGTTTTTGGATTTAAATAGTAAGAATAGAAAAGGTGATTCAAATTTGTAGAAAAACTAAAATTTTAATGCACAATAACTCTTCTAAATTGCAAGTGGCAATCCAAAAATGCGCTAGTATCTAAGGGTAGAATGGCAAGGAGGGTGAGCTTGTGGTGGGCTGGCCTATTTCTTTATCCTTGAATTTTTCGTTCTATCCTTCTGCAATTTAAAATGTGTTTATTTGAACATAAAAAATTCAGTTTAAATATATTATCAGAGTTATTCATATGGGGGTAGATAGGTTTGGGGGCAAATTTAAGCCTAGGAGATTGCCCTCAACTCTTTGAACGTGCTGGACTCCTGTAGAGGAGCATAAAATGCAGTTCTGTGACTTCGAGTGGGCTCAACTTTGGATTAGGATAAACTTAAAACCTATCTCGTCCTATATCCATGGTATTTTGAAGTTCTTAGACCCTGTTTGGTATTAAAAGGATTATCCAATGACATTGGCCAAAAGGAAATGGACAAAAAACATAAAGATATTTGCTTATACTAGAAATTATATTATAACTAAATTGTGACACGACCCCAAACCCCCCACTATTTGAGTCGCAATCGCCGCACCTTTATAAAATTCAAATCAAAGTTTCAATTTGAATTCTATGAAAATGCAAGACTTTTATAAAATACAAGAAAACTTGAATATTACAAAATAATGAAATGTATAGGGTAGCATAGTGAAACAAAATATAAAAAACTATCATGCATGATACGTAAAGTGGCGCCATATGAAAAGGGAAGAAAGCGATACAGAAATACTAGCATGCATACTTCAAAAATAAAACAAAAAGATCTAACTATCGCTAAAGTGCAACAAACCTATATAGTGTCAGTTCACCACTTAGTCCCAACTCAAGGATATGCTATCCAAATCCGAAATTGCATAATAGACTGAGTACGAGTCCCAATGACTAGAAAACTTTCTCAAGAAGTTCATAAATTACTTAAATAAATTTAAGCAATTTATAATGATATTATAGAACTACCAGTCCAAGGATGCAAGATGTCCAGATCAGATCATGCACAAAGTATACTGAGACGACGACAAATACTACTAACACAAATCAGCAGACCATAAATATACCCCAAAATTGAGTCTTCCACCTCCTTACATCGCGTATCACTTATAAATAGCTCATCACAACGTGCTCGATTAGTTATTCATTCTCGATCGCTGATACTATGTGAGGAAACTCTATAGTAGTATTCCCACACGAAGTACACTAGTCCTTCGGCACCTTACCTGTACCTTGGTAATCCATCAGGTATACAGACATTAAGATTCGATTTAACCCTATCCCATACCAACATTAGTTCATCATATCCCAACCACTACATTCGGCGTACATCGACTCATGCGCATCCTGATCTAAATCTCCACTCCATAGACCACAATATCCACAAGACATGAGAAAACAAGAGTTTGGTCCCCGGCCAATACTAATGTGTAACTCATTCTACAACATCTTGGGCTCTCAGGCCGTCCACACGACAAAATAAATAGTTAAGAGAAACAAGCCTAATGTCTCTTACAACAAACCAGACCCTACCATCACATAGCACACTCGACCAATGTACTATAATAAGGGTTCATCTGATATAGGTAGAATATTAATTGAATATTCTTAAACTAATTCAAGAATTATGTACAAAAGTGTATACTAGGGATCAACTTTTGCAAGTTTTCAAAATTTTCAAAAAAAATTGATGAAAAAGAAAAGTGATCAATATAAGTTCTAATATAGTATTACAATTAGGTTTAGCATATATAAGTGTATATATATATATATATATATATATATATATATATATATATATATATATATATATATATATATAAAGGTGTCACGCCCCGGGCCCTTGTAAAAGCCTACCAGGCACGTGCACAGACCCGCCGTGTACCCCAAACAACACACAATGTACACAAGGCGTCTATAACAACAACAATCAAGTAGAATGAGAAATACATCCTAAACAAGGTGATCAGAGCGAGAACATAATTCTACAACTAATACAAGATCATCACAACTAAAATCTCAAGATATACAATAAAATTATACATCTTAACAATACTAGGAGATCACTCTCTAGAAAATAACTATACACCTTTCATATAAAATACAATGAAAGGACACCATGGTATGCCTACAACAACACCGTAGAGGCTCTAGCTAGCTGCTAACCCCTCGCCACGATCCCAAGCCTCTCCTGCTGCGGAAGGCTCTGAAATAAAACCCAACAACAATGGGGGTGAGAACTATTAATCAATAGTTCCCAGTGGGTAAGCCGCCGAGAGTGGCGAATTACACCGCTAGGTCAACTGAGGCAAGATAGTTTAAACTGAAACATAAAGCATAAAATATTAAATGCTAACATATAGTTCTACAACTATCATGCCTCCAATGACTAACTCATCTACATGAACATAAATATGCTCTATTGTCATAAGATCAACATCTAATTACACAAATTTCATGCATGTCAAATTAATGCCATGATCAATCACATATGCTCTAATGTAGTAAACTCACTATATGTCAAATTTTACTATTACACATATGACTTGTCTCCAACTACAAGTATGTAATGTACATCCAATTTTCTACTACATGTATGAACTATATGATTTGTTCCCAACAATATGTATGTTATGTTCACTAACCACTAGTGTGCCAAGTCATGTCAATGTTTCACTACATGTAATGCCACAATGTCACCACCCAATACTACGTCCATCAGCTACATCTATGTGTACCGATTAATTAGGGTGTCAAATGTCACATTCCTCACCATATTTCCTACCATAAAAGACTTTTCAAGTCTCGGCTTGTGCCGTGCCTAATGGCCCCGTGGTAGTCAACATTCTCGCTAGAATGAGCCTCCCCCACGGCAATCCACTTCGGCGCCCATATAACCTGCACACAGGCGATCAACATCGCGAAAGGCCCACTCCGGAGCTGCCGGCTTGTAGGGAGCGACCCTCACAAGCATGTGCGAATGAGCACAATGGCATAACAAGCATAGTCAACAGCATAGGAAATACGTTCGTCATGTCTCTAACATGGAATTGCCAACCGAAATTCAAGGATCTAACATTATGTCATAATGTCAACCTAGTTATTCACCTAAGTGAAATACAATATGCTTAACCTCAAACTATGTCAAAACATGTCACCGTTCATCTCTTTGTTTACTAAGTTCATAAACCATGCATTATCCTAATGCCATATATCATGCATTCTACGATGCTAAAATACTAAATCCATGCCATGCATGAGCTACAACAACCTCTACTACATAGAGTATAAAGCTATCATGCAAGTATTCAATTAACCAAGAACTCATGTTTAACCAATTACAACTATCAATGCAAATAGAATTTCATTCCTCATGTCTTAAATATGGAATCAATCCACGACCAAAAGGTCGAGCCCAAGCCAACGATGCCAATCAAAGTTGCTCACCTAATGAGGTGCAACAAACTTATCTTGCATATGCCATATTCTCTCTTTTCTCTATACAAGCATACTTTAGTATGCGAAGAGAATTCACTAATCCACTAAGCAAGTAGTGTCTCATATGACACTTCTTTCTAGCATGCATATCTTAATTAGCATTTCCTAATGCATCATTACACTATTAGTGCAAATACCCTAGGGTATGTTATTTTCATAATGCCACACTATATGTACTATGCATTTTTCATACACAATATATATGTCTCATGCAATCACAATTCTCATCATGCCATAATTATCATAATTATGCATCTAATCAATCCTATAACGAGATAGGAGACATAGGGGGAGTTCACCCATTTCGGTGAGGTCAAACCCACCGGATACCCGTCGAAACCTCGCAGTACTTCGAAACGAAGTTGTCCCCCGAGCTTCTCATACCCTAAGATAATTTTCCAAGGGGTTAGGGGTATCGAACAAGGAAATTCGAAAACCACCAAAAATCAATGAGGTAAATGGGTGGAAATTACCTTGAGCAAGTAAAACTTGTTCTAAGTCCAAATTGAGGTTAGAGATCATCAAATCCAACCTACAACAACATTCTACACCCATCAATCACACCTCAAGAGCTCCCAATCAAGAAACCCCAAATAAAACCCTAGTTTTCATGAAACTAGGTTTCTAAGCAAATCTTAAGCAAAAATCACAAATAGAGGTTGTAAAAGAGTTTACTAACCTCAAACCAAGCTTCCAACCAAGCTCACACAAGCTAGGGTTGAAGATCCATCCTCCAACAAGCTCTCCTCAAAGGCCACAAGCTCCCTCCAAGCCTAGGAGCACTCCTCCATGAAGAAAATGGAGGAAAAAGAGATCAAAACCCAAGATTTCAAGGATTTGGGAGAGAAAATCTAGAGAGAGAGAGAGGGAAAACCCTACCTTTCCTTCTCCTCCAAGTCCTCAGCCACAGCAGCATAACAGGGGGTGAAGGGGTACTTAACCCACTGCACAAAATCCAACTAGGCCCCTCAAAAAGCCAAAATTGCAAAACTGCACAAAATGCATTCTGCAGCATTGTATACCGGTATGCGCATGTGTATACCGGTATACTGTACAAATTCTGCAAAACCCGAGCCTCGGCCAAACAGCTGCGCAACAGGATTCCGGTATTCCACTTCTCAGTACCGGTACTAAACACTTCAGTACCGGTATGCGAAGCACATACCGGAATGCCAGCCTATTCCGGTATCCCCAGCGGGATTCCGCAGAACCCGAGAGCTGCGCAAACCAGTTCTTCACTGGATTCCGGTATGCCTAGACCAGATACCGGTATGCAATGCAAAATCTGCACTTTTGCAGATTTTGACTTTCGGAGTCCGTTTTCGCACTTTTCAAGTTCCGAAAACACTCCGAAGCTCATCAAACTCAACCCAAAACTCTAGAATAGTATAAGGCACTATTCTCTCACTAGAACTCCGCAATTTGCTAAAGTTTAGTGTACTACATACTCCCCTCCTAAAAAGGAGTTTCGTCCGCGAAACTACGGATCAACAACAACAAACCAAACAGCAAAACCAGAGGAGATAAGAACATCATCCTCGCAGTGAAGCCTCCAGCTCTCACACCATGCATTGCGCCCAAGATGTTGCTCCAAAACATCTTGTAGTAGGAATAGTGATAATCCCGAATTCCTACATTCCACAAGTCCAATCCAACAATATGCTCCTTGAAGTTTAGATCTTCATGTAGCTCTAAAGAAACGTCATCCACCATCGGGGAAGAATTCAAATACTCGCTCAGAGTGTCCGCACACTTCATATACCTTCCGTAGATCTGAAGTGAAACAGCTCGGCACGCCACTAGGCCCATCTGCCTCAGGGTCTCAAATAATCCAAAGAACCTGAAACTTAGATTCTTCAAACATAAGCTCTTGGATTCCCTTAACCAAGTATCATAATCAGATCATCTGATTCAGGTGCCAAAATCCTATCTCTCACCGAGAATCATCCATTGGGCTCAAATTCCAAAATGATAGAGCGAGACGCCCTATGCAATCACACAAATTGCCCAAGTATACTTGCGCAAAATTTTCTCAATCCAACTCAGGTGAATAGTGACTCCTATTCACAATCTCTCAACAATCATCACGTCTAGCTTAGAAGCGAGACAATCCAATTCCGGAGCCTCCGGTAATCCTCTATCCATACCAGGTAGATAGCCTTTACATAGCATATCACATAAATCCTGCTATCACAGGTACAACTTGTCGGTTCCACCGTCAAGACACTTCTGACAGTCCACTAGGAATTCATCCGTCGCAACACTCTTGATCTCGATTGCACCATTTACTAGTCGGGATCAAGGCTAACTCCCATGATCCGATCCAAAGGATAGATATCACATCATATTACTCATCTCATCGATATCTCTAGAACACTAGCCTCTAATCTGTTTTCACAGCTTCAACTCGTTCTCCTGAGTGAAGAGGCATTTCCAACATTAAGATCTGGGTGCACTTCACACCACTATCAAAACATAAAATTGCCATAGTTTCCAAGCAAATGCCATGGCAATCTTTTCCAAATCACAATTTGGTGATTCCTCTTGCATTCTCTCACTTGCTGAAAGGTCAATACTACCTCTCTATATCACACCAGAGTGTCACTCAATCCGTGGAGAGAAACACGACTACAAAACACATAACCCGCTTTCGGGGTAACCAAGGTTGGCGGTCGTCAACCACACCAACAATTCCAAGAAACTTCTCTCACACATATCTTTCCAAAGGTTTAATCCCTTTATGTGTGAGTCAAAAGAAGGGAGTAGACAACTCAATAATCTCCCCACAATTATCCATAACATCCAATCAAACTAGGAAGTTTGAACTTCGATCACATCCGCTTGTCCCAATCCACTATGGATGGTTGATTTCCTTGAGATCTCCACTCATATCCATTTTGGCATTAACTGCCAAGGGACGCTAGTCCTCACAACCTAATCAGCACGTCTTCAACTTGAAGCACTTGCAATCCTCGTTCAAAGGAATCTTCAAGGTCTTCATCACCTCTCGACTTCCAACTTATCGTCGATGCGCACAGGGACCAAGACACCCAGAAGGGCCAAACATCACCACACACAAGAGCATCAACAGCTCGAACGACATCACGACAATTTCGTAATGTCTACACCGAGTGAACAAGTCACCCTCGGTCCAAACTCACACTCATCTCAACGAGAGTAGTACTCAGATTGCAACTACCCTCGAGAAAACCAGAATTCATGGAGCTTGATCAAACAGATCAACCGATCTCTGCTACGGGTACATATTCTTCATCGTGACCATACCGAGTTCACGATAGTCGACCCACAGTCGAAATGACCCGTCCACTCAAAACAAACGAGATCGATGCTCCACAAGAGAAAACAAGAGGCAAAAGAGGTCTCCAGACCAAGCCTTCAATACTCACAACTCAACCGGGATTGCACAAGCAACTCCCTCACAAGAGACATCCTCGCTTTTGAGGATTCTCAACACTCACCAAAGGTGCTGGCCCAAAGGCCACGCGTCCACTCAGCCAACAACCAGGCTTGGGCAGGTGAAACGATCATCGCAATTAGCGAACCTCCAAGCTCTCAGAAACACTATTTCGTGCCCAAGATCCCAAAGCACTACCGCTTGGCTCATCCAAACATCGGTAACAGGATACCCGAAGAGCCAGCCCAAGTTCAAATTAGAACTAAACGCTCTCAGCCACATAAAGCCAATCGCTTCGTTGGCGCACAGAAACATCCAAAGCTAACGGAGTACAAGAACAGTACTCTCAAGTCCAAACACTCAGGACCACTCAATCTGCAATAACAAGGAATGAGTTCCCTGCCATACATTCGGCAAGCAGCCGAACCCAAAACCACAATCATAACAGACAACAAACAAGCTCCAATACTACGAGCTGCGACAACCTCCATCGTCGCTGCGTCATCATCCGCCCGTCATACAGGCACGCACACATCCAACGCCGGCCGCGCGAAGTCGATCCCAATATCGTCGACATTAATCTCCTCAAACACTCCAACTGGGAATGGCCCACCTGGCCACGAAGAGGGTACTTGCCCCAACTCCAAGAGTATCATCGGGCACTCGCGGCTCCACCGCTCACACGTCACAATAGTCGATGACGATTTGACGTCCCATTATCATCCTACTAAAGGTCCACCTTCTCGAGATCAGATTTCTCTTTGAACACCTTAAGCGTCCTCATACATATAGACTTGCCACTCTTAGTAGCTTTTTTTGCCATCCCAAATGCCTCCACGTCTATCGCCTTTATCCAGGTACGATCCGCATTCTCACAAAATTTCTTGAGGTCGACTGCCAACTGGATCGACAAATCCTCCAGTTGCTTAATCCTCTCGTCTGCCGGCGCAAAACTTCAACTTGGAGTAACATCAAAATTGATCGTCGTTCCACCGTACTCGCTGAATTTGCCAGTTATTCTATCAACTTCAGGGTCTCACCCAATCCGGAGTATGCAGAAGTCTCGTCTCGGCTGCCTCGGCCGCCATCGAGTGCGTCGTTCACCACTCAAGCTGCAACAAGCAAAACATGCGCAGGTAAAACACCCCACGCCAACGCATCCCCACACAAAACTATAACCCCAATCATGCGAAAGTAATGAAGTGGACTCCCACTATTCCCCGATGTCACGTTGTCGGCCGCCAACGTGACCCTCCAAGGGTATAGAAGTGGTTCACTCCGATCTAACTCCAACACCTTTGGAGCTTTAGAAATGACCCAATCATAATACTTTCGCCAATAAATCACAAGAGATCTCGTCTCTCACGTTCTTATTCCTTATCGTCCAACCTGCCTAAGGTTTACTAGGTCCACTAAGACTCAACCCTAGGCTCTGATACCACAATAATCTGTCACGCCCCGGGCCCTTGTAAAAGCCTACCAGGCACGTGCACAGACCCGCCGTGTACCCCAAACAACACACAATGTACACAAGGCGTCTATAACAACAACAATCAAGTAGAATGAGAAATACATCCTAAACAAGGTGATCAGAGCGAGAACATAATTTTACAACTAATACAAGATCATCACAACTAAAATCTCAAGATATACAATAAAATTATACATCTTAACAATACTAGGAGATTACTCTCTAGAAAATAACTATACACCTTTCATATAAAATACAATGAAAAGACACCATGGTATGCCTACAACAACACCGTAGAGGCTCTAGCTAGCTGCTAACCCCTCGCCACGATCCCAAGCCTCTCCTGCTGCGGAAGGCTCTGAAATAAAATCCAACAACAATGGGGGTGAGAACTATTAATCAATAGTTCCCAGTGGGTAAGCCGCCGAGAGTGGCGAATTACACCGCTAGGTCAACTGAGGCAAGATAGTTTAAACTGAAACATAAAGCATAAAATATTAAATGCTAACAGATAGTTCTACAACTATCATGCCTCCAATGACTAACTCATCTACATGAACATGAATATGCTCTATTGTCATAAGCTCAACATCTAATTACACAAATTTCATGCATGTCAAATTAATGCCATGATCAATCACATATGCTCTAATGTAGTAAACTCACTATATGTCAAGTTTTACTATTACACATATGACTTGTCTCCAACTACAAGTATGTAATGTACATCCAATTTTCTACTACATGTATGAACTATATGACTTGTTCCCAACAATATGTATGTTATGTTCACTAACCACTAGTGTGCCAAGTCATGTCAATGTTTCACTACATGTAATGCCACAATGTCACCACCCAATACTACGTCCATCAGCTACATCTATGTGTACCGATTAATTAGGGTGTCAAATGTCACATTCCTCACCATATTTCCTACAAGAAAGGACTTTTCAAGTCTCGGCTTGTGCCGTGCCTAATGGCCCCGTGGTAGTCAACATTCTCGCTAGAATGAGCCTCCCCCACGGCAATCCACTTCGGCGCCCATATAACCTGCACACAGGCGATCAACATCGCGAAAGGCCCACTCCGGAGCTGCCGGCTTGTAGGGAGCGACCCTCACAAGCATGTGCGAATGAGCACAATGGCATAACAAGCATAGTCAACAGCATAGGAAATACGTTCGTCATGTCTCTAACATGGAATTGCCAACCGAAATTCAAGGATCTAACATTATGTCATAATGTCAACCTAGTTATTCACCTAAGTGAAATACAATATGCTTAACCTCAAACTATGTCAAAACATGTCACCGTTCATCTCTTTGTTTACTAAGTTCATAAACCATGCATTATCCTAATGCCATATATCATGCATTCTACGATGCTAAAATACTAAATCCATGCCATGCATGAGCTACAACAACCTCTACTACATAGAGTATAAAGCTATCATGCAAGTATTCAATTAACCAAGAACTCATGTTTAACCAATTACAACTATCAATGCAAATAGAATTCCACTCCTCATGTCTTAAATATGAAATCAATCCACGACCAAAAGGTCGAGCCCAAGCCAACGATGCCAATCAAAGTTGCTCACCTAATGAGGTGCAACAAACTTATCTTGCATATGCCATATTCTCTCTTTTCTCTATACAAGCATACTTTAGTATGCGAAGAGAATTCACTAATCCACTAAGCAAGTAGTGTCTCATATGACACTTCTTTCTAGCATGCATATCTTAATTAGCATTTCCTATTGCATCATTACACTATTAGTGCAAATACCCTAGGGCATGTTATTCTCATAATGCCACACTATATGTACTATGCATTTTTCATACACAATATATATGTCTCATGCAATCACAATTCTCATCATGCCATAATTATCATAATTATGCATCTAATCAATCCTATAACGAGATAGGAGACATAGGAGTTCACCTATTTCGGTGAGGTCAAACCCACCGGATACCCGTCGAAACCTCGCAGTACTTCGAAACAAAGTTGTCCCCCGAGCTTCTCATACCCTAATGCATTTTAATGATGAGTTTCAATGGCTCCCATGTCTAACATAGCATTCTCATTTAATTAGCAAGTAAAACTAAGAGAGCTTCAAAATTTCTTAAAAATAAGATCATTGAACAACACAATTTGTTTCAGTCACCCAATAAACATGAGTGCATAGCAAACCTACAAAAGTTCAAATGGCCATAACAAAGTTCAAAATACTTCCATCATACTAAATCAAATTGGTTAACAAATTAAATATTAATTGACCAAATTTCCAAATTCAAACCATGATTTCAAACATTTCACGCAATACTGAGCCTTTAAAAAAGATTATTACCTTACCTATCAAATAAAATCAATCCAATAAATGTGGTCATAGGGCAAATCACATCAACATAGAGTTAACAATGTTTCCTGACCTACATAGTTGCAAGATAACTATTTAATCACTCATAAAATACTATAACCCAATCAATTGTTGAAAATGCAAAATCCCTAAAAGGGCATTTGGAAACAATTGAGGTGTGAACAAAAAAGTCATTAACATCAATTACATACACTATTAAGTTACAAGCAAATGCAAAATGGGGATATACATTCCACAATTTTTCTCAGCATCAACGAAATCATCATACACCAAAACCTAATCCCAAAACCAAGAGACCACTGGATTGGTTATCATTGGTATATGCAATAAAAATTTTCAACAAAAAATTCAATTTACGATGATCCAATTGTCATAAGCCCATAAATATCAATGCTCAGGACATTTTCATACATCATCAAGAACATTTTTACCATATCAACCACCATTACAAAGTGCCAACTTATGACATGCCACAAGGGTCACAAAATTCAAGAGTCATTCATGTTAACTTGTTACCCAATCCAAAAGAGTATAGGTAAAATTTCAACTCCAAGGTTCCACAATATGCCTCTCAATTGCGATCCTCAACCCAACCCAAATATTTATGTGCACCCCAAACAACCCCAGTCCAACAAAACAAAACATCCCCACCCCATCGAAATGACCCTCTAAAACCAAATCCCCATAAAAAGGGGTAACCCATTTCGGTGAGGTTCAAACCACACCGGATTTTCCCGAAGTTTCCGGTCAATTTAAGTTGAGTAATTCCTTAATAAGGATTTTTCATTTACCAGCAAATTATTAACCAAGGACAAATCCAACTCAACCAAATCAAAAACTTTCAAGGTAAAATGGGTGGAAAATTACCTTGAGCAATACTAAAAACTTGTTCTAAGTCTGATCCAAATTGAGGTTAGAGATCATCAAATCCAACCTACAACAACATTCTACACCCATCAATCACACCTCAAGAGCTCCCAATCAATCAAGAAACCCCAAATAAAACCCTAATTTTTTCATGAAACTAGGTTTCTAAGCAAATCAAAGCAAAATCACAAATAGAGGTTGTAAAAGAGTTTACTAACCTCAAACCAAGCTTCCAACCAAGCTCAACTCACACAAGCTAGGGTTGAAGATCCATCCTCCAAACAAGCTCTCCTCAAAGGCCAAAGCTCCCTCCAAGCCTAGAAGCACTCCTCCATGAAGAAAATGGAGGAAAAAGAGATCAAAACCCAAGATTTCAGGATCTTGGGAGAGAAAAAAGAGAGAGAGAGAGATGGAAAACTCTACCTTTCCTTCTCCTCCAAGTCCTCAGCCACAGCAGCATAAGAGGGGGTGAAGGGGTACTTAACCCACTGCACAAAATCCAACTAGGCCCCTCAAAAAGCTAAAATTGCAAAACTGCACAAAATGCATTCTGCAGCATTGTATACCGGTATGCGCATGTGTATACCGGTATACTGTACAAATTCTGCAAAACTCGAGCCTCGGCCAAACAGCTGCGCAACAGGATTTCGGTATTCCACTTCTCAGTACCGGTACTAAACACTTCAGTACCGGTATGCGAAGCACATACCGAAATGCCAGCCTATTCCGGTATCCCCAGCGGGATTCCGCAGAACCCGAGAGCTGCGCAAACCAGTTCTTCACTGGATTCCGGTATGCCTAGACCAGATACCGGTATGCAATGCAAAATCTGCACTTTTGCAGATTTTGACTTCCAGTTTTGACTTCCGGAGTCCGTTTTCGCACTTTTCAAGTTCCGAAAAACACTCCGAAGCTCATCAAACTCAACCCAAAACTCCAGAAATAGTATAAGGCACTATTCTCTCACTAGAACTCCGCAATTTGCTAAAGTTTAGTGTACTACATACTCCCCTCCTAAAAAGGAGTTTCGTCCGCGAAACTACGGATCAACAACAACAACAAACCAAACAGCAAAACCAGAGGAGATAAGAACATCATCCTCGCAGTGAAGCCTCCAGCTCTCACACCATGCGCGCCCCAAGATGTTGCTCCAAAACATCTTGTAGTAGGAATAGTGATAATCCCGAATTCCTACATTCCACAAGTCCAATCCAACAATATGCTCCTTGAAGTTTAGATCTTCATGTAGCTCTAAAGAAACGTCATCCACCATCGGGGAAGAATTCAAATACTCGCTCAGAGTGTCCGCACACTTCATATACCTTCCGTAGATCTGAAAAAAAACAGCTCGGCACGCCACTAGGCCCATCTGCCTCAGGGTCTCAAATAATCCAAAGAACCTGAAACTTAGTTCTTCAAACATAAGCTCTTGGATTCCCTTAACCAAGTATCATAATCAGATCATCTGATTCAGGTGCCAAAATCCTATCTCTCACCGAGAATCATCCATTGGGCTCAAATTCCAAAATGATAGAGCGAGACGCCCTATGCAATCACACAAATTGCCCAAGTATACTTGCGCAAAATTTCCTCAATCCAACTCAGGTGAATAGTTACTCCTATTCACAATCTCTCAACAATCATCACGTCTAGCTTAGAAGCGAGACAATCCAATTCCGGAGCCTCCGGTAATCATCTATCCATACCAGGTAGATAGCCTTTACTTAGCATATCTCATAAATCCTGCTACCACAGGTACAACTTGTCGGTTCCACCGTCAAGGCACTTCTGACAGTCCACTAGGAATTCATCCGTCGCAACACTCTTGATCTCGATTGCACCATTTACTAGTCGGGATCAAGGCTAACTCCCATGATCCGATCCAAAGGATAGATATATCACATCATATTACTCATCATCTCATCGATATCTCTAGAACACTAGCCTCTAATCTGTTTTCACAGCTTCAACTCGTTCTCCTGAGTGAAGAGGCATTTCCAACATTAAGATCTGGGTGCACTTCACACCACTATCAAAACATAAAATTGCCACATTTTCCAAGCAAATGCCATGGCAATCTTTTCCAAATCACAATTTGGTGATTCCTCTTGCATTCTCTCACTTGCTGAAAGGTCAATACTACCTTTCTATATCACACCAGAGTGTCACTCAATCCGTGGAGAGAAACACAACTACAAAACACATAACCCGCCTTCGGGGTAACCAGGGTTGGCGGTCGTCAACCACACCAACAATTCCAAGAAACTTCTCTCACACATATCTTTCCAAAGGTTTAATCCCTTTATGTGTGAGTCAAAAGAAGGGAGTAGACAACTCAATAATCTCCCCACAATTATCCATAACATCCAATCAAACTAGGAAGTTTGAACTTCGATCACATCCGCTTGTCCCAATCCACTATGGATGGTTGATTTCCTTGAGATCTCCACTCATATCCATTTTGGCATTAACTGCCAAGGGACGCTAGTCCTCACAACCTAATCAGCACGTCTTCAACTTGAAGCACTTGCAATCCTCGTTCAAAGGAATCTTCAAGGTCTTCATCACCTCTCGACTTCCAACTTATCGTCGATGCGCACAGGGACCAAGACACCCAGAAGGGCCAAACATCACCACACACAAGAGCATCAACAGCTCGAACGACATCACGACAATTTCGTAATGTCTACACCGAGTGAACAAGTCACCCTCGGTCCAAACTCACACTCATCTCAACGAGAGTAGTACTCAGATTGCAACTACCCTCGAGAAAACCAGAATTCATGGAGCTTGATCAAACAGATCAACCGATCTCTGCTACGGGTACATATTCTTCATCGTAACCATACCGAGTTCACGATAGTCGACCCACAGTCGAAATGACCCGTCTACTCAAAACAAACGAGATCGATGCTCCACAAGAGAAAACAAGAGGCAAAAGAGGTCTCCAGACCAAGCCTTCAATACTCACAACTCAACCGGGATTGCACAAGCAACTCCCTCACAAGAGACATCCTCGCTTTTGAGGATTCTCAACACTCACCAAAGGTGCTGGCCCAAAGGCCACGCGTCCACTCAGCCAACAACCAGGCTTGGGCAGGTGAAACGATCATCGCAATTAGCGAACCTCCAAGCTCTCAGAAACACTATTTCGTGCCCAAGATCCCAAAGCACTACCGCTTGGCTCATCCAAACATCGGTAACAGGATACCCGAAGAGCCAGCCCAAGTTCAAATTAGAACTAAACGCTCTCAGCCACATAAAGCCAATCGCTTCGTTGGCGCACAGAAACATCCAAAGCTAACGGAGTACAAGAACAGTACTCTCAAGTCCAAACACTCAGGACCACTCAATCTGCAATAACAAGGAATGAGTTCCCTGCCATACATTCGGCAAGCAGCCGAACCCAAAACCACAATCATAACAGACAACAAACAAGCTCCTATACTACGAGCTGCGACAACCTCCATCGTCGTTGCGTCATCATCTGCCCGTCATACAGGCACGCACACATCCAACGCCGGCCGCGCGAGGTCGATCCCAATATCGTCGACATTAATCTCCTCAAACACTCCAACTGGGAATGGCCCACCTGGCCACGAAGAGGGTACTTGCCCCAACTCCAAGAGTATCATCGGGCACTCGCGGCTCCACCGCTCACACGTCACAATAGTCGATGACGATTTGACGTCCCATTATCATCCTACTAAAGGTCCACCTTCTCGAGATCAGATTTCTCTTTGAACACCTTAAGCGTCCTCATACATATAGACTTGCCACTCTTAGTAGCTTTTTTTGCCGTCCCAACGGCCTCCACGTCTATCGCCTTTATCCAGGTACGATCCGTATTCTCACAAAATTTTTTGAGGTCGACTGCCAACTGGATCGACAAATCCTCCAGTTGCTTAATCCTCTCGTCTGCCGGCGCAAAACATCAACTTGGAGTAACATCAAAATTGATCGTCGTTCCACCGTACTCGCTGAATTTGCCAGTTATTCTATCAACTTCAGGGTCTCACCCAATCCGGAGGATGCAGAAGTCCCGTCTCGGCTGCCTCGGCCGCCATCGAGTGCGTCGTTCACCACTCAAGCTGCAACAAGCAAAACATGTGCAGGTAAAACACCCCACGCCAACGCATCCCCACACAAAACTATAACCCCAATCATGCGAAAGTAATGAAGTGGACTCCCACTATTCCCCGATGTCACGTTGTCGGCCGCCAACGTGACCCTCCAAGGGTATAGAAGTGGTTCACTCCGATCTAACTCCAACACCTTTGGAGCTTTAGAAATGACCCAATCATAATACTTTCGCCAATAAATCACAAGAGATCTCGTCTCTCACGTTCCTATTCCTTATCGTCCAACCTGCCTAAGGTTTACTAGGTCCACTAAGACTCAACCCTAGGCTCTGATACCACAATAATCTGTCACGCCCCGGGCCCTTGTAAAAGCCTACCAGGCACGTGCACAGACCCGCCGTGTACCCCAAACAACACACAATGTACACAAGGCGTCTATAACAACAACAATCAAGTAGAATGAGAAATACATCCTAAACAAGGTGATCAGAGCGAGAACATAATTTTACAACTAATACAAGATCATCACAACTAAAATCTCAAGATATACAATAAAATTATACATCTTAACAATACTAGGAGATCACTCTCTAGAAAATAACTATACACCTTTCATATAAAATACAATGAAAGGACACCATGGTATGCCTACAACAACACCGTAGAGGCTCTAGCTAGCTGCTAACCCCTCGCCACGATCCCAAGCCTCTCCTGCTGCGGAAGGCTCTGAAATAAAACCCAACAACAATGGGGGTGAGAACTATTAATCAATAGTTCCCAGTGGGTAAGCCGCCGAGAGTGGCGAATTACACCGCTAGGTCAACTGAGGCAAGATAGTTTAAACTGAAACATAAAGCATAAAATATTAAATGCTAACAGATAGTTCTACAACTATCATGCCTCCAATGACTAACTCATCTACATGAACATGAATATGCTCTATTGTCATAAGCTCAACATCTAATTACACAAATTTCATGCATGTCAAATTAATGCCATGATCAATCACATATGCTCTAATGTAGTAAACTCACTATATGTCAAGTTTTACTATTACACATATGACTTGTCTCCAACTACAAGTATGTAATGTACATCCAATTTTCTACTACATGTATGAACTATATGACTTGTTCCCAACAATATGTATGTTATGTTCACTAACCACTAGTGTGCCAAGTCATGTCAATGTTTCACTACATGTAATGCCACAATGTCACCACCCAATACTACGTCCATCAGCTACATCTATGTGTACCGATTAATTAGGGTGTCAAATGTCACATTCCTCACCATATTTCCTACCATAAAGGACTTTTCAAGTCTCGGCTTGTGCCGTGCCTAATGGCCCCGTGGTAGTCAACATTCTCGCTAGAATGAGCCTCCCCCACGGCAATCCACTTCGGCGCCCATATAACCTGCACACAGGCGATCAACATCGCGAAAGGCCCACTCCGGAGCTGCCGGCTTGTAGGGAGCGACCCTCACAAGCATGTGCGAATGAGCACAATGGCATGACAAGCATAGTCAACAGCATAGGAAATACGTTCTGCAGCATTGTATACCAAAATTCAACTAGGCCCCTCAAAAAGCCAAAATTGCAAAACTGCACAAAATGCATTCTGCAGCATTGTATACCGGTATGCGCATGTGTATACCGGTATACTGTACAAATTCTGCAAAACCCGAGCCTCGGCCAAACAGCTGCGCAACAGGATTCCGGTATTCCACTTCTCAGTACCGGTACTAAACACTTCAGTACCGGTATGCGAAGCACATACCGGAATGCCAGCCTATTCCGGTATCCCCAACGGGATTCCGCAGAACCCGAGAGCTGCGCAAACCAGTTCTTCACTGGATTCCGGTATGCCTAGACCAGATACCGGTATGCAATGCAAAATCTGCACTTTTGCAGATTTTGACTTCCGGAGTCCGTTTTCGTACTTTTCAAGTTCCGAAAACACTCCGAAGCTCATCAAACTCAACCCAAAACTCCAGAATAGTATAAGGCACTATTCTCTCACTAGAACTCCGCAATTTGCTAAAGTTCAGTGTACTACATAAGGTCATGTAGCTAATTAATATGTTAAATGTTAAGGATATGCATCTAATAATAATTGAAGCATAAGTGATAACGGAGAATAAAATATGATCATAAAGCTAAATGCAACTTATCGAAATACAACTTTCATGCAGTTAGATATGAGTACGAAAGCGAATGTTACAATATTTTAGCAAGAAATGTTTATTTTAATTTAATAGTGTAACTTAGAGAGATAGCTCCTATTTACCTAAAATAATGTGATCCTCGATGGTGGGGAAGTTCGAGGTAGGAGGATGTAGGCAGGTGGCAGGGCTATCTAGGAAGAGAAACACTAAAAAAAGAAAAGAAAAAAATTCAAACTAGGTTATCAAGCATTTAAATAGAAGAAAGTAAAACTCCTAATCTATTATGACCCCTTCGGTCGACCATTCTTTAGCGGCCGGTCGATTGCAACATATGACTAGTTGACTATTTGTCAACCCGAGCCTTAAATGTCTCGAGATACCTCCTCCAGTTGACTGTTCAGCATCCCGAGGCTATATCCTCAGGTCCGAACATCATCGGAATACTACCAAGAGGCGAAATATTGTTCCCTCAAAGTATAGCCATCCTAAAGGTAAGATTACCCAAAACCGAGCATATATGAAGAAAAAAAATGAGAATGGAAGGTAACTTCAACGTTCGAGTATTTTACCTTCAGCTATCGTGCCTATGCTGGTCCTCTGGCCTAAATCCAACTCCACCCAAGCGTTCCCCCCATGAGCCTCCTGCAATAATGCCAACTGCTTAGGACAGGTGAGAGGATGGCCGACTCAACAAGCGAAAGTAAGGTGGTAGAGCAGTGTAGTGAGAGAAAAAGAGAAGGAGGAGAAGAAGAAGAAGAAGAAGAAGAAGAAGAAGAAGAAGAAGAAGAAGAAGAAGAAGAAGAAGAAGAAGAAGAAGAAGAGAGAAAGAGCGAGCTCATGGAGAATGAGGGAGCAGAGAGAGAAAAAAAAGAAGAAGTATATATAGAAGGGGAAGGGGTATGGAGGACGGGGCTGAGCACATTTCATTGCCTCATTTGCCATGCATAGCAGTGATACCATGAGTGGGAGAGAAGAAAAAGAATAAGTAGGCAGATTGGACGAGGTTGGAGAAGCTAGGTAAGGTAGGTTGATCGGGAGTCAAGGTCGATTGATCATGCAGTTTAAGGTAGCTGGCTCAAAATCACGAAATCAACTCAAAATATTAAATTCATAACAGTTTTAGGTGAGTTATTGGAAATCGTGGTGATGTCTCATAACATAATATTATTTACAAAAACAATCAAACAATTTTATTTTATTATATTTTGTCATCGCACAAAAATTGCAATCTCTTTATAGTTCCAAGAGCCTTAATTTGGCTCATTTTGCATAAAAAAATCCACTGAGTTTTGAGAATTTGCAAATGTGGGCCACTATTTTAAATTTTGCAGATTCGACCCGAATATTTAGTAAATTAACTAAAATACCCTTATTCCTCTTTTCTCTCTTCTTTTTTTTTTGTTCGTTTTTCTTCTTCCGCTCCAGTTCGTCTCCGTCGTTGTCTTTTTTTTCTCTCCTTCTCCTTTTGCTCCATCTCCCTTCTTCTCCTCCTCCACAGCCCCCATATCGACGTCGTGCTCTCTCCTTTTCTGTCGCTCGTTCGTTTTTCTCCTTCCGCTGCGGTTCATCTTCCTCCTCGCCGTTTCTTCCTCTCTTTTCTCCTCATTCTCCTCCTCTACCACCCCTACATCGACGCCACACTCTGCTCTCTTACTTCGCCCACACCTCTGTCAACGCCGGCTCGAATATGGTATATATCGCGGAGGTGAGCTTGCGGCAGAGCGCATGGCTGGGGATGACGATGGTGATGAGGATACCAAAGGATTTAAGCATGACGGGAGAGCACATCCGGCAGGGGTTGGGTGGGGATGGTGGCTGCGGTAGAGGGCAAGGAAGGGGACGCGATAGCGAAAAAAGATTTAGAGGGTGGAAGAATAAAAAAGAAGAAAGAATAAAAAAAAAAAAAATTCTATGTGTCGTCGCTGCTACCAAAAAGGCCAAGAACCAGAAAAGAAAGAAGAAAAAGATAAAATTATACTGTTTGAGACAAAAATTGCACTCTTTGACGCAAAAATTACACTATTTGAGACGAAAATTGCACTCTTTGAATGAAAGTTGTACTGTTTGAGCGAAAGTTACACTCTTTGAGTGTAAGTTGCACTATTTAAGCGAAAGTTGCACTGTTTGAGAAAAAAATTATAGTTTTTAGTGAAAGTTGTACTATTTTATACTATTTTATACAAAATTTGCTCTCTTTGAGGTAAAAATTATACTATTTAAGACGAATATTGTACTCTTTAAGCGAAAATTGCACTGTTTGGGTGAAAGTTGTATTTTTTGAGCGAAAATTGTATTGTTTAAGCGAAAGTTACACTGCTTGGAAAGAAAATATTAGAACTTTCTCTTTCGCTCAAAGAGTGCAGGTTTGTCTCAAACAGTACAATTTTCTTCTCAAACAGTGCAACTTTCGCTCAAAGAGCGCAACTTTCGCCCAAATAGTATAATTTTTCTCTCAAACAGTGCAATTTTTGTCTGAAACAATGTAACTTTCTTCTCAAATAGTGCAACTTCATCATCTTCTTCTTTCTTCTCTAGTTCTTGGCCTTTCTTGTAGCAATGACGACACATAATGGTCTTCTCAAGAGAAAAAAATATTTTTCTTTGTTTGTTTCTTTTTATTTCTTCTTCTTCTTCTTTTTTCTTCCACCCTCTACATTTTTTTTGCTATCGCGATCCCTCCCTCGCCCTCTGCCGCAGCCATCGCCCGATGCACTCTACCATTGTCACGCCCCGTCGGGCCTTCAACACCAACTAGGTGGAAAAGATAACCGCACGGACGCATGCCCCAGACCCGCCGAACGGATAGAGTCTTTTTTACCCGCCCAAGGCGTCACAACACAAGCATATCCACGATGTTCCAACTAGGAACGGAGTACAAGAGTTGCACAAGGAAAGCATCAACATAAAGAAGTTTTACTTCTATTACATCACATTTGCACATTTATACATGTCCAAACTTTTTCTTTTCTTTCATTCCTATTCCATACAACAAGTTCCAAAACTATGGAATTTACAAGTTGCATACATTTAATAAAAACCCCTATGCTATCATTGTCCAAAACTAGGGGTACAACTCTATGTAACACCAAAATGGAAGGGCCGCTATCTACATAGTCAAACCCTTGCCTCGCTCCGCCGCCTCACTCGCGGAAGGACCTGAAAAACGTGGGGTGAGAACTGTAAACATAGTTCCCAGTGGGTAAGGCCACCCAAGAGAGAAGCTCGACCCACCAGGTCCAAAGAAACACCATAAGCATAAGTTAGATCACAAATAACTATGCATACAAATATTTACATGCTTGTAAATAAACATAAATGATGCAACCAAATAAAATGTCAACTTTTATTTTCTCCTAGGTTCATCCTATATCTCACATTGACCAAGTTCAACTACTTGTCATTTATTTATGGTATCGGAGTCGCCGCATCACCATAATGGTTCTCAACCAAAGAGGAATCGCCGCAAGTGTTGGGCACCGGGCAATGGAATCGCCATCCCCATCATGGTCCCAACCTCTAAGGAGTGAAATCGTCATCTCCTTGTTCGAGTAGGGAAATCGTCGCATACCCGAGATAGCGAAATCGTCGCGTACCCGATTCCATCACCGCCATCACGTGGCACGGGTAGCGAAATCGTCGCGTACCCGGGATAGCGAAATCGTCGCGTATCCCAATCCATCACCGCCATCACGTGGCACGGGTAGCGAAATCGTCGCGTACCCGGGATAGCGAAATCGTCGCATATCCCAATCCGTCACCGCCAACACGTGGCACGGGTAGCGAAATCGTCGCGTACCCGGGATAGCGAAATCGTCGCGTACCCCTATGTTCACATTTCACACTTGCCAACCTAAGTCCAATGGCCCTAGGTTCAAGTCACCAAGTCTCACCTATGTTCAATGACACTAGGTTTACTTTACATTCTCAACCTAGGTTCCATGATACTAGGTTCCAATCTCATGTTCCAACCTATGTTCAATGACACTAGGTTCCATTTGCACTTTTCAACCTATGTTCCTCAACACTAGGTTCTCATTCATACATGCCATCACATAACAAGTATAGATAATAAGGATATACTTGAATTCTTTAACATGCAAGAGGAGCCCATGGCTCTATCTATCATGATTCTTATTTTGCCAACATGCAAGTTCTAGGGTTACACATTTACACACCATTTTATTTTTCAAATGGTTATTTACCCTAGACATGGAAGTGACCTAATCACTTCGGTAAACACAAACCCACCTCAAGAGCTTCCAATTTCTTGAATTCTTTGAGCTCCTAAGTCTCCAAGCCTTGAGTTCTTGCTTCAACCCAAGCTTCTACAAGAAAATGGTTCGTTACTCATTACGAACCTATAAATCAACTCAATGCTAGAAATCAATTGTTCTAACATGAATTCCTATGCCTCAATTGCAATTCCCAAAGGTTCAAATATTTTTAGAACCTCAAAAACCCTCATTTCACCTAGGTTTCACATGCATGCATGTAGAACCCCGAAATTTCTTGATCAATCTCTACGTTTTGTGGTTTAGATTGCCTAGGGTTTCTAAAAACCTCATATTAAAGGATTAAATCCAAGGTTTAAACCCTAAATCACAAGAACTCACCTCTACACCCAAGCTCCCTAGCCTCTTCTTGCACCAAGAAGCTCCAAATCCACCTTAGAAGCTTTTTCCAAGGTCAAATCCTTCACTTCTCCAAGCTTTGGAGAGATCTCTAGAGAGAGAAAGTGAGGGAGAGGGAGAGGAGAAGTAGAGAAGGTAGAAAACTGAGAAGGGAAGGGTGTCCCTGCCTTTCTAACACCCTCTCGAGTGTGAAAAGACCATTTTGTCCCTCTCACAAATCAACACTCACAGCCAGCCAAAGCTGGCATTTCGCAACACTACATTCCGGTATTCACACTGGCATACCGGTATACAGGTGTTAGTTCCGGTATGCCACGGGAATTCCGCAAAACTCGAGAGCTGGATCCCCAGATTCTGCCCCTCACATTCCGGTATGCCACACTCCATATCGGTACTAATCACTTCAGTATCGGTATGGACACATCCATACCGAAATCCACTGCAGACTTCACAAGTTCAGCAGTTTTGACTTTTCAAAGTCCATTTTCGCGCCTCATTTGCGCCGAAAACACAAGCACAAGCTCCAAACTTGGCCGAAGCCACTCACATAGCCTCCCATGCCACATTTCCACCGGAACTCCACAATTTGTAGAAGTTCGGTACGACACACTGAAGTTCAGTGTACTATATTTCTCCCCCCTTAAAGAGAGTTTCGGCCGCGAAACTAAATCATACCAGCTGGACTCAGCAAAGAGGTAAGGAAAACGCTCCTTCATTGAGCTTTCCAATTTCTATGTAGCTTCACGCTCTTCGTGATTCGTCCATTGTACCTTTACATAAGGAATTTCACGATTCCTCAAATTTTTCACCTCGCGATCCATGATACACAAGGGAAATTCCTCATAAGTCATATCCTCATGAAGCTCCATAGGCACATACTCGAGGACGTGTGCTGGATCATACACGTACTTGCGGAGCGTCGATACATGAAACACATTGTGTATCCCCGCAAGTTTTGGCGGCAAAGCTAGCCGATATGCCAAAGATCCCACGCGCTCCAAAACCTCATAAGGTCCAATATAACGGGGACTCAACTTTCTCTGAACACCAAATCGCTTCACCCCTCTCATGGGCGATACTTTCAAGAAGACGCGGTCTCCTACCGCGAATTCCAAATCTCGTCGACGCCTATCCGCATAGCTCTTTTGCTTGGATTGCGCCGTCGACAAGCGTTCACGTGCTAAGCGGACCTTTTCCTCCGCTTCACGCAACACATCCGGTCCTAAGACCCTTCTTTCGCCGACCTCGCTCCAATGAATAGGAGAACGGTATTTTCTTCCATACAAGGCCTCAAACGGTGCCATACCGATGCTAGATTGATAGCTATTGTTATAAGCGAACTCAGCCATCGGTAAATGAATAGGCCACGCACCCTTGAAGTCCAACACACACGCTCGCAGCATATCCTCCCAAATCTGAATCGTCCTCTCTAATTGACCGTCAGTTTGAGGATGGAATGCCGAACTAAAATCGACCCGTGTACCCAAAGCCTCTTGCAAGCTTTTCCAAAAATACGATGTAAAACGGGGATCTCGATCTGAAACTATCGAGGTCGGGACCCCGTGCAACCGCATAATCTCATCCAGGTAGACTTGTGCCAATTTGTCTCCCGACCAAGTGGTGTGGATTGGCAAAAAGTGTGCCGACTTTGTCAAACGATCCACCACCACCCAAATCGCGTCGTGGCCACCATGCGATTGAGGTAAGCCCACAACGAAGTCCATTGCTATGTTCTCCCACTTCCAAACTGGAATGGGCAACCCTTGTAATTTCCCTGCTGGAAAGCGACGCTCCGCCTTCACTTGTTGGCATACTAAACATTGTGCCACGAAGCGTCCAACATCAAGTTTCATCCCCGGCCACCAATAATGCAATTTAAGATCCTTATACATTTTGGTGCCGCCCGGGTGAATCGCATAGGGAGAAGTGTGAGCTTCTTTCAAGATCTCCCTACGAATGTCCTCGACTTTAGGCACGCACAATCGATTTCGGAATCGAATGGCGCCCTTCGAATCAACATGATAATCTCCGGCGTGTCCACACTCGATAGCACTCCGCACCTTTTGGAGTTCCGGATCTCCGGATTGTTTTTCTTTTATTTGCTCCAACAAGGTCGGCCACACCTCGAGATTTATGAGTATAGCGGGGACGCCCGGGGCCACGACTTTCAAGTCGAACCGGCCCATTTCCTTGATCAACGGTATTTGTCCCGTCATCTCAATTGCGAAGTTCTCCACGGATTTTCGACTGAGCGCATCGGCCACCACATTGGCTCTACCGGGGTGGTACAAGATGGTTAAGTCGTAATCTTTTATCAACTCCAACCATCTCCGTTGCCTCAAGTTCAACTCCTTCTGAGTGAATAAGTACTTTAAACTTTTATGATCCGTGTACACCTCACAATGTTCCCCGTACAAGTAGTGTCTCCACAACTTAAGCGCGAAGACCACCGCTGCAAGCTCTAGGTCGTGGGTGGGATATTTCTACTCATAGCTCTTCAGCTGACGAGAGGCATATACTATCACCTGTCCTCTTTGCATAAGCACACACCCAAGACCACGCCGTGATGCATCACTATACACCACAAAGCTCTCCCCCGCTACCGGCAAGGCGAGAACTGGAGCCGAAGTCAACCTTTCCTTTAGCTCCTTAAAGCTTTGGTCGCATTTCTCGCTCCAAACATATTTGGCTCCCTTGCGGGTAAGACGCGTTAGTGGACCGGAGATTTTTGAAAATCCCTCCACGAACCGCCGATAGTATCCCGCGAGACCCAAAAAGCTTCGTACTTTCGTGACATTGGTCGGGCGAGGCCAATCCTTGATTGCCTCAACTTTCATAGGGTCCACCGATATTCCTCCCGCGGAAATCACATGACCCAAGAAAGCGAGCTCACGAATCTAAAATTCGCACTTCTTTAACTTGACGAACAACTTGTTCTCTCGAAGAACCTGGAGCACAATCCTTAGATGCTCTTTATGTTCCTCTTCACTCCGAGAGTACACAAGGATGTCATTTATGAACACCACCACAAATCGATCTAGTAGTGGTTTGAATACACGGTTCATTAAATCCATGAACGCTGCCGGGGCATTGGTAAGCCCGAAAGGCATAACCGTGAATTCAAAGTGTCCATACCGCGTCCTAAACGCGGTCTTATGCACATCCTCCGGTTTAATCTTCAATTGGTGATAACCGGATTGCAAGTCAATCTTTGAATACACCCGAGACCCTTGCAACTGATCAAATAAGTCATCAATACGGGGCAACGGGTACTTGTTTTTTACGGTCACTTTATTCAACTCACGGTAATCCACACATAACCGCAGTGAACCGTCCTTCTTTCGCACAAATAGAACAGGGGCTCCCCAAGGTGACACACTTGGCTTTACGAAACTCTTGTCCAACAAATCTTGTAATTGTGCTTTCAATTTCTTTAGCTCCACGGGTGCCATCCTGTACAGGGCCTTAGAAATCTGCGACGTACCCGGGAGCAAATCGATTACGAATTCTATTTCCCGATCCGGTGGCATTCCGGGTAACTCCGCCGGAAATACATCCGGGAACTCTTGGACTACAGGAATGTCCTCGAGTCCCAACACCTTCTTTCGGTCATCCACTACCGTCGCTAAGTAAGCAATGCAACCACTAGCAATGAGCTTTCTTGCTTGTGACGTGGACACCATCGATGCAAAGAGCGAACTCTTGCACCCACGGTACACAAACTCCTTGTGCCCGGGTTCTCTAAACCTCACTATTCGGCTCTCACACTCAATAGTAGCGTGATATCTCGAGAGCCAATCCATTCCTAGGATTAATTCATATTCATTCATTCGATTCAACACCAGCAAATCAGCTGGCATGATCCAGTTTTTAATTCTCACTGGACAATCTACACACGCTTGATGTACACAAAAGGTGTGTTCTGGCACTTGCACAGTTCTTGCATGCGTGGCTTCTATAATTTTTATTCCATGCGCAATAGCAAATGATCGAGCAATGAATGAATGCGATGCTCCGGTATCAAACAAAGCTCTACATTGAATGCCATTAATCAACACAATACCTGCCACGACATCCTCTGGGGCAGAAGGCTCCTCCACTTGCGAGGCGAACACCCGTCCACTGGGCGCCGGCCGCTGGCCCTCAATTAGTCTCGGTGGCGGTGTACGGCCTGCCGACATCACCGCGGGTGGGATGCCCGCAAGCTGTCTCGGCGATGCAAATGCCGATGCCGACGACGGTGCCCGGCCATCATCCATCGGGCAATTGAACCGCATGTGTCCCGGCTGTCCGCATTTGTAGCACCGGGCCTCACGGTAATCACATTGTTGAGGGTTGTGGGAGCCGCTACAAATCGGGCACCGGCCCAAGGGTCGATTCCGCTGAGACCCTCGAGACTGGTTCTGCGACTGCGAGTGCTTCGGGGGTCGTTTAAAGCTAGACTGACCACCCGAGCCACCCGCCGGACGCTTCTTTCCTTTTTCCTTATCCTTTTCCTTCTCTCTCTCCCAAGATTCGCGCTCCTCGCGCGCACATGCATTCCCGTGCTCCACCCAAAGAGCACGGTCCAAGACCTCCGCAAAGGTCTGTAGCTTGAAGGCGTGAACCGCCCGAAAGATCTCCGGTCGAAGCCCGCGCACGAAGCAGTCGACCTTGTCCAATTCTCCGCGGACAACGTGCGGTACACAGTTAATGATATACGAGAATTCCCTCTCGTACTCACGCACGGTGCGATTCCCTTGCTTCAACTTTCGAAACTTTTCTTAAAGTTTCCTCTTCTCACTATCGGGGAAGTAGGCGGCGACCACCATACCCCAAAATTCCTCCCAAGTCGGTGGCGGAAGGTTAAAGAGTCGATCACGCCTGACTCCCTTCCACCACACCTTCGCCGATCGCTCTAAATAATGAGCGGCGAGGTGCACTTTGTCCCTCTCCAAGGTATATAGATCCTCGAAGAGTGTTTCTATGGCATCGATCCACGTCTCCACGTCCCATGGATCCACATTCTCCCCGTTGAAGATAGGCGGGTTGAACTTCTTGAACGTCATGAGAGCCGCAAGTGCGCGCTCTCTCTCCGCCTCCTCCTCCGCGGAGTCGGGCATAGGAGCACCCGACCCATCGGTCGTAGTCGGTGGTGCGGGTGGCGCCACAGCCAGCGCCGGTGCCACTCCCTCAGCCTGTGCCGAAGCAGAGGCCGGAGGTGCTCCCGTTCTCTCCTCCCTAATCGCAGCCACTTGCTGCGCCACCTCGTCCTGGAGCTTCTTAATTTGCTCCTCCTGTCGCTGCATGGTTGTCACGCCCCGGGCCCTAGGGAGAGCCTACCAGGCACGTGCACAGACCCGCCGTGTACCTCTAAACAACACAAAGTACACAAGGCGTCTACAACAACAACAATCAAGTAGAATAAGGAATACATCCTATACAAGGTGATCAGAGCGAGAACATAATTCTAGATCTAAAACAAGATCAACACAACTAAAATCTCAGGATATACAATGAAATTATACATCTTAATAATACTAGGAGATCACTCCCTAGAAACAACTATACACCTTTCATATAAAATACAATGAAAGGACACCATGGTATGCCTACAACAACACCGTAGAGGCTCTAGCTAGCTGCTAGCCCCTCGCCACGATCCCAAGCCTCTCCTGCTGCGGAAGGCTCTGAAATAAAAACCCAACAACAATGGGGGTGAGAACTATTAATCAAAAGTTCCCAGTGGGTAAGCCGCCGAGAGTGGCGAATTACACCGCTAGGTCAACTGAGGCAAGATAGTATAACTGAAACATAAAGCATAATATTAAATGGTAAACAGGTAGTTCTACAACTATCATGCCTCCAATGACTAAATCATCTACATGAACATGAATATGCTCTATTGTCATAAGCTCAACATTTAATTACACAAATTACATGCATGTCAAATTAATGCCATGATCAATCACATATGCTCTAATGTAATAAACTCACTATATGTCAAGTTTTACTATTACACATATGACTTGTCTCCAACTACAAGTATGTAATGTACATCCAATTTTCTACTACATGTATGAACTATATGACTTGTTCCCAACAATATGTATGTTATGTTCACTAACCACTAGTGTGCCAAGTCATGTTAATGTCTCACTACATGTAATGCCACAAGGTCACCACCCTATGTTATGTCCATCAGCTACATCTATATGTACTGATTAACTAGGGTGTCAAATGTCACATTCTCACGATATTTCCTACCATAAAGGACTTTTCAAGTCTCGGCTCGTGCCGTGCCTAATGGTCCCGTGGTAGTCAACATTCTCGCTAGAATGAGCCTCCCCCAAGGCAATCCACTTCGGCGCTCATATAACCTGCACATAAACGATCGACGTCGCGAAAGGCCCACTCCGGAGCTGCCGGCTTGTAGGGAGCGACCCTCACAAGCATGTGCGAATGAGCACAATGGCATAACAAGCATAGTCAACAGCATAGAAAATACGTTCGTCATGTCTCTAACATGAAATAGCCAACCGATGTCCAAGGGTCTAACATTATGTCGTAATGTCAACCTAATTATTCACCTAAGTGAAATACAATATGTTTAACCTCACACTATGTCAAGACATGTCATGTCATGTTTACTACATTCAATAGCCAATATGCTAAATGTCCACGATGTCATGTTGTTCTCAAATTTTCCGTTGGTATGTCCCTACCAATATGTCCATGTCTCTATCATGTAAATGTTTACCTCTCGGTTTACTAAGTTCATAAACCATGCATTATCCCAATGCCATGTCCAATGCATTATACTAATGCTATAACCAATACCTTTCAATACCAAAACCGATGCATTCAACAAATGCTATAGTTCATGCATTATTCCAATGCTACAATTCATGCATTCTACAATGCCATGACAATGCATTCTACGATGCCAACAAGACCCTATCCATGCCATGCATAAGCTACAACAACCTCTACTACATAGAGTATAAAGCTATCATGCAAGTATTTAATTAACCAAATGGACTCATGTTTAACCAATTATAATTATCAAATGCAAATAGAATTCCTTTCCTCATGTCTTAAACATGGAATCAATCCACGACCAAAAGGTCGAGCCCAATGCCAACAATGCCCGTCACAATTGCTCACCTAGTTGAGGTGCAACATACACTTGTCATATCTTCTCTTTTCTCTATACAAGCATACTTTAGTATGCAAAGAGAATTCACTAATCCACTAAGCAAGTAGTGTCTCATATGACACTTCTTTCTAGCATGCATATCTTAATTAGCATTTCCTAATGCATCATTACACTATTAGTGCAAATACCCTAGCATGCATTTTATTCTCATAATGCCACACTATATGTACTATGCATTTTTCATACACAACATATATGTCTCATGCAATCACAATTCTCATCATGCCATAATTATCATAATTATGCATCTAATCAATCCTATAACAAGATAGGAGACATAGGGGGAGTTCACCCATTTCGGTGAGGTCAAACCCACCGGATACCCGTCGAAACCTCGCAGTACTTCGAAACGGAGTTGTCCCCCGAGCTTCTCATATCTTAAGATAATTTTCCAAGGGGTTAAAAGCTTCGAACGAACAAATTCTAAAACCACCAAAAACTATGAGGTAAATGGGTGAGAATTACCTTGAGCAAGTAAAACTTGTTCTAAGTCCAAATTGAGGTTAGGGATCATCAAATCCAACCTACAACAATATTTTACACCCATCAATTCCACCTCAAGAGCTCTCATTCAAGAAACCCCAAATAAAACCCTAATTTTCATGAAACTAGATTTTCATGCCAAATCTCAAGCAAAATCACAAATAGAGGTTGTAAAAGGGTTTACTAACCTCAAATCAAGCCCCAAACCAAGCTCACACGTGCTAGGTTGAAGCTAAGTCCACAAACAAGTTCCTCTCATCCATCCCGAGCTCCCCACAAAGCCTAGAAGCACTCCTCCATGAAGAAAATGGAAAGAGAAGAGATCAAAACCATGATCTAGAGGGTTGGGAGCAAGAAAATCTAGAGAGAGAGAGAGAAAACCCCCTACCTTTCTTCTCCTCCATCCTCAGCCAAAACAGCAACATGAGGGGTGAAGGGTTACTTAACCCTAAGCACAAAATCCACTTAGGCCCCTCAAAACTCAGAAATTGCAAAACTGCACGAAATCTGATTCTGCAGCACTGTATACCGGTATACGAATTGGCATACCGGTACTAATTAAATCAGTACCCGTATGCCAAAATCAGTACCCGAATGTAGTATAAATTCTGCACCTTATGCAGAATTTGATCTCCGGAGTCCGTTTTCGCACTTTTTAAGCCACGAAAATACCTCAAAGCTCACCAAACTCAACCCAAAACTCCAGAATAGTATAAGGCACTATTCTCTCACTAGAACTCCGCAATTTGCTAAAGTTCAGTGTACTACAATGGTTTCAGCCTGTCGCCGAACCACGCCCATCAACTCGGTCAACTGGTCACGAAGACCCAAGTTCTCGCCCTCCCCGAGTTGTTCGGGAGCCGCGCTCGATCCTCCGAGCCCAGCCCTCGCAGGAGGCCGTCCACGTACCATTATCTCCTGAAAACACAACGACTTTGGTCATTTCGTGACAATCAAAGTCATTTACGACACAACATTTCACGAACATAAACGTGAACCCAATCTAGGCGAAAGTCACACAAGGGCTCTTATTCCCCTCACTTGGTTTCATGTTCTCGGCTGCCAACATGAACTCCCTTGGTGAAGAATAAGACACACCTCGAATCCACCTCTACTTCCAACTAGAGGTATAAGGACATAACCCAATCACTTATCTTTCGCCACAATCAAAGATCTCGTCACTCACGAGCCTATACTCCTAGGGTCTTTTCCATCCTCGGATTTCTTAGGTCCACCTAGACCGTTTCTACGCTCTGATACCACCTTAGTCTGTCACGCCCTGTCGGGCCTTTAACACCAACTAGGTGGAAAGGATAACCGCACGGGCGCATGCCTCAGACCCGCCGAACGGATAGAGTCTCTTCTACCCGCCCAAGGCGTCACAACACAAGCATATCCACGATGTTCCAACTAGGAACGGAGTACAAGAGTTGCACAAGGAAAGCATCAACATAAAGAAGTTCTACTTCTATTACATCACATTTGCACATTTATACATGTCCAAACTTTTTCTTTTCTTTCATTCATATTCCATACAACAAGTTCCAAAACTATAGAATTTACAAGTTGCATACATTTAATAAAAACTCCTATGCTATCATTGTCCAAAACTAGGAGTACAACTCTATGTAACACCAAAATGAAAGGGCCGCTATCTACAGAGCCAAACCCTTGCCTCGCTCCGCCGCCTCACTCGCGGAAGGACCTAAAAAACGTGGGGTGAGAACTATAAACATAGTTCCCAGTGGGAAAGGCCACCCAAGAGAGAAGCTCGACCCACCAGGTCCAAAGAAACACCATAAGCATAAGTTAGATCACAAATAACTATGCATACAAATATTTACATGCTTGTAAATAAACATAAATGATGCAACCAAATAAAATGTCAACTTTCATTTTCTCCTAGGTTCATCCTATATCTCACATTGACCAAGTTCAACTACTTGTCATTTATTTATGGTATCGGAGTCGCCGCATCACCATAATGGTTCTCAACCAAAGCGAAATCGCCGCAAGTGTTGGGCACCGGGCAATGGAATCGCCATCCCCATCATGATCCCAACCTCCAAGGAGTGAAATCGTCATCTTCTTGTTCGGGTAGCGAAATCGTCGCATACCCGGGATAGCGAAATCGTCGCGTACCCCATTCCATCACCGCCATCACGTGGCACGGGTAGCGAAATCGTCGCGTACCCGGGATAGCGAAATCGTCGCGTATCCCAATCCATCACCGCCATCACGTGGCACGGGTAGCGAAATCGTCGCGTACCCGGGATGCGAAATCGTCGCATATCCCAATGCGTCACCGCCAACACGTGGCACGGGTAGCGAAATCGTCGCGTATCCGGGATAGCGAAATCGTCGCGTACCCCCATGTTCACATTTCACACTTGCCAACCTAAGTCCAATGACCCTAGGTTCAAGTCACCAAGTCTCACCTATGTTCAATGACACTAGGTTTACTTTACATTCTCAACCTAGGTTCCATGACACTAGGTTCCAATCTCATGTTCCAACCTATGTTCAATGACACTAGGTTCCATTTGCACTTTTCAACCTATGTTCCTCAACACTAGGTTCTCATTCATACATGCCATCACATAACAAGTATAAATAATAATGATATACTTGAATTCTTTAACATGCAAGAGGAGCCCATGGCTCTATCTATCATGATTCTCATTTTGCCAACATGCAAGTTCTAGGGTTACACATTTACACACCATTTTATTTTTCAAATGGTTATTTATCATAGACATGGAAGTGACCTAATCACTTTGGTAAACACAAACCCACCTCAAGAGCTTTCAATTTCTTGAATTCTTTGAGCTCCTAAGTCTCCAAGCCTTGAGTTCTTACTTCAGCCCAAGCTTCTACAAGAAAATAGTTCGTTACTCATTACGAACCCATAAATCAACTCAATGCTAGAAATTAATTGTTCTAACATGAATTCCTATGCCTCAATTGCAATTCCCGAAGGTTCAAATATTTTTAGAACCTTCTATGGCAAAAACCCTCATTTCACCTAGGTTTCACATGCATGCATGTAGAACCCCGAAATTTCTTGGCCAATCTCCACGTTTTGTGGTTTAGATTGCCTAGGGTTTCCAAAAATCTCATATTAAAGGATTAAATCCAAGGTTTAAATCCTAAATCACAAGACTCACCTCTACACCCAAGCTCCCTAGCCTCTTCTTGCACCAAGAAGCTCCAAATCCACCTTAGAAGCTTTTTTCAAGATCAAATCCTTCACTTCTCCAAGCTTTGGAGAGATCTCTAGAGAGAGAAAGTGAGGGAGAGGGAGAGGAGAAGTAGAGGAGGTAGAAAACTGAGAAGGGAAGGGTGTCCCTGCCTTTTTAACACCCCATCGAGTGTGAAAAGACTATTTTGCCCCTCTCAAAAATCAACACTCATAGCCAGCCAAAGCTGGCATTTCGCAACACTGCATTCCGGTATTCACACTGGCATACCGGTATACGGGTGTTAGTTCCGGTATGCCACGGGAATTCCGCAAAACCCGAGAGCTGGATCCCCAGATTCTGCCCTCACATTCCGGTATGCCACACTCCATACCGGTACTAATCACTTCAGTACCGGTATGGACACATCCATACCGGAATCCACTGCAGACATCACAAGTTCAGCAGTTTTGACTTTTCGAAGTCCGTTTTCGCGCCTCATTTGCGCCGAAAACACATGCACAAGCCCCAAACTTGGCCGAAGCCACTCACATAGCCTCCCATGCCACATTTCCATCGAAATTCCACAATTTGTAGAAATTCGGTACGACACACTGAAGTTCAGTGTACTACAACCGTCGTCATTAAATCCTTCGATATCCTCGTCATCGTCGCCATCCACCGCCATGCGCTCTGCCGCAAGCTCACCTCCACGTTCTATACCATATTTGAGCCGGCGTTGACAGAGGTGTATGCGAGGTAAGAGAGCAGAGCGTGGCGTCGATATAAGGGCGGTGGAGGAGGAAGAGGAGAAAGGAGAGAAAGCGGGAAGAGAAGAAGAGGAAGAAACGATGAGGAGGGAGATGAACCAGAGCGGAAGAAGAAAAATGAGCGGTGTTGGTGTACGGGCAGTGGAGGAGGAGGGGAAGGGAGAGAAAGCAAGAGGAGAAGAAGAGGAAGAAACAGTGACGACAGAGATGAACCGGAGTGGAAGGAGAAAAACGAACAAGCAAAAAGAAAGAGAGAGAAAAAAGAGTAAGGTATTTTGGTCAGTTTATTAAAAATTCAGACGCGAAAATAGACGTCACTTTCCAGAAGTGCCACTTTTTGTGCTTCACTTTTGGCCAACCAAATATGCCTTTAGTGTGAATCATACATCCCGTGTGGCGTTTCGAAAACTTAGCAGTTGGAATGACTATAGTTTCAGCAGCTGGTCGATACATCTGTAAAGTGTCGAGTTGAGTCGGAGTCGTTTTGGCGCAACATAGACGCGAAAACAAACTCGAAGCACTGAAAATAGCCAAAACTAAAGTTTTGGCCACTTTTAGACGCCTGAAAGAGGAACCGGGAGACCAGATTCACGGTGTGAAGCTGTGGAGTTACTTAAGTCATTTCGGGCCCTCTTTCTTGGCCGAAAGTTACTGTAGTAGCCTGAAAGTGAGTTGGCGAACCCTCTTAAGTGTATTGAACTATGAGGTTTAAAGTGGCTGATTTGGATTCAAGTGCAGATTTTGAATTGGGGCTCTTCATGCGGGCGCTCACTTGACTATTCAGATGCCCGAATGTGGTTCTGAGCGCCCGCATTACGGGATTTATGCGGGGAACATGTTTGCTTCTGTTGATCCGAGGGCTCTTTCTATTCATCCATTTCCTCTATAAATAGCTCCTACATGTCCACCATTTACTTTTTTTCACTCCTCCTCACTAGGGAACTCTATTTTGTCCATGTCCCTTTTCCTCCCTTCTCCTCCTTCTGCTTTTTTTTTCTCTCTGCGAGGTAGGAGCAGAGGTACCAGCAGTAGTAGTTGTCGCAGCTGCAGTGGAGATTCGGCAATTTGGATCAAATTGGAGTTTCCAACTACAGTTTTAGCTCTTACTCATGGTGTAGTAGAGAAGGAGAACTTGTGGATTGGTTATTCAGCTGGATTAGAGTTTAATCATTGTGAATTTGGATTCTCGGAACCAAATCGAGTTTTTGTTAGATTTTTTTATTCCAAGTTTGTTCCAGCATAATCCCTATTTGGAGTTGGACTTTCTTTGATTTTCCTACTTGATTTGGAGCTGTGGAGGGTGCATGAGTGGTTGGATTCTGTCCGGATGCAGGTAAGTGTGTTAATTTGGATGAAATCCGAATTTTTGTTAACCGAATGGCAGATTTTAGTGAATTTCGGATTCGGTTGATCTAGAAGGTTTCTTGCTAATTTTTGGAGATTTTTAGGAGTTCATTCTTGCTGGTATTACTGTGATCTTCTTCCTTGGAGCTACAATTACCTTGTTTCTGGATTTAAGGTAAGTTTAGTACATCAATATAATGAACTAGCTATTATGTCTAGTGTGTTATTCAGCATATGCACAATATGTTGTGAATGCAGTAGTAGAATAAAAGTTCCTGTTGGACATAGAATTTTGTGAGCTAAACGTAATCAAAGTATAGTATTACTATTCTTGGTATTTCCTTTCATGGCCATCTAGTTGAATTATAGCATTTTATACACTACCAATTCACAATGCAATCTGAACCAAATACATGTAATTATAACATTGAACTTGATTGCTCTTTTATGCTGGGGTAGGGAGGATCAGTAGTAGTTGTGGGTCATCTTGTGCTCGGGATTTGGGCTGAGTCTTTGTATTGGCTGGTTCTATGTCGACTATTTTAGTCGTGGGATTAGACGGCAATACTAGACAAAGACATTTGTAATGGATTGTGCTAAGGACAGTTCGTTATTTCGTTTTGGTGATATATTTGATCATGTGCATCGACATAGCCTGCAGGAGCTTAGTATGCTTGACCTGGTTATTTTGATCCTCAAGCGGGTCACTCCCCTTGAGTGCCATTCTGGAGGCTGGCGGTTTGATTTAGTAGATATATTATTCACGTCGACGGCCCGCCGGATTTTTGGTATGGATTAGATGTGAGGCGAGCACAGGTTTGACAAGACTTACGAGCCAATCAGTAGGATTGGGTGTATTTCGGCTGTGTCTTGATGCATGACATACATAACGCATTTACTCCTACATTTGTTAGTGTAGAGGTATTGTCACGCCCCGGATTACAGTGGAAGCTCGGGTTACGTCAACAGACCCGCCGCATGCACAAGGATACACCTTGTACATACGAAGTGTTAATAAAATATGTTCAAGAAAAGTTAACTAAATCCAATAACAACAAGTATCAGAATAAAATCCAAACTATATACTATAGCAACACTGTAGATATACAATCACCACCACACCAATCTTCAAAATGGTACAACATCTCTGAGCACCCCAAACCTCAAAATACTGTACAGGCTGCTATGTACACTGATATGTGGTCTAGCTACACCCACAAGAGGGTAGAAGATGCTAACTATTCGTGATTTCCTTACCTCGATCAATCGCTGATGCCGAAGGCTCTGAAATAAAATATTAATAAAGAGGGTATGGGAACTATAATCAATAGTTCCCAGTGGGTACGGTCGACAATGCTCACGGTCTACACCACTAGGTCCATAAGAGGCAAAAATAGTGAATGACTGAGCAATATAAATGAACAGATAACAATATGAATAACTGCTAAAAATAACTACTACTATCATGCCTCTACAAGGTAACTGAAAACTATAAATCATTTATTTCATGCATCAATTAGATACTGAATAAAATAATGCAATAGTACCCAATCATAGTGACCAACTTAACATTCAGGTCTAGCCAGCGCCGCCTCGTGTCCAGCACCCACCTATAGTGGTCCGCTACCATGCAGGCTATTGTCTGGCCCATGTCATAATAATATCTCATAGCCTAACCTCCGGAGTGGCACTCGCAAGGCGCGACCCCAACCGAGTATAATATCACTGTCAAGCTCAAAGTAGCTTGCAGGTTGTAGTCAAATGCTATGGTCAAACAGATCATGATAATACTATCGTATTGTCCCAAATATAGTTATAGTCTCACATTATCTGTCACTCCTAAAAATATGCATGTCTCAATATACTCTACAGATAGGTGTCAAAAATGCCATTATTATCTTACTATGTCAACAGTTCATCTTATAGGCTAAATAATATAATATGGACATAAAAATTAGTCCGCCAATTTTGACAACACGGAACCCACATATATCGCAACTTCAAGAAACAAAACGGTAGTCAGACGGTAGTGGGGATAGCAGTCACAACACTCTAAAACGGCTCAAAACTCCCTCGTCAAAATTACGCGAAATCCGCTCCTAAAATGTATTAAAAAAATAAGTTTCAACTCTCAATTTTTACAAAGATCCCTCAAAAGAGTCTAAACGAAAAATAATAATATTATGACACTATCCCCGACATAGAAACACCAAAAAATACACGTACGCGCGCTCGACTCGCTCGCTTGCTAGAACGAAACTAAGCTCTCTCTCTTTTTTTTCCTTCGTGCTCAATCTCCATCTCTCTATCCTAATTCTTCAAGGTGAATAAAGTGGATAAGCATGGAGCCTCAAGTGCCTACGTGGACTACATGCATAATAATAGCAAAAATGCCAAAAGGTCCCTCAAAGATCAAATATTTCAACTTTAGTCTTCATAAATTAAATCTTGAGATCTGAGTCTTTTTTTGCGTCTATTTCGCGCTAAAATATCTCCAACTCAGTCAAGCACTATAAAATAAAAATACTGACTAGAAATTCATACTGTAACCTTGCCAATTTGCTAAGGCTCAGTATATCGCATTCTCCCCTCCTTAAAAAAGTTTCGTCCTCGAAACTTGAAATATGCCTCAGGCCGGCTGCTCAAATAAATAGGGATAAGATATCTCATCGCATCCTCAGGCTCCCATGTCGCCTCTCGCTCTTCTTGGTGACTCCATAATACCTTCACATAAGGAATAACTCAGTTATGCAATTCTTTTACTTTTCGCGCAAGGATTCGAATCGGTCGCTCAGCATAACTCATGTCCTTGGTCACCTCCAGTGGAACATAATTTATTACATGTGATGGATCAAAAATATATTTTCTTAAGGCAGAGACATGAAACACATCATGTACGCCTGCTAAACTCGGTGGCAAAGCTAACTGATATGCAACAGGTCCAACTCGCTCTAATATCTCAAAAGGCCCAATGAATCGTGGACTAAGCTTTCCACGCATTCCAAACCTCTTTATCCCTTTAGATGGCGAGACTTTGAGAAATACATGATCTCCAATTTGAAACTCTAAGTCTCGACGTCGTGTTTCAGCATAGTTTTTCTGTCGACTCTGGGCAGTCTGCAAATGTCGTCGGGCAATTCTAACATTTTCTTTTGTTTCTACTAAAATGTCTGGACCCAGAGTTTTCCTCTCCCCCACTTCTATAGTGGCGATCAACATTTTCTTCCATACAATACCTCAAATGGAGCCATTCTGATACTTGCTTGATAACTATTATTATATGCAAACTCCGTCATTGCCAAATGTCGATACCATCCACCACCATACTCGAGGACACATGCTCTGAACATATCCTCCAATATCTGAATCGTCCTTTCAAACTGTCCATCAATTTTCGGGTGAAAAGCTATATTGAACTGTAATTGGATCCCCAAAGCTGTCTGTAAAGCTCTCCGAAAGTGTGCTACGAACCTCGGGTCTTGATCCGACACTATAGAGGTAGGAATTCCATGCAGTCTTATGATCTCATCCAGATATATCTAAGCAAGTTTCTATGTAGACTAGGTCACTTGAACTGGTATGAAGTGAGCAGATTTAGTCAATCTGTCCACTATTACCCAGATCACATCATATCCACCCTGTGATCTTGGTAATCCAGTTACAAAATCCATAGTGATCTTATCCCATTTCCATTCAAGAATTGAAAGATTTTGCAGTCTGCCAGCAGGTACCCGATGTTTTGCTTTTACTTGCTGACAGACTAAACACTATGATACAAATCTTTCAATATTTCTTTTCATACCATTCCACCAATAATATTTTTTTTAATCCTTATAAATTTTCGTTCCTCCAGAATGTATCGTATAGGGGGAACTATGTGCTTCTTTCAATATCTCCTTACTGATCTCAACATCCATAGGCACACATAAGCGATCCTGAAACCTCAATATCCCTGAAGCATCAATACAAATTCTTTCGCTTGTCCATTCTCTATTTCTGTCTGAATATTTGCTAAATATGGGTCAACACTTTGTTTTTCTTTAATCTTTTCTAAAAGAGTGGGTTCCAGGACCATAGCCATCAATTTTACAGAAACTTCGGGGAGTACAACCTCCAATTCTAACCGTCTTATCTCCTCTAACAATGGCACCTGACTAGTAATCATCATACTTAAGTTCTGTACTGATTTACGGCTTAATGCATCTGCCACTACATTAGCCTTATCGGGATGATGAAGTATAGTTATATCATAGACCTTCAGCAATTCTAACCATCGGCGCTGTCTCAAATTCAATTCTTTCTGAGTAAACAAATACTTAAGGCTTTTGTGATCAGTGTAGACTTCACAATGTTCTCCATAAAGATGATGGCGCCAAAACTTTATGGCAAAAATTACGGCAGCTAACTCCAAATCATGAGTAGGGTAATTTTTCTCATATTCTTTCAACTGTCTGGAAGTATAGGCAATTACTCTATCATTCTGCATCAATACACAACCCAATCCATTCCGTGATGCATCACTATAAATAACGAATCCCTTAACAGGAAGGGCAAGAATAGGAGCTGACATCAATCTATTTTTTAATTCTTCAAAACTCCTTTGGCAATCCTCACTCCAAATGTACTTAATTTCTTTTCGAGTAAGTTGAGTGAGAGGCGTGGAAAGTTTTGCAAAATCTTCTACAAACCTACGATAATAACCAGTCAATCCCAGAAAACTCCGCACCTCAGAAACACTTGTCGATCTAGGCCAATCTCGAATTGCTTCAATTTTTTTTGGATCAACCGCAATCCCAACAATTGAAATCACATGCCCAAGAAAAGCAATTTTTCTTAACCAGAAGTCACACTTCTTCAATGTAGCATAAAGTTTATTTTCCCTCAAAATCTGTAACACAGTCCTCAAATGCTCCTCATGTTCAGCTATACTTCAAAAATATATCAAAATATCATCAATAAATACTATCACAAACCTATCCAAAAACGGCTGAAATACCTGATTCATCATATTCATAAACACGGCTGGAGCATTTGTTAATCCAAATGGCATTACTGTAAATTCATAATGTCGATACCGTGTTCTAAACGCCATTTTAGAAATGTCTTCAGGTTTAATCTTCAATTGATGATACCCTGACTGCAAATCTATTTTGGAATACACACAAGATCCTTGCAATTGATCAAACAAATAATCTATGCACGACAATGGATACTTATTCTTAACAGTCACCTTATTCAATTCTCGATAGTCTACACATAATCTCAGTGATCCATCTTTCTTCTTCATAAATAATACTGGCGCTCCCCAAGGTAACTCACTGGGTCGAATAAATTATTTCTCCAATAAATTTTACAGTTGTGCTTTCAATTCTCGCAAATCTGTTGGAGCCATCTTGTAAGGTGCCTTTAAGATTGGTGCAGTTTTTGAAACTACATCAATCACAAACTCTATCTCCCTATCTAGCGGCATGCTAGACAACTCAGGAGGAAACACATCTAGAAACTCTCGAACTATAGGAATGTCCTCGAGTTTCGGTGATGTCATGGGGACTTCCACTACTGCTGCCAAAAAGGCTACACATCTACGATTCATCAACTGTTTTGCCTTTGATGTAGAAATCATCGTGGCAAACAAAGTACTTTGACAATCTCTATACACATACTCCTCCTGACCTGGCTCGCGAAATATCACTGTCCTATCCCCATAATTAATTGTCGCATAATAGTGAGTCAATCAATCAATCCCTAACGCAACGTCAAAGTCCTGCAACTGTCTCAAGACTAATAGATCTATAGGCATAATCCACTGCCCTAACTGCACTGGACACGATATACAATACTCTCCCACATGCAAAGTATGATCAGGAATATGAACCTCATGTACATGCTGTAATGTCTCTATCTCTAGTCCATGCAGTAATATAAATGCTCGACTAAAAAAAGAATGAGATGCACCAGTATCAAATAATGCTCGAGCTCTAATACCTCTAATCAAAATAATACCTGCAACCACCCTGTCGACTGCTGATGCATCCTCCACCTGTGTAGCGTAAAAACGCCCGCTCGGCGCCTGGGACTGCCTCTCAGTCGAGCGTGGGGCTGAAGCTCGATCAGCTGGTACATATGCTGGTAGGGCTCCTAATGTCAATCTTCAGGTAGAAGGGGAAGGCACTATCGATGGGGCTGGAGTGGTACCACGGGGACACGCTGCCCAAACATGCCCTACCTGCCCACAACGAAAACATCTGCCAGCTCGCTGGGCACACATATGAGGTAAATGTGGCCCACCACAAATCACACATCTCTCCTGTCGCTGCTGCTGCTACTGCTGTCCCCCAGACCTCCGTCCCGCAAAGGACCCACGACTCTGAAACCGACACCGTGAATACTTTGGCAGTCTCCTCGAAGTAGACTGCTCTCCACTACTCTCTGCTGGTCTCTTCTTCTCCTTCTCCTTTTCCCACATCTCTGTCTGCACCTTCATCACTGCGGCACCCCTTTCAACCCATAAGGCCATCTTAATCACCTCATCCAGAGTCCGAAGATGCTATGGCTGTACAAAATGATAAATCTCTGATCGCAATCCTCTCTCAAATAAATATGCTTTATGCCATTCATCCCGAGCTGCAAATGGCACGCAGTTTAGAACTCGGACAAACTCGCTCGCATACTCCTGTGCGGATCGACCTCCCTGCCTCATCTTCTTTAGATCATCTTCAAGTGTTTTCTTCACACTATCAGGAAAATAAGCCCCATACAACATCCCTCGAAACTCTTCCTAAGTCGGACTCTCAGAGCAGTCTTTACGGGCTCTCAACCACCAGAAATGAGCATCTCTCTCAAGACAATGTACTGCCAAGTGTACTCTATCCCTCTCTGGAATGTATAGATCCTCAAAGAGCTTCTCCAAAGCTCTTACCCAAGCTTCCACTTTCCACGGCTCCATACTACGACCACTGAACCTGGGCAGATCGAATCTTCTAAACTCAGCCAGCCTCGCACGTGCCCTCTCCTGCTCTGCCTCTGCCATCTCCGGTCTGCCTTCTGTCATCGCACCATTCAGTCTCAGTCTCTCAGTAACAGTCTTTGCTGGGAGTACCACTACTCTAGAAACATCTGCCGGAACACTCGATGGTGGAGCATCCTGTACTGGTCTTTGCTGTGAAGTACTGACTTGCTGTGCTAATAACTCACATAACCTCCCCATCATCCTTGCCATCCCAGCCATCTGCTCTGGAGCTTCCGTATCTCAGTAGAATCACTGTGAATCTGCTCCTGTTGCGGCACTGGGTTAGATCCTGTAGGTGACTGTGATCGCTGCTCCATCCTAATCACCTGAAATCAAAATACAGGTCAGTCATACTAAATCTCGTAACTCGACCCAATCGAACGAAAGTTTAGAAGAACATCCCTTTTCCTCTGTGATATTATGCCGTCTGCAGCCAACATAATCATCCAAATAGAAAAGACACATCTCCTTTAATCACTCTTCAATTCTCTCTGAAGAGTTCGTGTCACGCCCCGCCGGCCCTTTAACACCAACTAGGTGGAAAGGATAACCGCACGGGCGCATGCCCCAGACCCGCCGAACGGATAGAGTCCTTTCTACCCGCCCAAGGCGTCACAACACAAGCTTATCCACAATGTTCCAACTAGGAACGGAGTACAAGAGTTGCACAAGGAAAGCATCAACATAAAGAAGTTCTACTTCTATTATATCACATGGCACAATATACATGTCCAAATTTTTCTTTTCTTTCACTATCATTCCATACATCATGTTCCAAAATTATGGAATATACAATATTCATACAAGAATGAAAGTCCCCTATGCTATCATAGTCCAAAAATAGGGGTACAACTCTATGCATCACCAAAATGGAAGAGCCGCTATCTAAAGAGCCAAACCCTTGCCTCGCTCCGCCGCCTCACTCGCGGAAGGACCTGGAAAATGTGGGGTGAGAACTATAAATATAGTTCCCAGTGGGTAAGGCCACCCAAGAGAGAAGCTCGACCCACCAGGTCCAAAGAAACACCATATGCATAAGTTAGATCACATATAACTATGCAACAATTATTTACATGCTTGTAAATAAACATAAAGGATGCAACCAAATGAAATATAATCTATCATTCTCTCCTAGGTTCATCCTATGTCTCACAATGACCAAGTTCTTTTACTTGTCGTTTACTTATGGTTTCGGAATCGCCGTCTCACCATATTTGTTCCAACATTCAAGGAGTGAGCTTGTCACCTCCTAGTTCGAGTAGCGAAATCGTCGCATACTCGGGATAGCGAAATCGTCGCATACCCCGCCTCAACACCGCCATCACATGGCATGGTAGCGAAATCGTCGCATACCCGGGATGGCGACCTTGTCGCACATCTCCCCCTCGACACCGCCATCACGTGGCGCGGTAGCGAAATCGTCGCATACCCGGGATCGCGAAATCGTCGCCTATCCCATGTCGGCACCGCCAACTCGTGGCATGGTAGCGAAATCGTCGCATACCCGGGATCGCGAAATCGTCGCCTATCCCATTCTTCACATTACTTGCCAACCTAAATCTCATGATCTTAGGTTCAAGTCACTAAGTCTCGCCTATGTTCGATAACACTAGGCTTACTTTCTCATTGCCAACCTAGGTTCCATGACTCTAGGTTCCAATCACATGTCCAACCTATGTTCAATGACACTAGGTTTCAATCTCACCTGTTCCAACCTATGTTCAACAACACTAGGTTTAAATCTCGCATGTTCCAACCTATTCAACAACACTAGGTTTAAATCTCACATGTTCCAACCTATGTTCAACAACACTAGGTTTAAATCTCACATGCAACCATGCAACAAGTATCGATAATTGAATTGTACTTGAAATATCCATCATGCAATAGGAGTTCATTGTTCTACCTATCATGATTTTACCTTTGCCAACATGCAAAATGCTAGGGTTCTCAACACATACCATTTTATTTTTAAATGGATAATTACCCTAGACATGGAAGTGACCTAATCACTTCGGTAAACACAAACCCACCTCAAGAGCTTTCAAATCTTGGTATTCTTCAAGCTCCTAAGTGTCCAAGCCTAGAGTTCTTGCTTCAACCCAAGCTTCTACAAGAAAACGGTTCGTTACTCGTTACGAACCCTAAAATCAACTCAATATATGAAATCAAGTGCTCTAACATGATTTCCTAAGCCTCAATTGCAATTATCGAAGGTCCAAATATTTTTAGAACCTCACATTGCAAAAGCCCTCATTCTACCTAGGGTTTGCATGCATGCAAGCCAAACCCTAGATTTCATGGCCAAACACCCACCATTTGTGGTTTAGATTGCCAAGGGTTCCCAAAAACCTCATTTCAAAGGATTAAATCCAAGGTTTGAACCCAAAACGTGAGGTACTAACCTTAATAACGAAATCTCCAAGCTCCTTCTTGCACCAAGAAGCTTCTTTTCTCCTTTGGAAGCTTTTTTCCAAGATCAATCCACCTTTTCTCCAAGTTTTGGAGAGATCTCTAGAGAGAGAAAGTGGGAGGAGTAGAGGGGAGTAGTGGAGAAGATGACAATGAGAAGGGAGAGGCCTCAGCCATTCATACACCCATTCAATCAAGTGAAAAGACTATTTTGCCCCTCTCCACAAACAACACAACAACCAGCCTAAATCTGGACATTGTATACCGGTATGCGCATATGCATACCGGTATACCTCAGGAATCCTGCAGAATCCCGAGAGCTGGTCTCACTGTTTCGCACATTGTATACCGGTATACCATTTCTCATACCGGTATACCCCGAAAAATTCTGCAAACCCGAGAGCTGGGTTTCTCGGTTTTAACACAGCATTCTGGTATACCATTTCACATACCGGTATACCAAGCTCCAATTCCGGTATTGGAGTTCACATACCGGAATCCAGTGCAGACTTCCCAAGTTCGCAGTTTTTAACTTCTCGAAGTTCATTTTCGCGCCTCAATTGCGCCGAAAACACTTCGCACAGTCCCGAACTTGGCCAAAGCCTCACATATAGCCTCTTATGCCATTTTCTCACTAGAACTCTACAATTTGTAGAAGTTCAGTACGATGCACTGAAATTCAGTGTACTACAGTTCGCATAATTCAATCTATTGACTTTCGTTACAAATCACGTCTCTCTCGTCCTATCTCCTGGGGGTCTGTTCAGCCTACAGTTTCCTATACTATATATCCTAGGCTCTGATATCAACTTAATCTGTCACGTCCTTGATTACAGCGGAAGCCCGGGAACGTCAACAGACCTGCCGCATGCACAAGGATACACCTTGTATGTCGAAGCATCAACAAAACCTGTTAAAAAAAAGTTAACTAAATCCAATAACAATAGGTATCAGAATAAAATCAAAACTATATATTGTAGCAACATTGTAGATATGCAATCACCACCACGCCAATCCTCAAAATGGTACAACATCTCTGAGCACCCCAAACCTCAAAATACTATACAGACTGCTATGTACACTGATAGGTGGTCTAGCTACACACACAAAGAGGGGAGAAGATGCTAACTTTCCGCGATTCCCTTACCTCGATCAATCGCTGATGACGAAGGCTCTGAAATAAAATATTAATAAAGAGGGTATGAGAACTATAATCAATAGTTTCCAGTGGGTAGGTCGACAATGCCCGCGGTCTACACCACTAGGTCCATAAGAGGTAGAAATAGTAAATGACTGAGCAATATAAATGAACAGATAACAATATGAATAACTGCTAAAAATAACAACTACTATCATGCCTCTACAAGGTAACTGAAAACTATAAATTATTTATTTCATGCATCAATTAGATACTAAATAAAGTAATGCAATAATACCCAATCATAGTGACCGACTTAACAGTCAGGTCTAGCCTGTGCCGCCTCATGTCAAGCACCCACCTATAGTGGTCCGCTACCACGTAGACTACTGTCTGGCCCATGCCATAATAATATCTCATAGCCTAACCTCCGGAATGGCACTCGCGGGGCGCGACCCCAACCGAGTATAATATCACTGTCAAGCTCAAAGTAGCATGCAGGCTGTAGTCAAATGCGATGGTCAAACAGATCATGATAATACTGTCGTACTGTCCCAAATATTGTTATAGTCTCACACTATCTGTCACTCCTAAAAATATGCATGTCTCAATATACTCTACAGATAGGTGTCAAAAACACCATTAGTATCTTACTATGTCAACAGTTCATCTTATAGGCTAAATAATATAATATGGACATAGAAATTAGTCCACCAATTTTGACAACAAGGAATCCATCTATATCACAAATCCAAGAAACAAAACGGTAGTCAGACGGCAGTCGGGATAGCAGTCATAACACTCTAAAACGGCTCAAAAATCCCTCGTCAAAATTACGCGAAATCCGCTCCTAAAATGTATAAAAAAATAAGTTTCAACTCTCAATTTTTACAAAGATCCCTCAAAAGAGTCTAAACGAAAAATAATAATATTATGACACTATCCCCGACGTAGAAACTCTGAAAAATACACGTGTGCGCGCTCGACTCGCTCGCTTGCTAGAACGAAACTAAGCTCTCTCTCTCTCTCTCTCTCTCTCTCTCTTTTTCTTCGTGCTCAATCTCTATCTCTCTATCCTAATTCTTCAAGGTGAAGGAATAAAGTGGATAAGCATGGAGCCTCAGGTGCCTACGTGGACTCCATGCATAATAATAGCAAAATTGCCAAAAGGTAACTCAAAGATTAAATATTTCGACTTTAGTCCTTGCGAAATCAAATCTTGAGTTTCTGAGTCTGTTTTTTGCGTCTATTTCGCGCCAAAACGTCGCCAACTCAGTCAAGCACTATAAAATAAAAATACTGACTAGAAATTCATACTGTAACTTTTCCAATTTGATAAGGTTCAGTATATCACAGGTATAGTAATGATAGTTTTATTTCCGTAGTTACTTGCTTATTCAATTTTTATTCAGCAGTATTACTTATACCTTTGGTAGACTTATGTCACGCCCCGGGTTACCTCTTCCCAGGCGCATGACCAGATCCGCCGTATACACAGTATCTCTACCATGTATACGAAGCGAAACAACATCCACAATCAAACACACAGAGCTAAAGGTATCAACAGAGCTGCTATATAAATATATCAAAAGATCACTGTACATACATCATCCATAACTCTCATATAAAATTCTCATATACAGACTGATATCAACATCACACAGTATGTACAGACTCAACCATCTATCCAAAATGGGTATACCTCTAGCCAAATGTCCGGGGAATAGCTCTACCCGACGGTCTCCTTTCCACGCTCAGTATGCACGACTGGGGAAGAAGACTCTGCAAAAAGATGTCACCAATGGGTGTGAGAACTACTATCGATCAAGTAGTCCTCAGTGGGTACCGCCACCAGCCTCAGCGGTCTGCCCACTAAGTCCTCAATCTCAAGAGATATGTATAGAGTAATAAAAGAGTAGGAGATATACTACCACTACTATGCACAAAGCTCATCTGTCAGTATGAATACCAAAGAACTGAATATACTGAATGAGGACTATCATACACAATACAATACCTGCGAACCAGCTAGTACAGGAAACACCATCTGTATCTAGCTCTCGCCATACAATACCTCTCAATACAATACCATACCTCATAACACGATACCTGCGGCCTGATCACGCTCAACCCTACAGGGAGCCGACTAGTACAGGAAGCCCGTCTGTAACTAGCCCCTCGTACAACCCTCTGTACGGAACATGCCAACTCTAGAGTGGTACTCGTGGGAGCGACCCAACCGAGCAAAGTACAACCATAGTAACCGCCAAGCACCCGCAGGTATATGATCGACACGACTGGGTCAACAAAGGATCATGTGCCCTCGGCACCTCAAAGAATAGTCAACAGGTAAGACCCAATCCACTGTGCCCTTGGCACCACAAAGGATAATCAACAAGTGTGACCCAATCCATACTCTCACAAAGAACCCCGTGCCCTCGGCACAATCAATGCTCTAGTGCCCACAATCAATCTCAACTCTATCACAAGAGAAGGCTCTCGACTCTACCACAAAGAGGAGGTACAACAACATAGCACGAGCCACAACATGATCACCTACACTATATGCACAACAACTGGTACAAGGAATCAACAGAATAGGTGTAGGTCCAATCATGCAACAAGGATACAAAGAAATGCATACTCATATACATATCATTAGCACATCTAAGATCATAACATGCCCATGCGGTCTATAGATCAGTCTTACCCTAACATGGCATCTCTAACATAATCTTAGCATGGCATACTATCATAATCCCAATATCATAATCCAATATCCACATATCATAATCCAATCATGCTAACATAATCCAAACAACATCATATCATATTATGCTAACATGAGATAAAACACGTAGGAGGAAGTCCACTGAATCTGGCAAACATCAACCCACCTCAAATGCTAATCCAACCACGGTGGGGAAAGAACAAGCCTCAGATCCAACCCTCCAAGATAAGGAACTCCGGCAGCACTCCGATCTGAGTAAACCTCCAAGGAACTGCTATCTCCAGCAGAATAACAGCTCAGCACCAGATCAGATCAGCAGGATAGAGGAGAACAAGCTAGATCACAACTAATGCCAACTCATGGCCCTTACACTAGCTTTCTCTCTCTCTAGAACAGGGATCTCGGAGTGGAAAATAACCCAAAAACCATCAGGGCTCACCTATTTATAGGCTCCCAAAATCCCACTTTCGGGCGCCCACTTCCCAACTTTCGGGCGTCCGGAAACCCTGCCGTACATGTGTCGTCGCGCGGTCAAGCGGCCGGTCGATAGTCATCAGGCGGTGGGGCGGCGTGTCTCCGGCGATCGACACGTGTCCTGCGTCGCGACACGTGGCCCTCCACGTCACAACTCAAACCGGATCCTCAATCCGGGCGTCCGAATCATGCGTCCAGATCCGAAGCTCGTCAGCCACAACCGGGTCGTCCACAAAGTGCAACGGGGTCCGGAACATCCGGGCGTCCACTTCGCCACTTCCGGGCGCCCGAATCCCGCCAAGTCCAGAAACCCTAAATCATGAAAATTTTCCGAGTACTACATTCTCCCCTCCTTAAAATAGTTTCGTCCTCGAAACTAAGGTACTCACCTCAAGATACAAACAGGTGGGGATAAGATCTCTGCATAATAGTCTCCAGCTCCCATGTCGCCTCTCTATCATCATGAAAATCCCACTGTACCTTAACATAAGGTATGACCCGATTACGCAATTCCCTCGTCTCACGAGCAAGAATCCGTATCGGTCGCTCCTCGTACTGCAAATTCTCAGTAAGCTCCAGTGGAGAAAAATCTATCACATGGGAAGGATCGTGCATGTATCTCCTCAGAACAGATACATGAAAGACATCATGCACTCCAGCAAGTCGAGGCGGAAGGGCTAACCGATAAGCCACGGGTCCAACTCTCTCTAAAATCTCAAAAGGACCAATAAATCGCGGACTAAGCTTTCCGCGAATCCCAAATCTTCGTATGCCCTTCGATGGTGAGACCTTCAAGAAAACATGATCGCCAACATGAAACTCTAGATCTCGCCTCCGAGTATCAGAATAACTCTTTTGCCTACTCTGAGCCGTTTCAATATGCCGTCGTATCAACTTAACTTTCTCTTCGGCTTCAAGCAAAAGGTCTGGTCCCAACGTCTTCCTTTCACCAACCTCATCCCAATACAGAGGTGATCGACATTTGCGTCCATACAATGCTTCAAACGGAGCCATCTTAATGCTCGCTTGATAGCTATTGTTATACGCAAACTCTACCAATCTCAGATGTTGATCCCAACCTCCACCAAAATCCAAGACACAAGCTCTCAACATATCCTCGAGTGTCTGTATAGTGCGCTCGGACTGACCATCAGTCTGGGGATGAAAAGCAGTGCTGAATCGAAGTTGTGTCCCCAAGGCTGTCTGTAAACTCCTCCAGAAATGGGAAACAAATCTCGAGTCTCTATCAGATACTATTGAGATTGGCACTCCATGCAATCTCAATATCTCATCCATATACAGCTGCGCAAGTCGCTCACGTGACCAAGTAATCTGCATAGGCAGAAAATGAGCAGACTTCGTCAGCCTATCGACAATTACCCAAATAGAATCACAGCCGCTCGAAGTCCTCGGCAATCCTACGATGAAATCCATCGTGATGTGATCCCACTTCCACTCAGGTATTGGAAGACTCTGTAGCTTACCAGCTGGTACACGATGTTCAGCCTTAACTTGCTGACACGTCAAACATTGAGCTACAGCTCTACCAATATCCCGCTTCATACCATTCCACCAGAAGTGGGTCTTCAGATCCTGGTACATCTTAGTCCCTCCAGGATGTATAGAATAAGGAGAATAATGTGCTTCCTTCAATATCTCCTCTCGAATCTCCTGATCTGCTGGTACACACAGTCGTCCTCTATAACGAAGAGTCTCAGCATCATCACAAGTAAAGTCTTCAAGATCTCCACTTTTCAGTTGATCTCGAACTTTCACCAAGTAAGGATCCACACTCTGTTTCTCTCGAATCCTATCTAACAGAGTGGGCTGTATGATCAGGGTCATCAATCTCGCTGTCATCCCAGAAGTAACCACTTCAAGGGACAACCTCCGCATCTCTTCCACTAGGACAGGCTGTTGAGTAATACACAAACTCAAAGTTGCCACAGCCTTCCTACTCAAAGCATCGGCAACAACGTTCGCTTTACCGGGATGGTATAATATAGAGATGTCATAATCCTTCAATAATTCTAACCATCTCCGTTGCCGTAGATTCAACTCTTTCTGTGTAAACAGATACTTAAGGCTCTTGTGATCTGTATACACTTCACAATGCTCATCATAAAGATAGTGACGCCATAGCTTCAGAGCAAAGACTACCGCCGCCAACTCCAAATCATGAGTGGGGTAGTTCTTCTCATATTCCTTTAGTTGTCTTGAAGCATATGCAATCACTTTGCCATGTTGCATCAACACGCAACCTAAGCCACTATGCGAAGCATCACTATAGATGACAAATCCTTCGCCCATCACAGGTAGTGCAAGAATAGGGGATGTCATCAATCTCTGTTTAAGCTCATCAAAGCATTCTTGGCACTCCTCACTCCAAACATACTTAACCCCTTTCCTGGTTAACCGAGTAAGTGGCGTAGAGAGTTTCGCAAAGCTCTCCACGAATCGTCGATAATACCCGGCTAGACCAAGAAAACTCTGAACCTCAGATATGGTCGTCGGTCTAGGCCAATCACGAATTGCCTCAATCTTCTTAAGATCAACAGCTACTCCCGAAGCTGAAATCACGTGGCCTAAAAAGGCAACCTCTCTCAACCAAAACTCACACTTCTTCAGCTTTGCATACAACTTCTTCTCTCGCAAGAGTTGTAGCACTAATCTCAAATGCTCCTCATGCTCTTCATCACTACGGGAGTAAATCAAAATATCATCGATGAAGACTACCACAAACTTGTCCAAGAAGGACTTAAAGACTCGGTTCATCATATCCATAAATGCAGCAGGGGCATTAGTCAACCCAAACGGCATGACTGTAAATTCATAATGCCCATACCGAGTTCTAAAAGCAGTCTTAAAAATATCCTCGGCCTTCACCTTCAACTGGTGATAACCGGACTGAAGATCAATCTTAGAAAAGACACACGCTCCCTGCAATTGATCGAACAGGTCATCGATACGTGGGAGGGGGTATCTATTCTTGATGGTCACTTTGTTCAATTCTCGATAATCCACACACAACCTAAGTGAACCATCCTTCTTCTTCACAAATAAAACAGGCGCTCCCCAGGGCGACACACTGGGTCTAATAAAGCCTTTATCCATAAGATCCTGCAGTTGCGCCTTCAACTCTCTCAATTCCGCTGGTGCCATTCTATAGGGTGTCTTCGAGATTGGCGCGGTTCCTGGTACCACATCAATCACGAATTCAATCTCCCTATCAGGAGGCATCGAGGATAACTCAGAAGGAAATACGTCCGGAAATTCACGGACAATAGGAATATCCTCGAGTCCTGGTTCAACAGTGGGCACCTCAGTCACTGTTGCTAAATAGGCCATACATCCACTATTTAACATCTGTCTGGCCTTAGAAAAAGAGATCGTCACTGCGAACAGTGAACTCTTACAACCTTCATAAACATACTCCTTATGTCCAGGCTCACGAAAGATTACCGTCTTAGATCCACAATCAATCGTAGCGAAGTATCGAGATAACCAATCCATGCCTAGGATTACATCAAAATCCTGCAACTGTCTCAATACTAATAAATCAACAGACATGATCCAAGGTCCTACTTGTACAGGACATCCTACACAACCCTCAATCACCTGTAAATTATGGTCAGGTACCCGCACCTCCTGTGCCTGGGGTAACAATCCTATCTCTAGACCATGATGCAATGCAAATGTCCTACTAACAAATGAATGCGATGCACCAGTATCGAATAAAGTACGCGATCTAATGCCACAAATCAAAACTATACCTGCCACCACTCGATTAGCTATCGTAGGATCCTCAATCTGAGCGGCATAAACTCGCCCGCTCGCCGGTGGCTGGCGTCGATCCTGCTGTCGTGGCATAGAAGATCGCTCCTGAGAAAATACCGGGGAAGCTCCAGAATACTGCGGTGGAGTAAAAGGCACAGATGCCATAGAAGGAGTTGCTACAAGTCTGGGACAAGCCCTCCTGATATGTCCAGGCTGTCCACACTCATAACATCGGCCCTCTCGTCTATTACAGAGATAAGCAAAATGAGGTCCTCCACAAATCGCACATCGGGGAGGTCCCCCCGACTGCTGCTGCTGCTGTCGCTGCTGGCGATATCCTCCAGACTGCTGGCGACTATAAGATCCACGTTTCTGAAAACGCGATTGCTGGGAAGGTTTAGGCGGTCGTCTGCTACTCGACTGCCCTCCATTATCAGGTGCCGGGCGTTTCCTCTCCTGACCCTGAGCTGGGTCCACCTGCTGTCCTCTCGTCACAAATGCCCCTCGCTCTACCCATAGAGACTGCTCAATAGTAGCATCCAAGGTCTGAAGTCTCTGCGAGTGGACAAATGGAAAGATCTCGGGTCTCAAACCCTTCTCATAAAGATAGACCTTCTGAATCTCATCTCGCGCTGCTGAGGGAACACAGTTGAGTAGTCTCGTAAACTCCCTCGCATACTCCTGCACCGAGCGATTCCCTTGCTTCAGGTTCTTCAAGTCTTCCTCTATCTTCATTTTCACGCTACTAGGAAAATACGCCCCATACATAATCCCTCGAAACTCATTCCAAGACATCTGTAGAGGATTCAGGGACCTATGATCACGGGTCCTCCTCCACCAGACATGTGCATCACCAGATAAACAATGCACTGCCATATGCACCTGCTCTCGTGCTGGCACGAACAAATCCTCAAACAACTTCTCCATTTCACATATCCAAGCTTCTACCACCCATGGCTCTATACTACTGCCATTAAATCGCGGTGGATCAAACCTACAGAAGCGAGCCAACCTATCCGCCATCCGCTCCTGCTCCTCTTCAGAAAGCACTTGACTAGGCTGAGTACTTCCTTCTCCTGGCTGCGATGTAGTTGGAGTCGTTGCCGCCTGAGGTTCCATAGCTCGAGGCGTAGAAAAAGCATCACACATCTTCTGTAACAAGGCACTCTGCTGCCTTCCAACTGCAGCTATATCTGCTAGCTGCTCCTGCAGAGCGGGCCGTTCACTAGGTCCCGTCTGCTCAGGCATATCCGAAGGCGTCGGATGCGCTCGCGTCGATGGTCGTCGAGGAGGCATAGTAACAACCTGCAACAGAATACCCGATTAGGACCACAATCAACTCACGACCCAATCTAGCGAAAGTCTGGAAGGACACTTCTTTTCTTCTCAGATTATTATGTCGTCTGCAGCCAACATAATTCATCCGACAAGAGAAGGCATAATCCCTCAATCACTCTTCCTACACAAGGAAGGATTCAAAACCCAATCTATGACTTTCGCGATCAATTACGTCTCTCACGTCATTCTTAGGTCTGTTTATCTTAGGTTTCCTAGGCCCTCTTGACCTATTCCTAAGCTCTGATACCAACTTAATCTGTCACGCCCCGGGTTACCTCTTCCCAGGCGCATGACCAGATCCGCCGTATACACAGTATCTCTACCATGTATACGAAGCGAAACAACATCCACAATCAAACACACAGAGCTAAAGGTATCAACAGAGCTGCTATATAAATATATCAAAAGATCACTGTACATACATCATCCATAACTCTCATATAAAATTCTCATATACAGACTGATATCAACATCACACAGTATGTACAGACTCAACCATCTATCCAAAATGGGTATACCTCTAGCCAAATGTCCGGGGAATAGCTCTACCCGACGGTCTCCTTTCCACGCTCAGTATGCACGACTGGGGAAGAAGACTCTGCAAAAAGATGTCACCAATGGGTGTGAGAACTACTATCGATCAAGTAGTCCTCAGTGGGTACCGCCACCAGCCTCAGCGGTCTGCCCACTAAGTCCTCAATCTCAAGAGATATGTATAGAGTAATAAAAGAGTAGGAGATATACTACCACTACTATGCACAAAGCTCATCTGTCAGTATGAATACCAAAGAACTGAATATACTGAATGAGGACTATCATACACAATACAATACCTGCGAACCAGCTAGTACAGGAAACACCATCTGTATCTAGCTCTCGCCATACAATACCTCTCAATACAATACCATACCTCATAACACGATACCTGCGGCCTGATCACGCTCAACCCTACTGTACCCTACAGGGAGCCGACTAGTACAGGAAGCCCGTCTGTAACTAGCCCCTCGTACAACCCTCTGTACGGAACATGCCAACTCTAGAGTGGTACTCGTGGGAGCGACCCAACCGAGCAAAGTACAACCATAGTAACCGCCAAGCACCCGCAGGTATATGATCGACACGACTGGGTCAACAAAGGATCATGTGCCCTCGGCACCTCAAAGAATAGTCAACAGGTAAGACCCAATCCACTGTGCCCTTGGCACCACAAAGGATAATCAACAAGTGTGACCCAATCCATACTCTCACAAAGAACCCCGTGCCCTCGGCACAATCAATGCTCTAGTGCCCACAATCAATCTCAACTCTATCACAAGAAAAGGCTCTCGACTCTACCACAAAGAGGAGGTACAACAACATAGCACGAGCCACAACATGATCACCTACACTATATGCACAACAACTGGTACAAGGAATCAACAGAATAGGTGTAGGTCCAATCATGCAACAAGGATACAAAGAAATGCATACTCATATACATATCATTAGCACGTCTAAGATCATAACATGCCCATGCGGTCTATAGATCAGTCTTACCCTAACATGGCATCTCTAACATAATCTTAGCATGGCATACTATCATAATCCCAATATCATAATCCAATATCCACATATCATAATCCAATCATGCTAACATAATCCAAACAACATCATATCATATTATGCTAACATGAGATAAAACACGTAGGAGGAAGTCCACTGAATCTGGCAAACATCAACCCACCTCAAATGCTAATCCAACCACGGTGGGGAAAGAACAAGCCTCAGATCCAACCCTCCAAGATAAGGAACTCCGGCAGCACTCCGATCTGAGTAAACCTCCAAGGAACTGCTATCTCCAGCAGAATAACAACTCAGCACCAGATCAGATCAGCAGGATAGAGGAGAACAAGCTAGATCACAACTAATGCCAACTCATGGCCCTTACACTAGCTTTCTCTCTCTCTAGAACAGGGATCTCGGAGTGGAAAATAACCCAAAAACCATCAGGGCTCACCTATTTATAGGCTCCCAAAATCCCACTTTCGGGCGCCCACTTCCCAACTTTCGGGCGTCCGGAAACCCTGCCGTACAGGTGTCGTCGCGCGGTCAAGCGGCCGGTCGATAGTCATCAGGCGGTGGGGCGGCGTGTCTCCGGCGATCGACACGTGTCCTGCGTCGCGACACGTGGCCCTCCACGTCACAACTCAAACCGGATCCTCAATCCGGGCGTCCGAATCATGCGTCCAGATCCGAAGCTCGTCAGCCACAACCGGGTCGTCCACAAAGTGCAACGGGGTCCGGAACATCCGGGCGTCCACTTCGCCACTTCCGGGCGCCCGAATCCCGCCAAGTCCAGAAACCCTAAATCATGAAAATTTTCCGAGTACTACAACTTAGTAGGTAGATCATTGTCGTTGGTGACGTACTCACAAGGGCCTACTTGTACAATAGTTTTCATATCTGTTGATGTTTTTTCCTTTTCAGAGCCCTCCACACCTGCTGCTGTTGCTTTTGATCGAGGTAAGGGGATAGCCGGATAGATAGCATCTCCTACCTGATGGACTGTGCTGGAGGTGGACCTGGCGGACTTAGTTTTGGGACACATAATGTACATATGGGTCTGGCAGTGTCAGCTAGGATATATTTATTTTTCCGTACTATGAGGTGGATGTTGTATCCGTTTGGGGAGCTGTTGTATGAAATGTATGGTTTCAGTTTTATGTTAGTTTTATTTACCGGTCTGATATCTGTAGTTGTAGTAGATCTTTTTATTTGTGCAGGTTGAGATGCTTCATGTGCACAGGGCCTCCCGTGTATGCGGTGAATTTGTTTGCGAGCCTGGGTTCCGCTGCAACCTAGGGCGTGACATCTAGAAAGTGAAATTCAGTCACTTCTTCTATTTGTTTTGGTGTAACTTGATGCTAATGGCATTAATTTTTTTGAGTTCTATTATTTTGTAAGTAAATAGATTCCATTACCTCCTAAATATAATAGTAAACTTAACCCCTATAAATCCAACCTACTAAATAATTAAATCCCTCATTATTGTTTGGAGATAATCCTAAGGATGTAGAGTTTAAGTTTTAATATTTAATAAATTTTTTTGACTTACACCAAAACAAACATCAAAACTGATGGAAATGGAGTTCTACACCTCCACTTACTCCCAAGTCCCAGTCAAGCAAGTCCTAAAGAGAATAAAAATGTTGCACTATTTGGCTATATATTATACTATTTGATAAGTGAAAAAAATTGTAACATAGTACAACATAATATCAAATAGTGCAACATATAGTCCTATAATGCAACATTGAAAAAATATTATACTGTATGATATATGTTACACTATTTTTACAGTCTATTGCACTAATCAACTAGTGCAACATATAGTCAGATAGTATAATATTTTTATTATCTTTAATGGAGAAAGAATAAAAATAAATAAAAGAAGAACAAGTTGGACGTTGATGTCCCCTTTCTCTCCATCTCCTTCTTCCTCTTCATCCCTCCTCCTCTACCTCCAGCATCCTGTCGCGCCCCGTCACCTTGAATTGCACCACTACCTATGCACTCACCGCCGAATTAGAGCCCGCTGTCACGGACTAAAGCGAAATCGCTTGTCTAGGCCTTCCTTCGTGAAGTGAGCAAGCCTATCTCTCAACTTGCTAAGTCAGGACCTACTCGCCCTAAGACTAAGTACAAGAGAGAGAGAGAGTTTGAGGAATGTTGTGTATTGATAAGAGAAAGGATTACAATTGATTTTCTAAGGAGAGGATGTGGAGGCCACAACCTTATATAGGCCATTCGCCACCCAACCTACAAATGAAAAGGTGCCAAGTGGCGCATAATTACAAAGCAAAGAGGGAGGCTACAAGCTCTCAAAAGACTAAACTTATTGCCCTCCTAGAAACTCTAAGGAACTCTTGACCCTTCGGCATTCGCGCCATCAGTCTTGAAACCCGCATAGAAGCTTCTAGAATGCCCCAGCAAAACCTCAGACAGAACTCTCCTTCGGAGTTTGGGCGATTGCAAAGGAGAAGTCAGCAAGAAATACTTTGTCCGCGACAACCTCCCCCACCTAACGCACAGACGCCCTTGTCGCGTGCCGAGCTGCTCCCGGTCCGCATAACCTTTTGCCTAGTCTGCCATGCCTTCACGCCTGAACGGCCCTGAGCCTTGCTACCGTAGTCAGCCTTTGCCCCCACACCAGCCCCTAGTGCCTTGCCCCTCTGAGCATGAGCACCAGCGAGCTCGCTGCGCGGAGAATCCGCCAAGTGTGCCTGTCCTTCGCGACACGCACGCGCATGCCGCCAAGCCACAGGATGCCCCTGGGTCCCCTCGGACTCCTGCTTGAAAGAATGACTTGCACTTTGCTTAGACGCTGGCTGCTTCAGCGCCGCATGAGACTTGACAGCCTCGCCGCTGCTCAGGTCCTCCTCCTCGAGGTCCTCAGCCTTCCCGAGCTTCAACTCCTCGTAAAGCTGCAGGGTTATAAGAATTTGGTCCTTCGTCGGCTCGCCCTGACACATTGAAACCATGCAAGGCGCTGACTCGTCCAAGAAGCTCAGCACCCACAAGTGTGGCATAGGCGCTGCCTTTGACGAAACAAGGAAGTCTATCCCGAGGATCACTCCAAAGTCGTCGAGCGGTCCAACAGTGAGATTGGCGTTGCCCCTCCACGGGCCGATGGCTATCTCCACGCCTCTGGCAACTCCCGCGATTAGACGCGCCACAGAGTTGACTGCCTTGATGCGGCTCGCATCCTTCTAGTGTCAGGCCCAACCGCTTGGCCTCCACCTCCATGATGAAATTGTGTGTCGCGCCGGTGTCGATCATCGCTCGCGTGGTCCTCCCGTTGAGGATCACATCGATGAACATTAGCTCCCTCCTGCGGAGCTTGTCGCTTGACTGACCACGAACTGCGTTGACGAGCCTAAGTGCGCCCATCCTCAACAGCTCGACCACATCCTCGCCCTCCTCGGCTTGGACAGCAACCACTTTCTTCCCCTTCTTATTGATCTTGTTTGGGCAGTCCCGCACCCAATGGTTCTCGCCGCAAACATAGCACGAGATCTTTGCAGACGGCCGGGCGGGATTCTGCCTTTGCCTCCTCGCATCATGGTTCTGCTTTTGCCCCTTCACGCCCCCCAAGATCGCGGTGCCCTCCCTCACCTTTGGCCTCGCTCCCCTCCGGTGGTTCACCTCAATCACCCTCGGTTTGCTCCCGCTCAGGCAACTTCTCCGCCAAAGCGATCGCGGAGTTCAGGTCCTTCACGTCTCGTGCTACGAGTTCCTTGTTCGCCCATGGTTGAAGACTGTCGAGGAAAAAGAACAACCGATCCTTATCGGCCATGTTAGATATCGCCAACATCAGCCTCGAGTATTCTTGGACATACTCCTTTAGTGTCCCACGATGTTTGAGCCGTTGAAGTTGCTTCTATACAATTATTCGACATGCTCGGGGTAGAACTGCGCCTTGAGCTCGCACACGAAATCCTCCCAAGTGGTAAGTTGGCAGCAACCTTGCTCGGCCTCCACTGACCGCCGATGCCACCACAGCATGGCATCATCGGAGAGGTACATGGCAGCGATTTGGATCTTATCCTCCTCGTCCTCCAATTGCAACGCCTTGAGATAGCGCTCCATGTGCCAAAGAAAATTATCTATTTTCTTCTCATCTCGCGTGCCCTTGAAGTGTTGAGGTTCAGGGACGTGGACCTTCAGGGTGTGCTCCTTTTGCATCTCGACATCGCGAGCCACCGCCTTCTCAAGGATAGTCACCCGCAATTTGAGGTCCTCGACCTCGCCGACCTTGGTGACAAGGTCCTCCACCAGCACCTTCCGCTCGTCCTAGCGATGGACAAGGTCGCTGCGAAACTGCTCGAGCTGATGGCGGAAAGTCGCCATGGCAGCCGCAATGCTGTTCTCCATGGCATGCAAACCTTCCTCCATCATTCCCACATGTTGGGACAGGACGGAGTAGTGCTCCTCCGCTCTCGCAGCAGAGTCCTCCAATAAGCCCATGTGGTCCTCGAGCGAGGCGGACTCTCTCGTTAGAGTCCGCGGCTCCTTGCTCTTGCCGCGCTTGGTCACCCTGGGTTCAGACACAATGTCGACGACGGAAGCTTCCGACATAGACATGGCTTCCCAGCGCCGAACTCGCTCTGATGCCAACTGTCACGAACTAAAGCGAAATTGCTTGTCTAGCCCGTGCGGCGCTTGCCTTCTTCGCGAAGTGAGCAAGCCTACCTCTCAACTTGCTAAGTCAAATCCTACTCGCCCTAAGACTAAGTACAAGAGAGAGAGTTTGAGGAATGTTGTGTATTGATAAGAGAAAGGATTACAACTGATTTCCTAAGGAGAGGGGGTGGAGGCTACAACCTTATATAGGTCACTCGCCACCAAAGCTACAGATGAAATGGCGTCAAGTGGCGCATAACTAGAAGGCAAAGAGGGAGGCTATAAGCTCCCAAGAGACTACACTTATTGCCCTCTTAAAAACTCTAAGGGACTCTTGACATTTCGGCATCCGCGCCATCAGTCTTGAAACCCGCATAGAAGCTTCTAGAATGCCCCAGCAAAATCTCTGACAGAACTCTCCTTCGGAGTTAGGACGATTGCAAAGGAGAAATCAACGAAAAACACTTTGTCCGTGACACCGCGCTACTGTCGTCGATGGCAGCGAAGATGTGGGCGAAGTAGGGGGAGGAGCGCGGCGGCGACATGCGGACGTTAGAGGAGGGAGAAGAAGCGAGAGGAGAAAGAAAATGAGAAAGAGAGAAAGAAGAGAGAGAGAGAGAGAATAGGATATTTTGGTCAGTTTTTTAAAAATTCAATTTGAATTTGCAAAATTGAAAAGACGGCCTAATTTTACGAAAATACAAAACTAAAAAATTTTGTTATGAAAAAATTATTTTATTATTATTTTAATCTATAATATCATTATAAATTGTAGGTAAATAGGAGATTATGTGGAGTACTGGCTGAACCCGGTGAAATGTGGGTCGAATCCAAAGAGAAACCCAAATCCAGATCGGGTCCTTTAGTAGGTTCAATCTAGAATATGATCTCTCTCCTGAATGCGGCGGCATGGGTCGTTCGGGAAACGACTCGAACCATCTAGCCGTCCTATAATCTATCCGAGAGAATCATCCGAGCCGCCGCGAGAGAAGGTAAAGGCCGCACTGCAGGATCGAACACTTCCGGTGACAGACGGCGAGGTCAGACAGGATGGAGCCCACGGATATGGAGATGGAGGCGGCGGCCGCGGCGGAGATCGGGCCGCCGGCAGAGGCGGTGGGTTTCGCAGGCCAAGGCGGAGACGGTAGCGGCGCGGAGCGCCCCGTGGGAAGGCGGTGGGGCTTGCTCGCCCTGGCGCGGCAGCTCGTTGAGCAGGGAAAACCTTCTCTAGCGCTCCGAGCGGTGAGAATTTTCATTTCATAATCTGCTTCTTCTCTCCCATTTTATATCCTGTTAGAAAGGTTGGGAAATACTATACTCACTTCTTGGTGGTAAAGTAGGATGATATTTCTTAGCTGATTTGTTCTATGTATTGGATGATTCTTTGGAATGGAAGAAGAAAGATATCTTATCTTTCTCATGATAGATATCTTTCTGAATTAGGAAAATGAGATAAAGTTGAAGGAGAGATAGGAATGTAAGATTGATTACTGATGCTTTATTTTGGTAGATGAATCCATGTGGATGGATAGGGGCTGTTTGGTTCCTAGAAAAAGTTTTCTGAAAAAAAAATTTCTATCGAAAATTTCCCCCCATATTTTAAGGAAACCAGTCTTTTTCATTTTCCGGAAAAAAATCGAAAAAAAAAAAATAATAATTTTCCATAAAATCTAGAATTTTTTTTTAAAAGTTTGTTTTTCTTAGAACCAAACGGGAAAAAAAAACTAGAAAAGAAGTTTTTCATGGAAAACTTCTTTCCCAATTTTTTTTTCCCCATGCTTTTCGTAGGAATCAAATAGCACCTAAAGCTTTTGGCAAAAGATCTGATAAGGCTTGTTTAACTGATGTAGTGAAGATTATTCAGAGCGTCTGACAATGGTTCAATGAAATATTTGTTTTTCACCTAATTCAGCAGGTGATAAAACAATAGTGTTAAAGGGCCCAAACTTAATCCCAAAGCATAAGTTGATTGGCGGAGAAATCTTTCTCATTATATGTATGCAAGGATTCTAATTTGTATCTAACATGGGGCTGACATTCTTAACAAAGAGACTAAAGGGGAGAGTTCAGATAAAAAGAACTCACAAATGATCTCTGCACTTGTATTCTCTTTCTAGTTTACGAGTGGCTTGACATGCTTTTTATGTTAATGTGGTCTCAGTTTTGTTGTGAAATTTGATGCTTGTTATGTGCTTTTCCAACTTGAAATTTGACCGAATATTCTGTAATGCAACGCCTGCAGAATTGTTGTAAATAGTATGTGTCAAAACTCAAAAGATTAGTAGAAAGTTATTCATCGCTGCTACTATGATATAGCAACAGTGAAATCAGATTTTAATTATTTTATTTCCTTCCTGATGAAGGTGCAAATTGCTTATGTTGATTTAACTTTTTTTTTTCCTTTTGGCCGGTCAATGAAGAACTGATTGAATTGAGGTTTGACCACACTTATTAGGTTCATATGTAACTATCCATTCTGAAGCCCCTACAAAGAGAGAATATGATTCAGTGTTCATAATCTGTTCTTGAATTATGTTGTTCAAATATTAGAAAGGAATCTTAGGTTTTTGATGCATGATAGTCTAGAAGTATTCTATAATAATTTGAAGAAACTATTCAATTGTAGTTTTGAACCTTTAACTGAAACTTTTGTTCTAGGCTGAAGATTTGATTGTTCGATCGGTTGACGATGATTGGCGAGCTTAAACCTATATCTTTGTCTGGCAGAATATGAAGGCTAACCATTTAGTGAGGCAAATCAATTGGCTTACACACTATATGAAACCTTATTTGTTAACTTTTGTGTAAGATCACTATCTATGATCTATTTTACGAATTGGTCGTAAGCTTCGAATGCTAGTAAAGCATTTGAAGAGATAATAGCCAAGGATATAGTTCCTTGTAAGCATAGGCTTTGACAATTGTGTCATAGTGTCGCCAACAAGGTGTTGGTACAGTAGGACACCAATGCTGACAGCACAAACTCAAGAGCCTCCTTTTGGCCAAGTTAGCTTAAAATTACTTCTTAAACTCTTCGTACTCTACTATTTATGCATTAAATGATTTCAAATTTGATCAAATAAAAGGACAATTTGGAGAAAGTCTGATCTTCCCAATTTGTAACCTTATTTTCTAACAAATCTAATTGCCTTGAAGAACATGCCATGAAATCAAATGATATACAATTGTTTGATCTTTCTTACTTTCTATGTTATCCATTGTAAGCATCTTGTACACATTTCCATTAAAAGTTACTATGGACATTTGGTTTATTGAAGTTAATCCCTAATGTAATGAATTCTTACACAATTTTTGGAAAATTTCTCCGAACTTGGCAACTAATTGCGTAAAAAAAGTACAGAAAAATTTATTAAAAAATTAAAGACAATTAAACTAATATTGGTTCCTCCTCTACCCCCCCTGCCCCGCAAAAAGAAGTAAAAAAAAGAATCCGTGATTGTAGCACTTATGAGCAAAAAAGAACTATGGAGATGAAGGTTTTGGTCTTATTGTGAAGGCAAAAGAAGAAAGAGAGGCGAAAAGATAAAAACTTGCCTCCACGACTAGCACCTCATATAATTAGTTTTCTCAACTTTTCTCAATGGGGCATTTCGAGCTGTAATGCAGGAATCACCCTCCCCGCACCTCCCCCCCCCCCCCCCCCCCCCCCCCCCCCCCCCCCCCCCCCCCCCCCCCCCCCCCCCCCCCCCCCCCCCCCCCCCCCCCCCCCCCCCCCACCCCCCCCCCCCCCCCAACCCCAAAAAAACCAAAAAACCAAAAAAAAAAGGAAAAAAAACTAGACTTGCAATTATTCCTAACACTCTTATTTAACTAGACTTGCGATTATTCCTTAAGGACTTCCTAAATTTGTCTGAGTTGTACAAATTTGAGCATGTAAACAATTCTGAGGAGTCTGTTTGGATCTTGTTGTCACATTCCAAGTTGTCTTAGGAAACCAAATGAGCCTCTTAGCTATAATCAGCTGTTGATAGGCCATCGAGTTGGAACTGCATGATTAGGATACCCCGGTTGACTAGTTGTGATCAAAGTGCAACTTCTATTCTTTCTTCCTACTTTTGACTCTTCTTATTTACTTATTGTTTATTTAGCCACTTCTGTTCTATTTTGCTTCCCCTTGTCAGCTATGACCCCAACTAAATAAATTCAGTGCAGGCAAGTATCTCAAGTCTGCATCAAATATCTATCACATGAGGCACCAAATAGAGAAGTTTGTAGAATAACATTCTTATATAAAGAGGAGTTATAATAAATAAAAGGAAATAAGGATAGCAATAGAGATGGGGAGTTTGTTCGGGGAGGTGCAGGGAACATATAAGGGTAAGAGATTAGAAATTAGAGTGTGAACAAATTATTGATCTATTTAAAGATGTTACTTCAATGAAAAATTATACTGGAATCTGATGACATGATCAATCTTTACTGCCCTTTTTGAACTACACTTTGAACTCTGTCGGTTAAGTTTTATATCTTCAAAGAGATCGATAATGTAACATGGTCAATGAAAAATTTTACCTCATTAGAAGATGTCAAAGCTGATACAGGAGAGTCGATTGTCATTTTTATTCATTTCTTTTCTTTTCGATAGCACTGTTGTTTTTTTTTGGCAGCATGTTCTTTTGGCATGAGATATAGTATTTGAGAATCACAAGTGCCTATTTTTGAAATCATTTTGTATTTGATGCAATTATTGTGCCTCCAGCAATATTAAGGGTTAGCCATATGCCATTTGGATGGTAAATTGGATCATTCTTTTCAGTAAAATCTCAAAATTAGTGACGTATATGATTCTGTTAATTATGGAGATGAAAATTGCACTGTATCCATGTCTTAGAACTCAATGATTCCTACCTAATTTATTTATCTTTGAAACAATAAAATGTTTGTGAACTATGATGTGAATATACCCAATTTTATGTTAGTCTTCAAGAATCTGGGTAGAATCTGGATTCATGTCTGAAATATTTTCTTAAGCAAAACTGTATCCTAGAATTTCAAGTCTGACATACGTAAAATATTGTGAAATGAAAGAGTTTACATCATACTAGATTCATAATGGGGGAAAAAAGAGATAAGGGTTTTACTGTAAGGAATATGAGATAAATGAACCTCCTCTCCATCAAATTTAAAAAAAGTTCTTTGGATGTTTTTCAGTATTTTATTAAATGAAAACTATATAGCAGTGGATAGAAAGTTTATATTATTTACTCTATATATTCTTAAGATTCATGATTTTTCAGAAGATAAAAGAAGGAAAGATTGTAGAACGCAATGTACTTAGTGTGATATGTTTGGAACTCGAAAGTGTTTCGGGATAAGGATTTTATAGGTATTCAACATAATCTTTTAGGGTTTGGATAGCCAGATGAGTAGAGGAGTATCAATTTATTTCCAATCAAAGAGCAAAGAGGGCATTCTGTGCTGCATGTTTTATAAGAGATTAAATTCATTGCTGCATGGATGCAGACATGCGAGATGACTCGTCCTCGAATTTTGTGAACGCAATAACTATAAAAGATAAGGACATGGTGCTGCAAAACCATGATTAATGAATATAGATTTACTTATTTTTAATCTAAGGGGTGAGGATCTAACCTCCAGAATTCTGTCGATAGACATATTAGGATTGTTAATAGATAAAAATTGTCACGGAGATCTTGACTGAACTATAAAATAAAAAAATAAAAAAATAAAGTATTAGAAAGTGTGTGTGTCTTACCGTATGAGTTTTAAATCATTCACTGAGTCCTAAATGAAGTTGCATTGTCAAACAACACAGTTAGCATTTGTATTTTTAGTTTAGACTTTTTGTGAAAATGTTTTTAGCAAGAATGTGTGAAGAAAATTTATCTGACACGACATATAGAGTACATTTTGACAATTTTAGTGTCTGTTTTTCGTAGGTCAAGCTTGTAAGTCGTTGTGCGGAAAGGGTGGTCTAAAATAGATGGAGATATGAAACAAGTGAATGATGAAAATAGTATATTTCACACTAACTAGATCGAGCTTAGTAACTATTAATTTATTTATATGTCTGATTGAGATCTTGCTTATGAAGAGAGATGTTATTTACATGTAATTATGATCAACTAGTATAGGACCCGCACTGCGCGGCGGGTAGGTAGTATTTTAGACAATTAAGATATGTAATTATTAAAATTTTAAGATTGAAAAAATATAACTAAAAAAATACAAAAAAGCTATAAAGTAGTCATTATGCATAATAAAAATAACTTTATATTAATATTTTCTTAACTTTCAGCATTTCTAAAATTAAATTATGCTAATAATTATATTTAAAAATTCACTCAAAATTTTGTTTTGATAATTATTCTATAAATAATTTTTTTGAACTAAAAAGTTAAAGTTGGAGGACTTATTTCAAATTGAAGAATAGGTGAGGGTGTCTTTGCCTTGTTAAAATTGATTGAAGAAAGAGAAACTATTACACGTACCTAGTGTATATTAATACTCCATACACTGCAACTTATACTAGATGATTAATATTCTAATACATACATTTACTTAAATATATGATCTACAAAGTCTAATAATTTAAATTTTATTTGATGAATTAATTTTAAAATGTTTATTAAAGGATTTTAGACATGTGATGTATGTACAAATATATACTTGGTACAAAGAATGTTCAATAGGACGCACTCATAATTTCAAGAGGAAATTTTTTTGCTTGCTCATGGTGCATATCAATGCTCCATACACCACACAGAATATTAAATAATTGATAAAATATTTGATAATTAATATCGTAAAATAAAATATGATATAATATATGTAATATAAAAATATTTAAATAATTTATTGTGCTACAGGAATTTATCTTTGATGCACATTTTAGAGTCGGTGTACGGTGCACTGCGCGCTTCCAAAATTTTTACCGGATATGTGGCAAACTCCCATTGGCTTTTGCCTTCATGTGCAAGGTGGCTCTCTCCCAATGACTTTTGTTGATGTGACTGAACCGTCAATTAATGTTTGTATAGATTAGAGGGAAGAAGTAAAGCGAAAAAAATTAAGGAGCGGCAGCAGAAAGGTATACATAGATGTAGAATCTGATGGAGAATTAAAATCAAAAGCAATAAGAAATTGCAGGAGAAATGTATAAGTATAAACAAAGAGACTTAAAATTCAAATGAAAGTAAAACAGTAAAGAGAAAAAAATAAAAACTGATGTAGAAAAAGGAGAAGTGTAAAGAAAGAAATGAAGGAAAACATGTTAAGAAAAAGCTGCAAGTTAAATTCTTAGCAAAATTTAGGTATAATCCACTTCTAAAGTAAGCGCTGTAATAAAAGAAGGAAGAAAAAGGTAGAAGAAAGCCAATCACGAAGTATAGGAACAGGGAGTAAAAAAAATTAAAAATAGAAAAAATATGTGAAGAATGACATCTGAATAAATACAAAAAAATGGAGGCTCAGGTATTATCTGAAATCAACCAGATGAGGTAGGTTGGTGGGAAGAAAATGATTTGCAGGAGTTGGTTGTCTAGGGCCAGACCATCCAAACTCGGCCACTTTCTCTCAGCAAACTTGCCTCAAAGGATACCAGTGATTGGTTGCTTGCATTCATGCCATCCAAATTTGCTAGCAATTTTCTTTGAGCATCATTGCCGCAAAGGGCAGGGGAGTAATGAAGCCAAAGTGTAAATGAGTCGAAATGGAAATTGAATATATAAACAAGAGAATAAATTAGTACCCATATTATACTAAAAATTTAAGAAAGTTTGGAAAGAACATGAAAAAAAAAAAAATTTGGAGGCTCAGGTAGCAAAAAAATTCAACCAGGACAGGTAGTTTGGGGAGGGTACAATGAACGCAATGAGATGGTTGCCTAGGGATTAGGCCGTCCGAATCTCTTTTTTCTTTCTTTATATCATCACTGCCTCAAAACACATCGAAAGATGCATTAGGAAAATGCTTGTAAGGATTGCAACATACACGAATCACACGATATGTTCAATCTTAAGAAAGAAACCAATCACGCAATTTAGGAATTTTTTTAAAGCACCAATATAGAAACCAATCCCACCATTAGATCATACGGCAGAGAAATCGGAACATATACACCAATCACAGATTTCTTTTGAACATATTGTTCAAAAGAAATCGGGCTCAAATCAACAGAAGAGAGAGATAGAGTCGAGCAAACCAATCCCACCATTAGATCTTACGCAGGAAAATCAAAAGACTAAGAGGCAACGAAGGGGGAGGCCATCGCTGGGCGCAGGGGGGTGGGGTGTTGGGTAACGAAGGCAATCCCGACCCTTTGATCATTCAAGAAGCCATCAATCGAGGAGAGAGACAGAGCGGCCCTTTCCGGAAGAGGTAGGGACACGCATATGGGGAGGGGAGGGTGTCAAATCGAGGAGAGAAATGGAGCAGCCCTTCGGGAAGAGGTAGGGACATGCAATTCGAGAACAAATCCTACTGTCCGAGAGTCCATCAGAACAAATCCCACCATCTGATCCTACAACAGGCAAAGATTGAGGAGAGGTGGGCATAGGAGATCTGAGCGTGAGAGAGAGAGAGCGGGGGTTATCAGGAGAGAGGGGAGAGAGAGAGAGAGAGGAGAGTATCGGGAGAGGGGATAGAGAGAGAGAGAGGAGGGTATCGGGACAGAGAGAGAGAGGGGAGGTCTCGGGAGACGGGAGAGAGAGGGGGTATCGGGAGAGGGGATAGAGGGAGAGAGGAGGGTATCGGAAGGACCGCGCGAAACGTGGCGAGAAGGAAGAAGTGCGGGACACGTGGATTGAAAGGACTGTCAATTTATGTATCGTTGACAGTATTGTTAAGATCTTAAGACACTTAGGAAAAGTTTTGTAGAGAATAGTAGGATTATTTTTAGTATTTGCAATGAAGTGCAATATGAGATAGAGCAATTAGTTAGTGTAAGAATAGCAAAGGCAATGAATCTTGGTGTTATGGAAGAACTTACCGCTGCCTATATTTACATTGAGGTGACATCTATGAAACGCAAACGCTCTAAAATTTCTGTCGTCTCTGCATTCTTGTCATGTTAGGCACATTTAATGTACCGATTGTCCATTTCTTGTTGAACATGCATATGTTACATGTCCAAATCACAAATGCAATCTGAATCATCTGCACTCTTTATTGACTAGGCAGATCCATTTAATACGAGGCCTGCCATTTAGGACTTTTATTGACTTGATAAGAACGATTTCAATGTTTGGTTTTTTTTTTTATCTCTCCTTAGTCTTCTACCTGTATGCTCCTCTTGTGGAAACTTATATCTTTTACTAATTTTAATATGATGGTGTGTCTTTATGAATGTTCAGGATTTCTCCCTCATATTGTATAAATATCTGAGAATCAAACCATTAGCACCACCATGGCCATGAGAGCAGTGTGGGAGGCTTTAGGGGCTAGCATTATTAATATACTAAATATAAGAATATTACGAGTCTTCCTATAGATGTAAAAATTTAACGAACTTCACATTCATTACTCGTTTTTCCCTGTATCATGACCTACATACTTCTAAGGTTGTTCAGTTGGTGAGTTTGAGATGTGTTGTGTCTGTGTTGTAGGGTCTAACTATTTATTGACGAATCTAAAAGTGGCACTATCCCAGAATTACGGCCTGTTTGGCCCTGCTTCCTCTTCTGTTGAGGCTCTATTAGAACATTTTGGTAAAATAATTTAGAGCTTCTGTTGCGGCCAGAAGTAGAAATGAGATTTTGAATCTCAAAAGCAGAAATTCTGATTTTCTGCTTTTGATTCTATTAGAGGAAGAATCTGCTGGGGAGATTTTAGTATAGTGCTTCTCCTAATGGACCACTCAGACAGCCTTTATAGCACTACACCTTATAGTAGGACCAGACATGCCCTAGAGGAACAAAGAGAACATATTATACTTCAAAGGTTTGAGCATACGAGTTTAACTGGGAACTCCACTGTGGATGGACGCTCAAAGAATTCACCTGTGAGCTAAACAACTCAGTTGTTTGCTGGAAATACCTGTTTCTGTTTTGTGGGGAAGAATTAAGAGATTCCAGGTTTTTGGGTTTGGTTCTGAACTATTTTTAAGACATAACATATGTTTTAATTCATTACACACACTTCAAACTTGCACAAGCATACAACACTCACACACCTATAATGCATGTACATAATATATAGTCCTTGAACATAGAGGCTCTAAAGTCCAATTGAAACTGTTGCATGTGATCTACAATATCTGAAAGGACTGTGTGAACACTATTTTAAGTTTCCAGACCTATTTCTCATTCATCAAACACTATCAAATTCATCAAGTTCATCCTTCTATAATTCACTAAGGGCTTTCTTTGATGCAGAAGAAATGACTTTCCAAAACTTATTATTTATCTATTTATTTATTTTGGTACTCCTTTAACTTATTATTGATTTTTCTTAAATGCCGTACATCAAATCATAAGATTTACATTCTTGACTTAATTTTAATTCACATATGTGTAAAGTGTTTAATTAATGTCCCTTGAGCTCTGGATGTTCATTGCTCTATATTTTTTGGTTTTTCGAGGTGGATGGCGGTTTCCAATTATTGAATTGTTCTATTCTAGTTTCAATAATGGATATAATTTTGGTGTACAGAGACAATTTGGTTCTTTCACTAGCTACTTTAAATCAGCATCATTTTGAATCATAGGTCCAAAGAATGAGTGATGCAAAGAGATAATGCAAGAAGCACTGCTGAATGAACTAAATGCGGTTTCAAGGTTCAAATTTGAAGTTTTAAAATGAATTCTGAGTTGAACACTGTAAACAACTGCAGGTAATAAAGTAAAATTCAGCAACAACGTAGATTAAAGTTTTGATTAATAGCAAACATATGGCAAGTGATGAAAGATCAACGACCAAGTCAAATATACCAATACCTAGTTTATATAATAGTCAAAAAATAAAATATCAAGGTGTAGATTCTTTCAAGGTTTAGTAGTGGATTTGGATGGATAGATTTAAATGGTAGGCTAATGAGGTTGATCATTGCTCCTTCGCTAGCCAGAACCCTTCAAGAAAACTGGAGATTGAGCTCTAATGGAGAATATGATGGAGGGGGTAACGGAAAGAGAAAAACGAAATTATAAGGTACTAAAGAAATGCGCTTTAAACCATAGGGTACTAAAGTGAAAAAGTGCTAGACCACAAGGGAGTATTTGAAGTTATTCCTAGTTTTTAAGTAACTGTGTGACTAAAAATGATTATCCTGTTAGTAAGCAAGATCAGAGAATAAAAGAAAATTGTTTTGACACGACCAAGGAACAACAAGTTTCATGGTAAAAATTGAAAACATTGAACTAGTAATTGGAATATTTGACAAGGAAGAATATGCAAATAGATTTGCATAGTTATTGTACGAGAACGCTTTGCAAACTATTTAATAAAATCTATCATAGATTCATAGTATAAAAGACAGGTACATATAGGAAAAATATTGAAAGTAGCCTGCTCCAGTTAATGGGGATTAAGGCTTTGTTGCCTTAAATTGTTCGAAACTTATATCTGGCCCTCTAATTAGAAAACTCTAGATACTCCTATGTGGTTTACTGCTTTTTTTACTTTAGTTTCTTGTGGCTTTAACAGTATTACTTAGGTATTCTGTTGTTTCTATTTTCATTTTCTTTACACCCTCTGTTAACTTCTCTGTTAAACACATCATGTGCCGCGCACGTGTTGGAAATGTTCCACAAAGGTCGATAAAAAAGAATGAGACCCTTTAAAAAAAGGCGTGAGACCACTTAGAGCTTGATCCTGATCGTTCTTGGTGAGTACCCAACAGCAAAAAAGCGACGATTCATGATGCATGTGTGCAGAAACCGTAGGGTACTTAAGTGATACAATTAAAATCACAGAGTACTTGAGGGCAAAAGCAGTAAACCACAAGGTGGAATATCTGAAGTTTTCCCTTAATTTTATAACTAATAGATGTGTCTTTAGATAGCATGTTCACTCACTACCACATCATGTTGATGACTACATATTGTTATGTTAGCTAATTTTCTTTTAGTTTGACCAGTCACTAGCTGTATCTGCATCGTTGTTCCTAATGGAATATGCCTGATGGTCAACTTTGAACCAGGCATGTGCATTCTTAATGCTTGTTTTTTAACCCTTTATCATTTAACAACCATCCCACAATGTCCTGACTAGCCTAGCTATGTAAGGAGCTCATACAGTAATTTGAACTTTTGGACTTGTGCGAACAAACTTGAACTATTTGCTGAGTCATTACTTTTTTTTAATCCATCTATATAGCCTACATGGCTGTTATCATATGCCCTTGATTTAGCTTATTATAATACCATGCAAAAATGCATATCGAGATACCCAGTTTCTTAGTGCTAAAGTTCAAGTGAATTCTATTTACTGCAAAAGGTTCTGCTATAGTGTTTCGATCCATATGCCATTTGACATTGTTTGACTGATGATATGGTCTTAGCTCCAATAAATATCACATCAATATTAGTGAAAAATCTTCGCCGTGCTAAAATAAACAATTGTTCCTCGGTCAAATGCTAAAATAGTAAAGATGGATGCAGGTTACACTGGCCATACAACGTGAATGTGGAGATCATGCTGTTTTTGAGGTGCTATGTCGTGCCCGCGAGCTGTACAGGCAGAAGCAGCAAGCCAACGCCACTGTCGATGAGCTTGCTTCTTTGTTTGCTCAGTGTGCAATTGATGAAGCCCACCCCATAAGCTCTGGTCCACCACCGCTGGTTCCTCCTATAGGCGTTGTTGATCCGGCTGTGCTTTTAGATGCAAATGACGCTTCCATACTTGCACAGAGTGGAAGGAAGCAGGTCATGCTGGATGCCTTTGCTGATGGGAGCAGTTTCATCTGCTTGCGGTGTGGTGGGCTTGTAAGTAGTTCGCGCAAGGATGAGCATGTAGCTTATTGGTGTGGGAACACCTGAACTGATGAATCTTGGCTTTCTCTGTTGTATATCCCTGTATTGCAATCATCATCATCATCGTCAGTGTTCTCTTTCAGTCTGAGGTTTTTTGTACTGTATGAATGCCTGTGTGATGCTAAATAAAAACAGTTGAATTTGAAAGACATTGGGCGTGACGGTTGCAGCGTTTGTGACGGGTAAGAAAATATGGAGCAACATTAACCACTTGCTTGCATTATAAGAAGGCTCCAAGTATTGTTTATCAATTGTTCTTTATAGAATTCGTTTTGTTTTTGAGAGGCTTGTTTTCGTCCTTGCTGATATAAATCTTTTCATAGATTTTATTTTATTTTTTAACATTTTGCAAGCGTATTTAATATTCACCAGCCCCTTATAATGCGTAACCTGCTAAATAGTGTGTATCAAGTTTGATGTGATAGTTTCTTCGGTGACGTTCCTCTTGAAGTGATGAACATTGAGACGGTCTTATTTTTGGCGGGCTTCACATTTTCAAGATTCCTAGAGCTTATGCAGGGCGTTCGTTTTTCCATCTTGTTTGAAGAATGCTGTTACCTCCGTTTGGGTCGTCGTTTCTTTTCTGTTGTCGAGTTCTTTTTTTCTTTTTTCTTTTACAATTTTAAAAAGAAAGATCTATCTTTCACACTTTTCTTGAATAATGTAAGCACCGTTGAAATCTTAGAACAGAATTCCCTATTCATCAAATTCTTGAACACAATTAGAAACACAATTTTCTTCTTACTTAAAAAAAAGTAGTGCGTGACTGCATGGAAACTTCGAGAGTAAGAGCAGGCCGGACAGGCCGCAACCGTTTTTGATCAAGGGAAGTTGGAAGGAAAAGGCGGTAATATAAAACAAAGTACATGGTTGTGACCCACATTCAGGAGAAATATGTAATGGGAAATACAGTAAGTACTTGGACCAAAAGTTGAAAAATGAAGTGATTTAAGTACAGTAAGTACAAGGAGAGTAAGGACTTGGACGTGTCCATCCAAGACTTCTCAATAGCCGCCTTAATACTCTCACCCTCGAGTATTTCCCTGTTCTATCCGTGGCGGATCTCGAAGGAGGTCGATGAGTAGGGGCGCAATTTCAATACCCTCTTGAGTCTGGGCACGCCATTGAATCTCAGAGCGCCAAAATTCATAGATTTGATCTCACAATTGGTGACAGAGTGCCCCCAGTTCCACTCCTAGGCTTACAATTTGTGCCTCTACTTGGTCGATCCACACTTGGCTTGCTCTAGCTCTTTCTCCGAAGTGGTCTCGGAGCTACAACAAGCAAGGACCAAGTCAGCGATGCAGTCCACATGGACACATGAGGAAGTGGCTCGAGAATGACAAGCCTTGACTTTACATAATCGCTGCAAAACCTCGGCGGCACAACGGAACGAGGAGCTGCCGATTGCTCGAACCTCAGCCAAGGCAATAGAGGGCTCAAAAGAAACGACTCCGTAGGCGACATGTGAATCCAACTTGCTTAAGAACACCTTAAGTCACTCCGCCCTCGCCAAATCTTGGACAATGGCAAAGGGACTTACACAAACAAGGTTGAGGAATTCACGCAACTCCTGTTTCATAGTTGTGGATTCGGCATTGGAAGGAGAATGCTCAATGGGGTTGGCAACAGTATTCACTGAAGGGAGGTAGTCGAGTGTAGGGAAAAAAGTCTTCTCCTCGTTTGTATCGGCCTTTTTGCTGGGGGAAGACATGGCCGCCCAAGCAGCAAAAGACAAAGCGGCTAGTGGAGATGCAACCTTGTCATCCAATGGGGCGTGTAATAACCCGACCCGCTAGCAATAATAACTCGTTGGGCCCAAACCACCAGCCCAAAATGCTTAAGCCCAGTTATTATGTCTAGCCTAATCAAGCTTATATACCCCCACATCTAGCCATAACTATCCGACGTGGGATTATTGGGGTGTCACATACTCCCCCCGTTTAGGCTCTGACGTCCTCGTCAGCCCTAAACACACACACAGCCCAAGATCACCAGGCGATGTGAGACTTGTCTCTCTAGCCTTGTCATTCCGACCCTGACTTAGCCAAGAGTCATCTCACACTTCCGGCTGGTGAACCGGCTCTGATACCAAATGTAACGATCCGGCCCACTAGCAATAATAACTCGTCGGGCCCAAACCACCAGCCCAAAATGCTTAAGCTCAGTTATTATGTCTAGCCTAATCAAGCTTATATACCCCCACATCTAGCCATAGCTATCCGATGTGGAATTATTGGGGTGTCACAGGGCGGCTCCTCCTAACTTGATAAGGGCCTTCTCTGTCTAGTCCACCTCCTTGGGCCACGCCGAAGGCCTACCTCGAGCATCATTTCGGTGGAAGTAGGAGGCACCCTTCAAACAGCAAAAACGTCCCTTTTGGGAGATCTTACCACCCCCTTAGCCGGGCAAGTCAGGCTCGGACTCCTCTTCTGCAAGAATGTGGCTGATGCAAAATATAAGATGAAAGAGAGGCTATAGGATGAAAGAGAGGCTAAAGATGAAAACAATAATGACATTGATAGGAAGAAAAATATGATACTCATGCTTATGGTGGCATTTTATGGTGAGCTGCTTCCTTCTCATTGGGACACCCCAAGAGAAGATGCCTGCAAAGAGGGTTCTTCGGAGGCCGCCCCTCTCGTCCTTCGTAGGCTAGTAGTCGGTTTTGAAACCACAGTTGATGGTGTCATGCCTTGGCTACAGTGCAAGCCCACCCTGGGCACGTGCATAGACCCGCCGTATGTACAAGATCGCCCCCGCACATATACTATTATACAACACAATAGAATGAATGAAATACAAGTTGATAGGTATCAAGAGTATAAGCCACAACAAACTTAAGCATCAAACCATACATGTTTCATCAACATCAACATAGGATACAAATCTATTACATGTCCGCCTCACAAGTTTAATATATGAACTAATAAAGTTTAGTACATCATCATATCCCATTATAGCTCTCCGAAATAATGTAGAGTCGACCTCTACTTGATCAAAAATAGGGTGAAAGGGCTCTAGTTATCACGCGACTCCCTTTCCATGGTCTCGTGCTTCCTCCAGTGAAGAAGGCTTTATAGAAAAAGCAACAACCAAACGGTATAAGAACTATGATATATAGTTTCTAGTGGGTACTACCACCGAAAAGGGCAAACTATGCCACTAGGTCAATTGAAGCATGAGTAATAGAAACAGGAAATAGCAACTATAGTAAATATAGCGTGATAACGAACTAATAATATTTTGCCGCCATAGAAGTAAAAGTTAATAAGTCTCAATTTTTCCAACTATGCATAAATATATATTATGATGTCCAATATTTAATTATTTACCCACTCTCTAGAGGACCAACCCATGATACAGTCCTAACTCGCATAGTGCCTCATGGATCGTGTTCGACACTCCACTGCCTTACACCCATTGCCTAATCGGCTCTCAAAAAGTAAGGGCAAGCTTACTCGCGTTGGTTATGTCACACCTTGAGACCGCCAATTAGGCTCGCTCGGGCACGCGCACAGACCAGCTGAACGGGCAAGGACTCCCTCTACCCGAACGAAGCGAAGACAAAATCCAACCTGTACAAATTTGCGCGAAATGAATACATAGAGTATCAAAATTATACTACTAACATCTAATCCATTTAACTTAATGTCACGCCCCGGGTTATATCGGAATCTGGGCTCGCCAACAGATCCGCCGCATACACGAAAAATCCGTGCACACGAAGCGACAAAAACCTGCTCAAAGGACAAGGAGCAACAACAAGAGAGAGTAACAGAGATAGAAATAACTAAACATCACTAACAACATAACCGAAACAAACTGTACATATACAACCTAAAAACTGGTACTATTCATAGCCCAGCAGGAAAGTAAACTACAACTATATGTACATAAGTCTCTCCGAAAACAAGCAATAACTTGGTACTTCTCTAAACTGGTCCACGGGTAAGAGAGCTATTTATCCAGCGATCCCTTTACCTCGGTCAGATGCAGCAGGTACAGGTACACTGGACTCTACATGAAAATATCAACACAGGGGGCGTGAGAACTACTAAAAAGCAGTAGTCCTCAGTGGGTATCGTCATCGACAACAACGACCTACCCACTAGGTCTACCAGAGGTAAAGTAATACAAAACTACTGAAATGAGAGGGAAAGTAAAACTGCAGTAAGATACTATCACTACTATGCCTCTAAACTAGATGTCGAATGAATGCATGCATCATGTAGGAGGAAACTCAACTACTAGTAATACTGTCGAAAAACCCAATCTACCGACCGGCTCGAAGGACCAGTCAAGCCCGCGCTAGCCTCACGTCTAATCCTAACTACAACCAGTGGATCGCCGACATGAAAATAGTAATACTAAATCAAGCCACCTATCACCGGAGTGGCACTTGAGGGGAGTGACCCGCTCGAGGATCAAGTAACCAGGTCAAGTGTAAAGCAGGCTATAATCGATGTATAAACTCACTATCTAGTACTGTTGTCTACTCCCATGGGTAGAGTAATAAAAAATAGTCTAAACCGGTACTGTCCAAACCCCGGGCACACAAAAATGACCCACACTCTCACTAACCTAGGCCCAACAACTCGAGCAAAAGGCAATAGTTTGACTATCCTATGTTCAGTTCGCATGCAAGATAGCGTGAAATGTTTACAATTAGCTAAATGTCACTTATGAAGTTGGGAATTAAGACCAATTCCAACCAGCACAAATACTTCAGAAGCTCTCTAATTAAATGAATATAAACAACCTAATACTAGGTTTTAGATGTGTCAAGTGATGCTAACAATACACATAGACATAATAAAGAGTTCGATGTATTCGATGCTTTAAACCACCGAATCCCAGGAATACTCCAAACAATCAACCAGCGCAAGAAACTACAAAAGATCGGAAATCCTGAATTGCTAAAAGCTGCCATTTCGAGCAAAATAACAAATTTTCATAAAGTTGGTCAACCATTCATGCTCCGGAAAGCAAATCAAATCACCAGCACCTTCCTTAGCACGAAATCGACTAGAAAAAATCAAAAAAGACCAGCTCCAAGTAAGGGTTCACCTGAGAATGGAATTTTGAATAAAAAATCTAACGAAATTGCATTTCGGTGTCAAAACTTTAAATTTACAAGGAATTAATCTCAACTAACCTCTAAACAAGATAACCAGCTTCAAGACCATGAGGAAAGGAGGAAAAACTAGCTAGAACTCAACCAATTCACTGCTAGAAAGAATCGGATTCAAAAATCATGAGAAAAACTCAAGAACTTTCAATTTCAGCTCACAAACTGAAATTTCAGCATTTAACCCAACTCTAACCTGAAGTTTAGATGATGGAATCCAATTCCAAGCTCTCCTCCAACATCTAATCCACGAGCAAGCTCCAATCCAGCAGTAGAAAACTCTCAATCATGTCCATATCCAAGCCCACTACTGCTAGTGCATCAATTCCAGCCCGCAGGGAGAAAATTGGAAGAATTTATGAGAAATTTATGGTTTGGAGGAGTGAAAATAGAGCTTTCTGGTGTTGGAGATAGAAAGGGTTAGTTGGGGATGAAGAGGTTCATTTTATAGAAGAAATGGATAGGTAAAATGAGCCCACAGATCAAAATAAGCTAACCTGCCCATTGTTGAAAACCTAGATTAGGGCGCCCGAAACCAAGAATTGGGCACCTGAAACTGCCCGAAATGCCTCCAAAAGCTAAAGTGGGCGCCCATTTGCGGAGGTTCGGATCCTAACCCTGCGCCCAAAACTCACCAACCGCAGCCACGTGTAAAAAACGATCGATAATCACGAGGGAGGCTGCCAAACCCACTCCAGCTCACTTTTGGGTGCCCGAAACTGGTCCCGAAATGACTTCGGTAACAAAGATCAAACTGCACTCTGAATCTAGGCACCGCTAATCCAACATCTGGGCGCCTAAAACTGTGAAAACTTCATTTTTGCTTATTTGAGTGCGCCGAGTCCGTTTTCGCGTCCATTTCGCGCCAAAACGACTCCAACTCGTCCCAACACTCTACAAATGTGTCGATCAGTTACTGATACTATAGTCATTCCGACAGCTAACCTTTCGGGACACCATATACTCCCCCATTATAAAAAGTTTCGTCCTCGAAACTTAAAAGATACCTCAAGAAGAACTCTCAAACAAGTAGGGGTAGGACTCCAGCATCACAGCCTCCGGCTCCCAAGTCGCTTCGCGCTCCTCGTGATTGCTCCATACCACTTTTATATAGGGAATGACTCGCTTGTGCAATTCTTTCACCTTCCGAGCAAGAATTTGCACTGGTCTCTCCTCGTATCTTAAGTCCTCATTCAGCTCCAGTGGGGTGAAATCAATAATGTGCTAAGGATAAAAAATGTATTATGTCAAAGTCGAGACATGAAAGATGTTATGGACACCAGCTAACCACGGCAATAGAGCAATCCTGTAGGCCACCAGTCCAACTCGCTCCAAAACCTCAAAAGAACCAATATAACGCGGACTTAGCTTTCCAGGAATTACGAATCTGCGGATCCTCCTAGACGGCAAGACTTTCAAAAACACGTGGTCACCATCCTGAAACTCCAAGTCTCGTCACCTAGTACCAGCATAGCTCCTCTGCCGACTTTGGGCTGTCTCAATATGTCACCGTGCAACTTTGACCTTTTCTTCTATCTCCAACAGAATGTCTGGCCCCAAAGTCTTTCTTTCACCCACTTCACTCTAATGTAGAGGTGATTGATACTTGTATCCATACAACGCTTCAAATGGAGCCATCTAGATGCTCGCTTGGTAGCTGCTGTTGTACGCAAGCTCAGCCAGTATCAACTACTGATGCCACCCTCCTCCATAGTTTAGGACACAGGCTCTCAACATATCCTCCAGAATCTGAATAATCCGCTCTAACTGTCCATCGGTCTGTGGATGAAAGACTGTACTTAAGTGCAACTGAGTACCCAAGGCTGCCTGTAAGCTCCTCCAGAAATGCGAGACAAACCTCGGGTCTCGATCTGATACTGTCGAGGTAGGTACTGTTAGTAGTATGCCCTAGAAGCCTATCAGGCTGACACATTTTATTTTTCTTTGGGACATATCTTTGTACTTAATCTTTATTATTTATATATTTATATATTTAGGCCTTTTTATGCCATTCATGTTTAATGTGTCCATGAATCGTCCTTTGAATTAATAAGATGATAATATATATTCCCAAGAGTTGAGAATTTGAGATACATATTATTGGTGATTAATTCATAAATACTCTCAATCGGAGGATCATTATTGGGACGATGAGTGATCCGGTAAGATTGATGTGTGTGCCGCTTTCTTTTGGGATGACGAATCTCAAGTTATCAGTGTGGGGACACTGGAGCGAACATGCAGGTGGTTGTTAGAGAACAAGGGTACTGAGCGTGACCAACTACGAACAGTTACATGGATGTCTACTTATTCGTCAGTAACTGGTTCGATGTTGCAGTGGTACAATCGATCCTTAGACCTGCGACACCACAACCATTCAATGTGAGGCTACTGCAGTTTGACTATGCAACAAACTCTGATCCTAGCCATGGGTCTTAGTAGTATATGTTGGCTGCAGTCGGTTCATATTAGAAATGGGTGTGTGTTTATAGGGGATCTATCGCTCTCGGTAGAGAGATAATTAGTCCTATAATATTTGTAAGGCAAAGCTCAGAAATTCTCGGCCGGGTTAATATGGTGTATGGAAAGGTGTTTCCAAAAGTAACCACAAGAGCTTCTGTCCTATCAAATTTGTCATATGACGGGTGATGGGGTTTGACGAGTATTCTATGACCTCCACTCAGTTGGGACTATGCGATAGAAGGATTGTATTGTATGGTAACTGCACCTAGAGGTTTAGTCCGATTTTTACTTCTGGCTGAATTGCCACTATATGCTACTAGGCGTCACTGGTGGATTGTGGGAACCAATAAGAATAATTATAGACGAATAATAATTCTATAAGGGTAGAATCAAAAGAGTTTGATTCATCGAAAAGAGTTTCGATGATGATGTAGATGGGGATCGCATCATATCTCACTACCATACAGAATTGAACCTATTAGGTCACACACATAAGAAATCGCGCATGATCGATATTAAGGAGACGGTAAAAGAAGTTTATCGGATGGGTTAATTGCAATTATAATATAGTTAAATACTAAAGTTTACTAATTTATTAGTAAAAGGACTAATTTGCAATTATTACAAATTAGAGGTATTTAAGTGCAAAAGTTGCACGGTGTATTTACTAATCGTTAGTAAATAATATGTTTATTTATGTGTAAATGTTACACACGAATCGAATTAGGATTCAGATTCGGTTCAAATTAAAACCAACTTGAGGGTTAATGGATAATCCAATCGGACTAGGATTCGATAAGGATTAGGTTTAGGATTAAGGTTTTCTCATTATAAATATATGTCATATGACATATTAAAATAAGAGAGATTATAAGAAAAAAAAATCCTAGGCGTCAACCTCTCCCTCTTCCTCAAGTCCTCCACATATAATCCATCGTTTTTCGATCTTCGGTAGGTTGCTAGCACAATTAGAAGATCGATTCATCTTCCTCACATCGACGCAAGAGTTAATTCGTAATCGGATCGCGGATCGAAGCGATCGACTAGTTCGCTCAAGGGTGTGATTTCGTGTGGACGCGAGTAGAGGCCGGGCGCGTGCGCGGCTAGCGAGGACGAACAATTTTTACCAACGATCGTCGACTTCGCGGTGATCTCGACCCGCGCAAGGTGAAAAACTAAATCCTAATTGATAAGATCAATTAGATTAATTGTTAACGATCTAAAGCGAAACATGAGGTGATCTTTGTTTTAGAAAATTTTAATTGTGTTTTTTTTTCCTTCCGCTGCGCACACACATAATTTTCTTATAGTGGTATCAGAGCCACCGTCACCGTTTGGTTTAGATCTAATCTCTTTTTCGATGTTGATTGGGTTTTTCGAAACGATCGAAATCAAAACGATGAAGATTATTTTGCGAATAATTTTTGATTGTTTCGAAACGTTAATTAAATCACACGTAAATATAATTTTATTTTAACGAACCGACGCGCAATGTGCTATTGACGCGGCTACAGCACTCGGCTTACGAGCAGCACATTGACGCGGCTACGGCACTCGGCTTACGAGCGTGACGGTTGCAAGTAATGCATGCAACACGTAAATAGCCCATGCGTTACTTGGTGGCATACATGTATACATGATCTCTTTAATTAGTGTATGGCATCACTAATTAATTAGTTCATGGTTTTGATTGCATGTGCTTGCCGCAATGTACATTGATTACCTGCACATGCTGCGGGTCCGCGCGCGCCATGCGGGCTTTGAGATGCTTGTGTGCGACGCGGCTAGGCATGTGGTTGGTTTGTGCAAAATCGCAATTTAAAATTAATTTTAAATTTTTAAATTTTAATACATAAGATGTACTAAATCTTTTTCATAATTTTAAGAATGAATTGTGATTTTTTGAAACAAATAAAGGTTTATTTTTTTAAATTAATCCGAAACCCAATTAATTAGAATTCGAATTAGAGAATTTTATATTATATGTATGTGATGTATATGAGGTGATGATCATGGATAGCGACCTTGTGATGTGTATGTATCATGTGATGATGTGAATTGGTGTAATTTAATAAGGACCCAGTGTTAGATCTTTTTTCTTTTTCTGGATGCCTGCGTGTACCAATTAAATTATGTAATTTGAAGACCTGCATGTCTCATTATTTTATGGGTTGTAATGTAATTGTTGTAAAATTAAGAGAAAAAAGGGTAGTTTAGATTCCATGAGGATTCGTTGCATTCAAGAGTTGATGCGGTGCAGATCAAGTTTGAACCAGATACTGATCGAGGGAGCCGACAAGAGTTGATCAACTCCAATCCGATCAAGATGCAGAATAAGATAGTTTTTCTTGTGTGTAATACCCTATGACCAGATTCCGGCCTAGTGGCTCAGGCTCGAATCAAGATAAAATTCTTGATCATCACCGGTAGTTATTTTTTATATGCGATATATGTATGCATGTGATGCGATGGTTTGCATGAGATGTAATTAATAAAAATTAAAACTGATGAGGCAACTAATCTCCCTAAATAAAATATTAAGTTAATGGTGTTATGAACTCATTAGTGGCCTTCCACCGTTGTAGGGTGTGGGCGTCTCTTTAGTGTTGATTGATGCACCCGGACACAGGGGTCATTTGCATTAGGGAGCCGCAACCATTCTATTGGTATGAGATGCTGTGCGCTAAGAAAGGGGTTGAATCCAAGAATCTGTCAGGATGAGGATTCAATGACAGTCTTATTCGCATGATGAACGGCGGGTCTAACTTAACCAAAATATAAGGCCAAGAATCTGTCAGGATGAGGCCTATATCTTATGGAGGCAAAAGATTAAATTGCAATTTGCTTGAGAAGCATTGAACAAGAGTTGTTCACTCATTTGTTTGCTCATTGCCAAGAATCTGTTAGGATGAGGTGGTGTGTAAACAGATGGGACTGCAATTCCCACTAGAAACTTTTTAGTAAAGTTTCTATTTTCTCCACTCGGGGAGTGTGGAGATTCGCTAAATTAGTGGGAGGCACCATTTAGATTTAAAGACCCTAATCAAAATGGATTATGATTAAGTACACAACTAATTAGAATCTTAACCTTCTGTAGAAAATGGCTGCCTCTAACCTACTTGCCAAAATACTCGATACTAATCGCTTAGCTGGACCGAATTTCACCGATTGGCTGAGAAATTTGAGAATGGTTCTCCAGCAGTGCCCGAAAATCCAACAGCTCAGCAGAGAGCTGCTAGAAATAAATGGACTGATGATGATATGAAGGTATAGTGCTACATGCTTGCGTCTATGAGCAAAGAGTTGTAACGCCAGCATGAGCACATGGAGAGTGCTGCTGACATCTTGCTCCATCTCAAAGAGTTGTATGATGAGCAAAGTCGAACAGCTCGCTACGAGGTGTCGAAGCGACTGTTCAGGACTAAGATGTCTGATGGTCACTTAGTCAATAATCATTGATTATCGATGATTAAAGACATTGAGGAGCTTGAGAAGCTCGGAATGACTATGGACGCAGAACTCCAAATTGATTTGATCTTACAATCCCTACCTTATTCATTTTCTCAGTTCATTTTAAATTTTCAAATGAATAAAATTACTTGCACTCTCGCCGAGCTGTTGAATATGTTGGTCACGACTGAAGAAATGCTGAAAGTCAATAAAGGGTCAGTTTTGGCTGTTGAACAGGCTTCCTCCAAAAGAAAGTCTAAATGGAGAAAGAAGAAGCCTGCAAAGAAGCCAAAGACTGAACCTGTCTAGGTAATTCCTAAAAAGAAGGCCGCCAAAGGAACTTGCTTTCACTGTCAAAAGGATGACCACTGGAAGAGGAATTGTCCGGACTATTTGGCTAGCCTAAAGGACAAGGTAAAGGACAAGACTTTTGAAGGTATGTCCGAGATTCATGTCATTGAAACTGCTAGCTTATCGGTTTGTTCTACTTTCACATGGGTCATTGACTCGGGATGCACCTCGCATTTATGTATTTCAATGCAGGGGCTAAAGGAAAGTAGAAGACTTAGGGATGGAGAGCTTACCCTACGCGTTGGAAACAGAGCAAGAGTTGCTGCTGTTGCTGTGGGGACTTATCCTTTATGTCTGCCGACAGGAGTAGTTTTAGAACTTAGAGATTGTCTTTATGTTCCTAGTGCGACTAGAAACCTTATTTCTGTTTCACGTTTGGTATTGGATATAAGTTTATTTTTGAATCAAACATTTGTTCAATTTATTTGAGAAATAATTTGATCGGTTATGGTTCTTTAATAGACAATCTCTATTACTTGCATATGGATGTTAGTATTAATACAGTTGACAATGGCGTGAATGAGAATACTATTGGTTTCAAAAGATCAAGAGAGGAGGTAAATAAAACGTACTTGTGGCATCTTAGACTTGGTCACATTGGAGAAGATAGGATTAACAAGCTGGCTAAGGATGGTATCTTAGGGTCCTTACTCTCTGAACAATACCCAGCTTGTGAATCATGCCTTCAAGGAAAAATGACAAAGTCTCCCTTTGTTGGACAAGGACAGAGAGCTACCGAAGTACTTCCCCTGATACATACTAATGTATGTGGTCCATTCGATGTGTCTGCTTGGGGCGGCTATCTTTATTTTATTACTTTTACTGATGATTATTCACGGTATGGGTACGTGTATTTAATTAAACACAAGTCTGAAGTCTTTGAAAAGTTTAAAGAGTTTAGACAAGAAGTAGAAAAGCAAATGGAAAAACCGATTAAGGCTCTTCGATCAGATCAAGGAGGGGAATACCTTAGCATGGATTTCTTAACCTACCTCAAGAATAATGGTATTGTCTCTCAATGGACTCCTCCTGGAACACCAGAATTGAATCGGGTGTCTGAACGGAGGAATCAAACTTTATTATATATGGTTCGATCTATGATGAGCTTTACAGATTTACCTACGTCACTTTGGGGTTATGCACTTCTTACGGCTATTTATATTCTGAATAGAGTGCCTTCCAAATCTGTTCCGACCACACCATATGAGATGTGGTATGGTAGGAAGCCAAGTTTTACTCATATTAAGACTTGGGGTTGTCCAGCTTATATTAAGAAATTAAAGACGGACAAATTGGAAAGTAGATCAGTCAAGGGAAGATTCATTGAGTATCCCAAAGAATCACTTGGATATTAATTTTATTTCCCAGAAAGCCATAATATGATTGTGAGCCATCATACCTTCTTTCTTGAAAATAAATTTATTTTAGCTGGAGGCAGTGGGAGGAAAATAGAACTAGAGGAGAAAGTCTCAGTAGGATCGAGCATTCCAAGAGCCCTTCCTGATAACTCTATGACACCAGAGGTTACACTGCCACCTCGCAAGTCTAGTAGAGTCTCCCATCCTCCTGATAGATATATGGGACTATTTATAGAGGAGATGGAGGAAATGTTCCTAATGGGAGACAAGGACCATAGAGATGTTCCTAAGACTTATAGCAAGGCGATGTCAGACATCGACTCGATAAATAGTTGGAAGCTATGAAGTCCGAAATGGACTCAATGTACTCCAATCAAGTTTGGACTTTGGTTGATCCACCGGAGGGTATTGTACCCATTGGATGCAAATGGATCTTCAAGAGAAAGATTGGTTATGATGAAAAAGTAGAGACCTATAAAGCTAGGCTAGTAGCAAAAGGCTATAGTCAACGCGAAGGCATTGACTATCAGGATACCTTTTCACCTGTAGCCATGCTTAAATCTATCAGAACTCTGCTTGCTATTGCTGCACATTATGACTATGAGATCTGGCAAATGGATGTGAAAACCGCTTTCCTAAATGGATATCTTGAAGAAGATATCTATATGGAGCAGCCTTTGGATTTCACTACCAAAGATGGAAGTCATAAAGTGTGCAAGCTTCAACGATCCATTTATGGGTTGAAGCAAGCTTCTCGGAGTTGGAACACTCGTTTCAACGATGCAATTGAATCGTTCGATCTCATCAGAAATGAGGAGGAGCCCTGTGTATATAAAAAGGTTAGTGGGAGTGCTGTTATTTTCCTCGTATTGTACGTGGATGACAAACTCCTAATTGGGAATGACATTCCTATGCTAACATCAAGTTATGGTTATCTAAAAAATTTTCTATGAAAGACATTGGAGAAGCATCTTATATTCTAGGGAAAAAGGTCTATAGGGATAGACCTAAGAAGTTGCTTGGTTTATCGCAAGCTATGTACATAGATGAAGTGTTGAAAAGGTTCAGCATGGAGAATTTCAAAAGGGGTATGGTACCTCTAAGGCTTGGAATTCACCTCTCTAAGACTATGTCTCCTAAGACACCTGAAGAGAGGAGTCGCATGAGCATGATCCCTTATACTTCAGCGATAGGGAGTTTTAATGTATGTGATGCTATGTACTCGACTTGATATAGCACAGGCTGTGAGTGTCACTAGTCGGTATCAGTCGAACCCAGGTGAAGAACACTGGGTAGCGGTAAAGAATATCCTTAAGTACTTGAGAAGAACAAAGGATATGTTCTTGGTTTTTGAAGGAGGAGAACTCAGAGTTAATGGCTATACAGATTCAAACTTTATGTCTTATATAGACAATAGAAAGTCTACGTCTGGATATGTGTTTGTTTGCAATGGTGGGTCAATAGTTTGGAAAAGTTTCAAACAAGAGACGGTTGCTGATTCTACTATGGAGGCGGAGTACATCGCTGCATCTGAAGCTGCCAAGGAAGCTATTTGGATCAAAAAATTTGTCACTGAGCTTGGCGTGGTTCTTTCCAGTAGGGATCCCCTGTCGCTATATTGTGATAATAATGGCGCCGTAGCATTAGCTAAGGAGCCAAGATCTCATCAGAAATCCAAGCATATTGAGCGGCGGTATCACAAGATCAGAGAGTACATCAAGGATAAACATATTGAAGTGCAGAAGGTTGCCTCCGCGGATAACGTGGCGGACCCGCTAACTAAGGCTTTGACTCAGCAAAAAGTAGAGACTCATCTTGAGAAGATGGGCATTAGATACATGACTGATTGGCTTTAGTGCAAGTGGGTTATTGTTAGTTGTATGCCCTAGAAGCCTATCAGACTGACGCATTTTATTTTTCTATGGGACATATCTTTGTACTTAATCTTTATTATTTATATATTTATATATTTGGGCCTTTTTATGCCATTCATGTTTAATGTGTCCGTGAATCGTCCTTTGAATTAATAAGATGATAATATATATTCTCAAGAGTTGAGAATTTGAGATACATATTATTGGTGATTAATTCATAAATGCTCTCAATCGGAGGATCATCATCGGGACGATGACTGATCCGGTAAGAATGATGTGTGTGCCGCTTCCTTCTGGGATGACGAATCTCGAGTCATCAGTGTGGGGACACTGGAGCGAACATGTAGGTGGTTGTTAGAGAACAAGGGTACTGAGCGTGACCAACTACAAACAGTTACATGAATGTCTACTTATTCGTCAGTAACTGGTTCGATGTTGCAGTGGTACAACTGATCCTTAGACCTACGACACCACGGCCATTCAGTGTGAGGCTACTGCAGTTTGACTATGCAACAAACTCTGGTCCTAGCCATGGATCTAGTAGTATATGTTGGCTGCACTCGGTTCATATTAGGAATGGGGGTGTGTTTATAGGAAATCTATCGCTATCGGTAAGAGATAATTAGTCCTATGCTATTTGTAAGGCAAAGCTCAGAAATTTTCTGTAGTACAATGAATTTCAGTGCATCGTACCAAACTTCTACAAATTGTGGAGTTCCGGTGGAAAAATAGCATGGGAGGCTATATATGAGGCTTCAGCCAAGTTTGGGACTTGTGAGAAGTGTTTTCGGCGCAAATGAGGCGCGAAAACGGACTTCGAAAAGTTAAAACTGCTGAACTTGTGAAGTCTGCACTGGATTCCGGTACGTGGATCTCCATACCGGTACTGAAGTGATTAGTACCGGTATGTGATGAGGTATACCGGAATGCTATGGTCATAATCGGAATCCTTCGAGGTATACCGGAACTAACACCCGTATACCGGTATGCACATGCACATACCGGTATACAGTGTTACGAAATTCCAGTTTTGGCTAGTTGTTTGTGTTGTTTGTGGAGAGGGGCAAAACGGTCTTTTCACATTCGAGGGAGTGTTTGAAAGATAGGGACACCCTCCTTTCTCAGTGATCTTCTTCCTCTACTTCTCCTCTCCATCTCCTTCACTTTCTCTCTCTAGAGATCTCTCCAAAATTTGGAGAAAAGGGTGGATTGATCTTGGAAAAAGCTTCCAAAGGAGAAAAGAAGCTTCTTGGTGCAAGAAGAAGCTTGGGGAACTCGTGATTAAGGTTAGTTCCTCACGTTTTGGGTTCAAACCTTAGATTTAATCCTTTATTATGAGGTTTTTGGGAACCCTTGGCAATCTAAAACACAAAATGTGGAGATTGGCCAAGAAATTTTGAGGTTCTACATGCATGCATGTGAAACCTAGGTTAAATGAGGGTTTTTGCCTTGGGAGGTTCTAAAAATATTTGGACCTTCGGGAATTGCAATTGAGGCATTGGAAATCATGTTAGAACACTTGATTTTGTGTATTGAGTTGAATTAAGGGTTCGTAACAAGTAACGAACCGTTTTCTTGTAGAAGCTTGGGTTGAAGCAAGAACTCAAGGCTTGGACACTTAGGGGCTTGAAGAATACAAGAATTCGGAAGCTCTTGAGGTGGGTTTGTGTTTACCGAAGTGATTAGGTCACTTCCATGTCTAGGGTAAATATCCATTTAAAGATAAAATGGTATGTGTTGTGAACCCTAGAATTTGCATGTTGGCAAAGGTAAAATCATGATAGGTAGAGTAATGAGCTCCTATTGCATGATATAGAATTCAAGTATAATTCAATTATCTATACTTGTTGCATGGTTGCATGTATGATTGAACCTAGTGTTATTGAACATAGGTTGGAACATGTGAGAATGGAACCTAGAGTCATGGAACCTAGGTTGAGAATGAGAAAGTAAACCTAGTGTTATTGAACATAGGTGAGACTTAGTGACTTGAACCTAAGGTCATGAGACTTAGGTTGGCAAGTGTAAAATGTGAACAACGGGGTGTGCGACGATTTTGCTATCCCGGATATGCGACGATTTCGCTACCATGCCATGAGTTGGCGGTGTTGAAACGGGATGTGCGACGAGGTTGCTATCCCAGGTATGCGACGAGTTCGCTACACATGCCATGTGATGGCGGTGTTGAAATGGGATGTGCGACGAGGTTGCTATCCCGGGTATGCGACGAGTTCGCTACCCATGCCATGTGATGGCGGTGTTGAGATGGGGTATGCGACGATTTTGCTATCCCGAGTATGCGACGAGTTCGCTACTCGAACTAGGAGGTGACGAGTTCACTCCTTGAATGTTGGAACCATTATGGTGAGACGGCGATTCCGAAACCATAAGTAAATGACAAGTAATTGAACTTAGTCAATGTGAAATATAGGATGAACCTAGGAGAGAATGATAATTTACATTTCATTTGGTTGCATCCTTTATGTTTATTTACAAGCATGTAAATATTTTTTGCATAGTTATTTGTGATCTAACTTATGCATATGGTGTTTCATTGGACCTGGTGGGTCGAGCTTCTCTCTTGGGTGGCCTTACCCACTGGGAACTATGTTTATAGTTCTCACCCCACGTTTTTCAGGTCCTTCCGCGAGTGAGGCGGCGGAGCGAGGCAAGGGTTTAGCTCTCTAGATAGCGGCCCTTCCATTTTGGTGATACATAGAGTTGTACCCCTAGTCTTGGAGTATAGGAGATTTCCATTACATGTATGAAACTTATGTATTCCATAGTTTTGGAACATGGTGTATGGAATGAAAAAAAGAAAAGAAAAATTTGGGCATGTATAAATGTGCAATGTGATGTAATAGAAGTAGGACTTCTTTATGTTGATGCTTTCCTTGTGCAACTCTTGTACTCCGTTCCTAGTTGGAACATTGTGGATAAGCTTGTGTTGTGACGCCTTGGGCGGGTAGAAAAGACTCTATCCGTTCGGCGGGTCTGGGGCATGCGCCCGTGCGGTTATCCTTTCCACCTAGTTGGTGTTAAAGGCCCGGCGGGGCGTGACAGACTGAGGTGGTATCAGAGCGTAGAAACGGTCTAGGTGGACCTAAGAAACCCTAGGATGGAAATGACCCTAGGAGTGTAGGCTCGTGAGTGATGAGATCTTTGATTGTGGCGAAAGAAAAGAGATTGGGTTATGTCCTTATACCTCTAGTTGGGAATAGAGGTAGATTCGAGGTGTGTCTTATTCTTCACCTAGTGTGTTCGTGTTGGCGGCCGACAACATGAAACCAAGTGAGGGGAATAAAGACCCTTGTGTGACTTTCGCCTAGATTGGGTTCACGTTTATGTTCGTAAAATATTATATCTACAATGACTTTGAATGTCACGAAATGACCAAAGTCGTTGTGTTTTCAGGAGATAATAGTACGTGGACGGCCTCCTACGAGGGCTCGGCTCGGAGAATCGAGCGCGGCTCCCGAACAACTCGGGGAGGGCGAGAACTCGGGTCTTCGTAATGAGTTGACCGAGTTGATGGGCGTGGTTCGGCGACAGGCCGAAGCCATGCAACGACAGGAGGAGCAGATTAAAAAGCTCCAAGACGAGATGGCGCAGCAAGCGGCTGCGATTAGGGAGGAGAGGTTGGGAGTAACTCCGGCCTCTGCTTCGGCACCGGCCGAGGAGGTGACACCGGCGCCGGTTGTGCGCCACCAGCACCACCGACTGTGGCCGAGGGGTCGGGTGCCCCTATGCCCGACTCCGAAATGGAGGATGCGGAGCGAGAGCGCGCACTTTCGGCTCTCATGAGGTTTAAGAAGTTCAACCCGCCTATCTTTAGCGGGGAGAACGTGGATCCATGGGACGTGGAAACGTGGATCGACGCGTTGGAGACGCTCTTCGAGGATTTGTATACCTTGGAGAGGGACAAGGTGCACCTCGCCGCTCATTGTTTGGAGCGATCGGCGAAGGTGTGGTGGAAGGGAGTCCGACGTGATCGACTCTCTAGCCTTCCGCCACCGACATGGGAGGAATTTCGGGGTGTTCGCCACCTACTTCCCCGATAGCGAGAAAAAGAAACTTCAAGAAAGGTTCCGTAAGTTGAAGCAAGGGAACCGCACTGTGCGCGAGTACGAGAGGGAGTTCTCGTACATTATTAATTGCGTACCGCACGTTGTCCGCGGAGAGTTGGACAAGGTCGACTGTTTCGTGCGCGGACTTCGACCGGAGATCTTTCGGGCGGTGCACGCCCTTAAGCTACAGACCTTTGCGGAGGTCTTGGACCGTGCTCTTTGGGTGGAGCACGGGAATGCATGTGCGCGCGAGGAGCACGAGTCTTGGGAAAGAGATAAGGATAAGGAAAAAGGAAAGAAACGACCGGCGAGTGGCTCGGGTGGGCAATCTAGCTCAAATCGACCCCCGAAGCACTCGCAGTCGCAGAATCAGTCCCGAGGGTCCCGGCGGAATCGACCCTCGACCCAGTGCCCGATTTGTAGCGGCCCCCACAACCCTCAACAATGTGATTATCGCGAGGGCCGGTGCTACAAATGCGGACAGCCGGGACATATGCGGTACAACTGCCCGATGGATGATGGCCGAGCACCGTCGTCGGCATCGGCGTTTGCACCACCGAGACAGCTTGCGGGCATCCCACCCGCGGCAATGTCGGCTGGCCGTACACAGCCACCGAGACCAGCCGAGGGCCAGCGACCAGCGCTCAGTGGACGGGTGTTCGCCTCGCAGGTGGAGGAGCCTTCTGCCCAGGAGGATGTCGTGGCAGGTATTGTGTTAATTAAAGGCATTCGATATAGAGCTTTGTTTGATACTGGTGCATCACATTCATTCATTGCTCGATCATTTGCTATTGCACATGGAATAGAAATTGTAGAAGCCACACATGCAAGAACTGTACAAGTACCTGAACACACCTTTTGCGTACATCACGCGTGTGTAGATTGCCCCGTGAGGGTTGAAAACTGGATCATGCCAGCTGATTTGCTGGTGTTAAATTGAATGAACGAGTATGATTTGATCCTAGGAATGGATTGACTCTCGAGATATCACGCTACTATTGATTGTGAGAGCCAGATAGTGAGGTTTAAAGAACCCGGGAACAAAGAGTTTGTGAACCGTGGGTGCAAGAGTTCGCTCTTTGCGTCAATAGTGTCCACGTCGTAAGCAAGGAAGCTTATTGCTAGTGGATGCATTGCCTACTTGGCGACGGTAGTGGATGACCGAAAGGAAGTGTTGGGGCTCGAGGACATTCCTATAGTCCAAGAGTTCCCGGATGTGTTTCCGACGGAGTTGCCCGGAATGCCACCGGATCGGAAAATAGAATTCGTGATTGATTTGCTCCCGGATACGGCGCCGATCTCTAAGGCCCCGTACAGGATGGCACCCGCGGAACTGAAGGAATTGAAAGCACAATTGCAAGATTTGATGGACAAGGGTTTCGTAAAGCCAAGTGTGTCACCTTGGGGAGCCCCTGTTCTATTTGTGCGAAAAAAGGACGGTTCGCTGCGGTTATGTGTAGATTACCGCGAGTTGAATAAAGTGACCGTCAAAAATAAGTACCCGTTATCCCGAATTGATGACTTATTCGATCAGTTGCAAGGGTCTCGGGTGTATTCCAAGATTGAAATGCAATCCGGTTATCACCAGTTGAAGATTAAACCGGAGGATGTGCATAAGACCGCGTTTAGGATGCGGTATGGACATTATGAATTCACGGTTATGCCTTTCGGGCTTACCAATGCCCCGGCAGCGTTCATAGATTTAATGAACCGTGTGTTCAAATCACTATTGGATCAATTTGTGGTTGTATTCATAGATGATATTCTTGTTTACTCTCGGAGTGAAGAGGAACATAAAGAGCACCTAAGGATTGTGCTTCAAGTTCTTCGAGAGAACAAATTGTTCGCCAAGTTGAAGAAGTGCGAATTTTGGATTCGTGAGGTCGCTTTCTTGGGTCATGTGATCTCCACGGAAGGAGTATCGGTGGACTCTATGAAAGTTGAGGCAATCAAGGATTGGCCTCGCCCGACCAATGTCACGGAAATACGAAGCTTTTTAGGTCTTGCGGGGTACTATCGGCAGTTCGTGGAGGGATTTTCAAAAATCTCTGGTCCACTAACGCGTCTTACCTGCAAGGGAGCCAAATATGTTTGGAGCGAGGAATGCGACCAAAGCTTTAAGGAGCTAAAGGAAAGGTTGACTTCGGCTCCGGTTCTCGCCTTGCCGATTGCGGGGAAGGGCTTTGTGGTGTATAGTGATGCGTCACGGTGTGGTCTTGGGTGTGTGCTTATGCAAAGAGGACAAGTAATAGCATATGCCTCTCGACAGCTGAAGAGCTATGAGCAGAATTACCCCACCCACGACCTAGAGCTTGTAGCAGTGGTCTTCGCACTTAAGTTGTGGAGACACTACTTGTACGGGGAACATTATGAGGTGTACACGGATCATAAAAGCTTAAAGTATTTATTCACTCACAAGGAGTTGAACTTGAGGCAGCGGAGATGGTTGGAGTTGATAAAGGATTACGACTTGACCATCTTGTACCACCCCGGTAGAGCAAATGTGGTGGCCGATGCGCTCAGTAGAAAATCCGTGGAAAACTTCGCAATTGAGATGACGGGACAAATGCCATTGATCAAAGAAATGGGCCGGTTTGACTTAGAAGTTGTGGCCCCGGGCGTCCCCGCTAGACTTATGAATCTCAATGTGTGGCCGACCTTGTTGGAGCAAATAAAAGAAAAGCAATCCGGCGATCCGGAACTCCAAAAGGTGCGGAGTGCTATCGAGAGTGGGCGCGCCGGTGATTTTCATATGGACTCGAAGGGCGCCATTCGATTCCGAAATCGATTGTGCGTGCCAAAAGTCGAGGACATTCGTAGGGAGATCTTGAAAGAAGCTGACACTTCTCCCTATGCGATTCACCCGGGCGGCACCAAAATGTACAAGAATCTTAAATTGCATTATTGGTGGCCGGGGATGAAACTTGATGTTGGACGCTTTGTTGCACAATGCTTAGTATGCCAACAAGTGAAGGCCGAGCGTCGCTTTCCAGCAGGGAAGTTGCAAGGGCTGCCCATTCCAGTTTGGAAGTGGGAGAACATAGCAATGGACTTCGTTGTGGGCCTACCTCGATCACAAGATGGCCACGACGCGATTGGGTGGTGGTGGATCGTTTGTCTAAGTCGGCATACTTTTTGCCATTCCACACCACTTGGTCGGGAGACAAGTTAGCACAAGTCTACCTGGGCGAGATTATGCGGTTGCACGGGGTCCCGACCTCGATAGTTTCAGATCGAGATTCCCGTTTTACATCGCATTTTTGGAAAAGCTTGCAAGAAGCTTTGGGTACACGGCTCGATTTCAGTTCAGCATTTCATCCTCAAACTGACGGTCAATCGGAAAGGACAATTCAGATTTTGGAGGATATGCTGCGAGCGTGCGTGTTGGACTTCAAGGGTGCATGGCCTACTCACTTACCGATGGCTGAATTTGCTTACAATAATAGCTATCAATCTAGCATCGGTATGGCACCGTTTGAGGCCTTGTATGGAAGAAAATGCCGCTCTCCTATTCATTGGAGCGAGGTCGGCGAGAGAAGGGTCTTAGGACCGGATGTGTTGCGTGAAGCGGAGAAAAAGGTCCGCTTGGCACGCGAACGCTTATCGACGGCGTAATCTCGACAAAAGAGTTATGCGGATCGACGTCGACGAGATTTGGAGTTCGCGGTAGGAGACCGCGTCTTCTTGAAAGTATTACCCATGAGAGGGGTGAAGCGATTTGGTGTTCGTAAGTTGAGTCCCCGTTACATTGGACCTTATGAAGTTTTGACGCGTGTGGGATCCGTGTCATATCGGCTAGCTTTGCCGCGAAAACTTGCGGGGATACACAATGTGTTCCATGTATCGACGCTCCGCAAGTACGTATATGATCCGGCGCACGTCCGCGAGTATGTACCTATAGAGCTTCATGAGGATATGACTTATGAGGAATTTCTCTTGTGTATCATGAATCGCGAGGTGAAAAATTTGAGGAACCGTGAAATTCCTTATGTAAAAGTGCAATGGACGAATCACGGTGAGCACGAAGCTACGTGGGAATTGGAAAGCTCGATGAGGGAGCGGTTTCCATACCTCTTCGATGAGTCCAGCTGAGGTATGATTCAGTTTCGCGGCCGAAACTCTCTTTAAGGGGGGAGGAATGTAGTATACTGAATTTCAGTGCATCGTACCGAACTTCTACAAATTGTGGAGTTTCGATGGAAAAATAACATGAGAGGCTATATGTGAGGCTTCAGCCAAGTTTGGGACTTGTGAGAAGTGTTTTCGGCGCAAATGAGGCGCGAAAACGGACTTCGAAAAGTTAAAACTGCTGAACTTGTGAAGTCTGCACTGGATTCCGGTACGTGGATCTCCATACCGGTACTGAAGTGATTAGTACCGGTATGTGATGAGGTATACCGGAATGCTATGGTCGAAACAGTAAACCCAGCTCTCGGGTTCTGCGGAATCCTTCGAGGTATACCGGAACTAACACCCGTATACCGGTATGCACATGCACATACCGGTATACAGTGTTACGAAATTCCAGTTTTGGCTAGTTGTTTGTGTTGTTTGTGGAGAGGGGCAAAACGGTCTTTTCACATTCGAGAGAGTGTTTGAAAGGCAAGGACACCCTCCTTTCTCAGTGATCTTCTTCCTATACTTCTCCTCTCCATCTCCTTCACTTTCTCTCTCTAGAGATCTCTCCAAAACTTGGAGAAAAGGGTGGATTGATCTTGGAAAAGGCTTCCAAAGGAGAAAAGAAACTTCTTGGTGCAAGAAGAAGCTTGGGGAACTCGTGATTAAGGTTAGTTCCTCACGTTTTGGGTTCAAACCTTGGATTTAATCCTTTATTATGAGGTTTTTGGGAACCCTTGGCAATCTAAAACACAAAACGTGGAGATTGGCCAAGAAATTTTGAGGTTCTACATGCATGCATGTGAAACCTAGGTTAAATGAGGGTTTTTGCCTTTGGAGGTTCTAAAAATATTTGGACCTTCGGGAATTGCAATTGAGGCATTGGAAATCATGTTAGAACACTTGATTTCGTGTATTGAGTTGAATTAAGGGTTCGTAACGAGTAACGAACCGTTTTCTTTTAGAAGCTTGGGTTGAAGCAAGAACTCAAGGCTTGGACACTTAGGGGCTTGAAGAATACAAGAATTCGGAAGCTCTTGAGGTGGGTTTGTGTTTACCGAAGTGATTAGGTCACTTCCATGTCTAGGGTAAATATCCATTTAAAGATAAAATGGTATGTGTTGTGAACCCTAGAATTTGCATGTTGGCAAAGGTAAAATCATGATAGGTAGAGTAATGAGCTCCTATTGCATGATATAGAATTCAAGTATAATTTAATTATCTATACTTGTTGCATGGTTGCATGTATGATTGAACCTAGTGTTATTGAACATAGGTTGGAACATGTGAGAATGGAACCTAGAGTCATGAAACCTAGGTTGAGAATGAGAAAGTAAACCTAGTGTTATTGAACATAGGTGAGAGTTAGTGACTTGAACTTAAGGTCATGAGACTTAGGTTGGCAAGTGTAAAATGTGAACAACGGGGTGTGCGACGATTTTGCTATCCCGGGTATGCGACGATTTCGCTACCATGCCATGAGTTGGCGGTGTTGAAACGGGATGTGCGACGAGGTTGCTATCCCGGGTATGCGACGAGTTCGCTACACATGCCATGTGATGGCGGTGTTGAAATGGGATGTGCGACGAGGTTGCTATCCCGGGTATGCGACGAGTTCGCTACCCATGCCATGTGATGGCTGTAGTACCCCTGGGGCCTAACTGACGGAATGACTGTAGTATTCTAGACCGTTCGACGCTTCTGGAGAAGGTCGAGACGAGTCGGAGTCGTTTCGGCGTCAAATAGACGCGAAAACGGACTCGGAGCGCCGAAGCAAGCCAAAACTGAAGTTTTGGGCTTTTGAACTTTAGGGCGCCCAGAAGTCTTGTTTTGGGCGTCCAGTTGTGCAGCGCTCATTTCTGAAAATTACTAAGTCATTTCGGATCCATGTTTCGGGCGCCCGGAAAGTGAGTCCGGAAATCCTACCTCGTGAGTATCGAACTGCTCGACACGTGTTGATCGGTTGGTGAGATCCGCCGGACCAGGTTTGGGCGCACCGGACCGCGGCCGAGAGTCCGATGGTCGAGTTGGTGCAGGCTGAAGAACCGGGCGCCCACTTCATGGGTTTCGGGCGCCCGAATCTGGGAATTTCCTGCTGAGTACAGGTTAGATGTATTCTGTTCTTGAGGCTCACTGCACCTTTATCCCTTGTCTATAAAAGCAATGGACGACCTTCCCTGAGGCCCTTTTCTCCCCTCTTCAAGGTGAACTCGGATCTTGCAAGGGAAACCCTCTCTTCTCTCCCAATTTCATCTTCCTCCATTGATGATCTTGGTTTCCTGCTGAAACTGCAATGTCGACCTGGAGTGTTCGTGCTCGTGTGCAGTGTAGGAGTATCCAAATCCAACGAAACTTGGTTTGTTGGATAGAGAACTCGCAGAGGAAGAAGTGGAATCCTTCCAATCACGATTTGGACAGGTATGTAAGCTACAGTTGATGTTTTACTGGACCCCTGGTGTTCTTGAGCTGAAACTTGGGTTTTTCCTTTGATCTTTTGGATCCAATCTCTTGGGAGCTGGAATTACGAAGTGAAGAGTGATCCTTCCACTTCCCTTGCTGGTTTGGAGGTTCTTCCCACCTGAATTGAGGATTCAAAGGTGAGTTCTAGCTCAGATTTTTAAGTAATTGCTTAAGTGCTGAATTTTGGGTCATTGATGGAATTTCGTGGATTTTTAGATCCAGATCCTTGTGAGGACCTTTGGAGAGGTTTTGGATTGTTCCATCATTGTTTTTGAGAGGTTTGTGACCCCTTTCTATGAGCTAGATTCGTTGGAATCCCTGAATTCTTGCTGTTTTTGTGTTTTGCTTAAGTGCTGGAACTTCTGGATCCATGTGCAGGAGGGTCCAGATGTTGACCTGATTCAGTGTTTAGGCTTTTTGGACATCGAGTCGAGCTCCGTTTTGGCTGAAATTTGGAGGGTTTGTTCTTGAACCTCTGCTGGTGAGTTGAGCCAAATTTCACTGCATTTGGACTTAGGATTTGGATTTTATCGCATGTTGAATACATGTGGGTTGTGCTGCCAGGCTGCAGTTCTGGGCTGATGTTCTGGGCGCCCAGAACAGTGAGCAGGTGGGTCCGAATTTCGAGGTTGCAGATTTGAGCTCGATTTCGGCCGGTGTTGCTTGGAGGCCTTCCACTCGACTCCTAGCCGTTGTTGGATAGCTTTCGAGGTGGGTTGATGTTACCGAAATCGCCGGATTTCCTCCTAAGTTGTAGAGAGTGCAGCATGCTGTTTTATTATCTGTTTAATCATGTTAGTAGCTCGAATTCGTGAATTTGCATGTGTTTATATGAAATCTGAATTTGGAGCATAAATTGATAATTTATTGACATGACTCTACATGCTGAACTGGGAATTGACTTAGGAGAAAACTCGCGAACATACAACCGTCACTTTTCGAACTGTTATCAGATTTAGCTCTAGGAGCCGTTTCTGTTCTGGCATCACCGCTGTTAGTGCGAGGTGGATACTTAGTTCGTTATAGGACGAGTTTACGCTCGTGCTGGGATGCCGAGCTTGTATTTACAGCAGGGTTAGACTGTTCTGTATTACCGGGTGCCGTCGGGGTTGACGGTGGACCCAGACTCTTGTTTTAGCTTCTGGTTGTGCTAAGGGCACGTGAGCTTAGAGTCTTTGACCCCTTTTGACCCCTTTGTTCTTTGACTATAGCCTGGCTACTTGCGTTGATGTCGTCTTAGTCCCGGTGGGACTCTCGCTCTCCACCCAGTGCCTTTGAGGTAGCGTACGGTGTTGCTTAGACAGGCGGGACGGGCGTATTGCAGTCCATGTGGATTGGGTCAGTGCTGGTTACCTATTGGTTGGCGATGCTTTTACTTTGAGAGTTGGACTTTTGTGCGTCGCAGTAGTCCCTGTTGGGTGCTGCTCTTCACCGAAAACCCTCGTGGGTGAAGTACGGTGCAGCTTAGGTTACAGGCGGGACTGGTCTGATGAGGTCCCGGTAGACTTGGGTCTGTTTGGACAGTTTATTCATAGTGAGAGTTGCATTTACTCCTGTGACTGTTATGCATAGTGGTAGGGTAGTGGCATGATAGCTGTAGAGTTTATTCCAGCTTACTTTGTTGTTCTTTATCTACCAGCTATACTGTTAGTCTCGTAGACTTAGTGGGTGGACCGTTGAGGTCGGTATCGGTACCCACTGAAGACTACTTCTTTTGATAGTAGTTCTCACACCCGTTGTTGCCACCTTTTTGCAGAGCCTTCTTCTGTTGCGGCTGCTGCACCTGTTCCCGCGGATCGAGGTAAGGGAGTCGCGAGCTAGATCCCTACATGTCCCTGTTGTCCCTAGAGGAGGACCCTACTGGAGATAGTTTATTTTGAGTTGAGCCATGTACATATACTGTGGATTTGTACCTATTTTGGTTGTGATGTACCTGTTGTACCTTGGACTCTATATGTACAGGTGGCTTTTGTTATTTGTATGTTTTCTTGCTGCTCTATATATCTCTTGTAGTGGCTTGTATGTTTGTTTACAGGTTAGCTATCGCTTCGTATACATAGAAAAATCTATGTATACGGCGGATCTGTTGGCGAGCCCGGGGAAACGAGTAATCCGGGGCGTGACAGATTAAGTGGTATCAGAGCTTAGGAATAGGTCGTTGGGACTTAGTAAACCCTAGGCTATGGCAGACCCTAGGAATGCAAGACGTGAGAGACGTGACTTGCCGCGAAAGTCATCGATTTGACTGTTGAACTCATCCTTAAGTGGAGGGAGTGATCGAAGGCGTGTGTCTTTTCCTGCCGTGAACTTGTGTCGGCTGCAGACGACATAATGTAGTGGGAGAAAAGAGGCGACCTTCTAGACTTTCGCTTGATTGGGTCGAGGTTTGTTTCATGTGATGTGTCTTATATTTGTGTTGTTGCAGGTGGTCGAGATGCCGCCTAAGCATCGAGATTCACCCCCGACAGAGGCCCCTCATGTACCACCTACTCCGCTGGAGATGGGCGGATCGAGTGAAGGACGAGAGCTGCGGGCGCAGTTGATCAGTTTGACTGAGGCGTCACGACAGCAGGGGGTACTCCTACAACAACTGTGTGAGTTGTGGACGCGGCAGACGTATTGGATGGGACACTATACCCCTTGCCAAGGAGAGCAGACGGTAGTGCAGGAGCAAGTCCAGGGAAGGAAGCGCTCTACCCCAGAAGATGGGGGACTTACCAGGGATCGATGTGTATCGAGGCAGTCCCGACCTCACCCTCCCGGTCATGGGTTTTCTGGGCAGTAGCAGTCTGATGGATTTCGCCGGCAGAGACAGCATTGGAGAAGGCCACCGAGGTGTATCATCTGCGGAGGACCACATTGGCCGCGAAAGTGTGTACAGCGTGAGGGCCGATGTTTTGGATGTGGTCAGTCCGGACATCTACGGGCAGCTTGTCCCCGAGCAGCGTCGCCTGTACCATCGATCGCATCGGCACCTCCAGTTCATCAGTAGACCTATGGAGCTTCACCGACTTATAGCCAGATGGATCGGGCTTCTATACCCCGCCCAGGTGAGCGGCGACAGCAGGCGCAGAGCGGCAGAGTCCTTGCGGCTCAACTTGAGGACTCCACGGCGGCGGATCATGTGGTGGCAGGTATCATTTTAATTTCTGGCATTAGAGCTCGTGCATTATTTGATACCAGTGCATCACATTCTTTTGTTAGTCGAGCATTTGCATCCTTGCATGGGCTAGTGATAGGGCCGTTACCTTGTGCACGAGAGGTGCAGATTCTCGAGCACGTTTTGCGTGTGGAGGACTGTTGTCAAGCTTGCCCAGTGCAGCTTGGACCGTGGGTGATGCCCGCAGACCTGTTGGTCTTGGGGCGATTGCAGGATTTTGATGTGGTGCTCGGCATGGATTGGCTGACGCGCTACTTCGCGACGATCGACTGTGGCGAGAGGACCGTGACGTTTCGCGAGCCAGGCCAGGAGGAGTACGCGTATCGAGGCTGCAGGAGCACGTTGTTTGCGACGTGGATTTCGTCGGCACGAGCGAGACAGATGATGAGTCGAGGATGTACTGCGTTTCTGGCGACTGTTGTGGAGGTATCTGCAGTGACACCGGAGCTCGAGGACATCTCTGTAGTCCGCGAGTTCCCGGACGTGTTTCCCCCGGAGTTGACTGAGATGCCACCAGACAGGGAGGTCGAGTTTGTGATTGACGTAGTCCTAGGAACTGCGCCAATCTCAAAGACACCCTACCGAATGGCACCGGCTGAGCTGAGAGAGCTTAAGGCGCAGCTTCAGGATTTGATGGATAAAGGGTTTGTGAGACCCAGTGTATCGCCTTGAGGAGCGCCGGTGTTATTCGTGAAGAAGAATGATGGTTCACTTAGACTTTGTGTGGATTATCGAGAGTTGAATAAAGTGACCATTAAGAACAGGTATCCTTTGCCGCGCATTGATGATCTGTTTGATCAGCTGCAAGGATCTTATGTCTTCTCGAAGATTGACTTGCAGTCTGGTTACCACCAATTGAAGGTGAAGGCCGAGGATATTCCTAAGACGGCTTTTAGGACCCGGTACGGGCATTATGAGTTTACGGTGATGCCGTTTGGATTGACTAATGCCCCTGCCGCGTTTATGGATTTGATGAATCGAGTGTTTAAGCCGTTCTTGGACCGGTTTGTGGTGGTGTTTATTGATGACATCTTGATCTACTCTCGGAGCGATGCTGAGCATGAGGAGCACTTGAGGCTTGTGCTGCAACTTTTGAGAGAGAAGAAGTTGTATGCTAAGCTGAAGAAGTGCGAGTTCTGGCTTCGAGAGGTAGCTTTCTTGGGCCATGTGATTTCAGCCACTGGAGTAGCGGTGGACCCGCAGAAGATTGAGACTGTGCGGGATCGGCCCAGACCGACGACGGTTACCGAGGTGGGGAGTTTCCTCGGGTTAGCTGGATATTACCGTCGATTTGTGGAAGGCTTTGCGAAGCTCTCCACACCCCTCACTCGTCTGACGAGGAAGGGGATTATATTTGTTTGGAGTGCTGAGTGCCAGCATAGCTTTGAGGAGCTGAAGGAGAGACTGATGTCTGCTCCCATCCTTACCCTTCCAGTTATGGGGGAAGGATTTGTGATTTATAGTGATGCATCACACAGTGGCTTGGGATGTGTGTTGATGCAGCATGGTAGGGTAATTGCCTATGCCTCTCGGCAATTGAAGGATTATGAGAAGAATTATCCTACGCATGATTTGGAGCTGGCAGCTGTAGTGTTTGCACTGAAGCTGTGGCGGCACTATCTGTATGGTGAGCACTGTGAGATTTTCACAGATCACAAAAGTCTCAAGTATTTGTTCACTCAGAAGGAATTGAATCTGAGGCAACGCCGGTGGTTGGAATTGTTGAAGGATTATGATATTACCATCCAGTATCATCCCGGCAAGGCGAATGTAGTGGCAGATGCGTTGAGCAGGAGATCAGTGCAGAGCCTTAGTATGATGATCACTCAGCAGGCGCCATTACTTGAGGAGTTGAGGCGGCTTGAGCTTGAAGTGGTATTCCCTGGGGTTACTGCAAAACTTATGTCTTTGGTTTTGCAACCCACTCTGTTGGATAGGATCCGAGAGAAATAGAGTGTAGATCCCTGCTTGATGAGGATTCGAGATCAGATTGCCAGTGGGCAGACGGGGGATTTTGGTGTTGACAGTTCGGGAGTACTGCGGTACAGGGACCGACTGTGTGTGCCTTTGGATTTTGAGATCCGAGAGGAGATTTTGAGAGAGGCTCATTACTCGCCTTATACAGTTCACCCTGGTGGAACCAAGATGTATAAGGACCTGAAGGCACACTTCTGGTGGAATGGAATGAAGCGCCATATTGGGAGATTTGTGGCTCAATGTTTGACTTGTCAACAGGTAAAGGCGGAGCACCGAGTACCTGCTGGCGAGCTTCAGAGTCTCCCAATACCCGAGTGGAAGTGGGACCAGATCGCCATGGACTTTGTCGTGGGATTACCGAGGACGCAGGCTGGTTTTGACGCTATTTGGGTGATAGTGGACAGACTGACCAAGTCTGCCCACTTCTTACTAGTGCAGACTACTTGGTCCAGGGACAGACTCGCTCAGTTATACTTGGACGAGATAGTGAGACTGCATGGAGTGCCTACCTCGATTGTGTCTGATCGAGACACACGATTCGTCTCACAGTTTTGGAGGAGTCTACAGACAGCACTGGGTACTCAGCTGCGGTTCAGCACGGCTTTTCATCCACAGACAGATGGTCAGTCTGAGCGGACTATTCAGACCCTAGAGGACATGTTGAGGGCATGTGTCCTAGACTTTGGTGGAGGGTGGCATCGACACTTAGGACTGGTTGAGTTTGCGTACAACAATAGCCATCAAGCGAGCATCCAGATGGCTCCGTTTGAGGCATTGTATGGGCGCAAGTGTCGTTCGCCTTTGCATTGGAGCGATGTGGGTGAGAGGAAGACTTTGGGTCCCGATATCCTGTTGGAAGCTGAAGAGAAGGTCAAGATGGTTCGACGACGTCTTGAGACCGCCCAGAGTCGACAGAGGAGTTATGCGGATACTAGGAGACGAGACTTGGAGTTCCAGATTGGAGATCATGTGTTTCTGAAAGTCTCGCCGTCCAGAAGAATTCGCCGTTTTGGAGTTCGTGGAAAGCTCAGTCCACGGTTTGTTGGCCCGTTCGAGGTGTTAGAGCGAGTGGGGCCGGTAGCGTACAGGATTGCCCTACCACCGCGACTTTCTGGAGTCCATGATGTGTTTCATGTCTCGGCCCTGAGGAGATTTGTGTTCGACCCCTCCCACGTGATTGACTTCACCCCACTTGAGTTGGCTGAGGACCTGCAGTACGAGGAGCGACCGGTGCGGATTCTTGCACGCGAGACGAAAGAATTGCGCAACCGAGTCATACCGTACGTGAAAGTGCAGTGGAGTAATCACGAGGAGCGTGAGGCGACTTGGGAGCCGGAGACGGTGATGCGGGAATCCTATCCCTACCTTTTCGAGCTGTCTTCTTGAGGTATGAGTTTGAGTTTGAGTTTCGAGGACGAAACTTTCCGTAGGGGGGAAGGATGTAGTACCCCTGGGGCCTAACTGACGGAATGACTGTAGTATACTAGACCGTTCGACGCTTCTGGAGAAGGTCGAGACGAGTCGGAGTCGTTTCGGCGTCAAATAGACGCGAAAACGGACTCGGAGCGCCGAAGCAAGCCAAAACTGAAGTTTTGGGCTTTTGAACTTTAGGGCGCCCAGAAGTCTTGTTTTGGGCGTCCAGTTGTGTCACGCCCCGGGTTACCTCTTCCCAGGCGCATGACCAGATCCGCCGTATACACAGTATCTCTACCATGTATATGAAGCGAAACAACATCCACAATCAAACACACAGAGCTAAAGGTATCAACAGAGCTGCTATATAAATATATCAAAAGATCACTGTACATACATCATCCATAACTCTCATATAAAATTCTCATATACAGACTGATATCAACATCACACAGTATGTACAGACTCAACCATCTATCCAAAATGGGTATACCTCTAGCCAAATGTCCGGGGAATAGCTCTACCCGACGGTCTCCTTTCCACGCTCAGTATGCACGACTGGGGAAGAAGACTCTGCAAAAAAATGTCACCAATGGGTGTGAGAACTACTATCAATCAAGTAGTCCTCAGTGGGTACCGCCACCAGCCTCAGCGGTCTGCCCACTAAGTCCTCAATCTCAAGAGATATGTATAGAGTAATAAAAGAGTAGGAGATATACTACCACTACTATGCACAAAGCTCATCTGTCAGTATGAATACCAAAGAACTGAATATACTGAATGAGGACTATCATACACAATACAATACCTGCGAACCAGCTAGTACAGGAAACACCATCTGTATCTAGCTCTCGCCATACAATACCTCTCAATACAATACCATACCTGCGGCCTGATCACGCTCAACCCTCCAGGGAGCCGACTAGTACAGGAAGCCCGTCTGTAACTAGCCCCTCGTACAACCCTCTGTACGGAACATGCCAACTCTAGAGTGGTACTCGTGGGAGCGACCCAACCGAGCAAAGTACAACCATAGTAACCGCCAAGCACCCGCAGGTATATGATCGACACGACTGGGTCAACAAAGGATCATGTGCCCTCGACACCTCAAAGAATAGTCAACAGGTAAGACCCAATCCACTGTGCCCTTGGCACCACAAAGGATAATCAACAAGTATGACCCAATCCATACTCTCACAAAGTACCCCGTGCCCTTGGCACAATCAATGCTCCAGTGCTCACAATCAATCTCAACTCTATCACAAAGAGGAGGCTCTCGACTCTACCACAAAGAGGAGGTACAACAACATAGCACGAGCCACAACATGATCACCTACACTATATGCACAACAACTGGTACAAGGAATCAACAGAATAGGTGTAGGTCCAATCATGCAACAGGGATACAAGGAAATGCATGCTCATATACATATCATTAGCACATCTAAGATCATAACATGCCCATGCGGTCTATAGATCAGTCTTACCCTAACATGGCATCTCTAACATAATCTTAGCATGGCATACTATCATAATCCCAATATCATAATCCAATATCCACATATCATAATCCAATCATGCTAACATAATCCAAACAATATCATATCATATTATGCTAACATGAGATAAAACACGTAGGAGGAAGTCCACTGAATCTGGCAAACATCAACCCACCTCAAATGCTAATCCAACCACGGTGGGGAAAGAACAAGCCTCAGATCCAACCCTCCAAGATAAGGAACTCCGGCAGCACTCCGATCTGAGTAAACCTCCAAGGAACTGCTATCTCCAGCAGAATAACAGCTCAGCACCAAATCAGATCAGCAGGATAGAGGAGAACAAGCTAGATCACAACTAATGCCAACTCATGGCCCTTACACTAGCTTTCTCTTGCAACAACAAGCTAAGATGGCACAGCGACAGCAGGAGGCTGCCGTGCGCCAAGAAGAGCGGATCAGGAAAAACTCCATGAGACCGTGGAGCGATTAGCACGTCGTGTACCATCAGGAGCCGCGACGGGTACCTCACAAATAGATGTAGGTGCCTGGGCCCCTGATTCTGTGGAATTGGAGGCGGAGAGGGAGCGGGCTTTAGCTGCCCTCATGACGTTCAAAGAATTCAATCCGCTTACCTTCGACGGGAAAGAAATGGACCCGTGGACCGTAGAAACGTGGATCGATTCTATGGAGTCCCTGTTTGAGGACTTGTACACCTTGGAGCGAGACAAGGTGCATTTTGCCGCACACTGCTTGAAAGGGTCGGCAAAGGCGTGGTGGAAGGGAGTCCGGCGAGACCGACCTTCTAGTCTCACTCCAGTGACTTGGGAGGAATTTCGAGGACTGGTGTTCTCTGCCTACTTTCCTGATAGTGAGAAGAGAAAGCTTCAAGAAAAATTCAGGAAGCTGAAACAAGGTGATCGCTCTGTGAGAGAGTACGAGAGAGAGTTCTCTCGCATTGTAAATTGTATCCCTTATGTGACATGGGATGACAAGGAGATAGAGATGGGACGATCATCGAGTAAATCGGGTGGACAGACGAGTCCCGACCCGTTCGCGTCGACGATCTCGTGCCCCGGGGACCTACCATACTCGGTCCTCGGCGAGTTGTGTTATTTGTGGGGGCCATCGTCACCCACAACAGTGTGACCAGCGGGAGGGCAAGTGCTTCAGATGTGGGCAACCGGGCCATACGCGGGATGAGTGCCTGCAGGAAGATAGCCGAGCCCTGACACTTGCTACAGCCTCTTCTGTTCCAAGACAGTTTGCGGGTGGACCACCTGCAGTAAGGTCTAATGAGCATGCATTGATGTTGAGGCAACCTGAGGGTTCGCGTCGGGCGACAAGTAGCCATGGGTATGCGACTCAGGTGATGGAATCTATTGCTGTCGACGGCGTCGTAGCAGGTATGTTTTGATTGCTGAAAACATATGTAGAGCATAGTGTGACACTGGAGCACTATATGCAATTGTGTGGTCTGTTACTACGACATAAGAGTAATTGTAGTCGGGACCAAGGTTATGGGTAAGGATAGATACCCAGCTATGCTCGTGTCGTGGAGACACATGTATTGCCGCTGGAGCGGCTAGAGATTTTGATGAATACCGGCAAGTTGCGGGTGTTGCGTCTAGTTGACGGCTTGAGGCAACAGTAATCGTTGGCGAGCTGACTCTTGATGTTTGGGCAATGTGAGTAGCCAAACGTAAGAATCGAGTTATGACGTTGAGAACGTGTTAATAGTTCGCAGATCCCGAACATCGTTATAGTGGATCGATGACGGTTGTGAAATTGATAAGGTAATCGCCAAAATTGGGCGAATGGGCCTTGATGTATCTCAAATTGAGGTAAGTTGTGGTACTCACAATGCGAGTGAGCATAAGCGTGGTAGCTTAGTGCTGGTGAATAACGCGAATAAATATAGTAGCGTGGGACACTAGAGTGTAAGTGCTCGTGGAATAATGGTTCCTGATTAGCCGAGAGGGTTGGTTGGCAGTAACGCTTGGGCATTACTAAGTGTGAAGGAGGCCAAGAACCGCTTGAGAGCTAGTGGCTCGCACTGGGTGCTTAGGAGCCGGTAGAGATTGTTGTCGCTTGGTATAGCGTGCGGGACACGTGTAGCGACGGTGTTCGGGTATTGCTTGGGGACGATCCGTGCCTGGACCATTGTGGACTGTGGAGCCTGGGGGCCTTAGGGACAGGCGCAGTCAGCTGTGTGTGACAGCAGCCCGAGACCTGAGGGTAGGGCAGAGATTTATGGTCGGGGCGGTAGTCTAAGCGATGACCCGGGGGCATGGAATGCCACTTGTGAAACCATATGAATGGTCGTACACCGAGAGTGTGGATGTGACCCAACTCTAGGACTTAGAAGAGGTTTGGGGTCTTGGTTACTCCTGGATGGAGTATTGCGCAAAGTCCTAAGTGAGGACTCCGCCGAGGAATGATTGGACTTACGTTTGCGAGCAAAGATGTTACGCGACGTTGGGACAGGTTTAGGCAGTAGGCCTACGTGAGAGCTTTGGTCTGTGGACCATTTGTTGTAAACCGAGATAAGCGGTTTGACCGATGGCTCTAAGAGTATAAGAACATTAGTCGTGTGTAAGAGAATTATGATTTGTGACCTGAGGAACAGACGCTCGGTCATACCTTTCACCTGATTGGTGAAGTCACCAATTGCCAAGTCTGGCATTGTCGGTGAAGTGAAATTGAGATTACGAACAAAGTGTTCGAGCAAAAACATCGCGAGGATGATGTGATGTTGACCTAGTAAGGAAGGGCAACGAGACATATTCCTTATGCAATATCGGGAATATAAGACCCGTGGACTATGGAATGTATTCCTGAGTGAGCAGGAACCGGAGAACGCGAGGAACGAATGATACCCTCATCTAATTGATAAATAGATTTGAGGTGTGATCTTAGTTTCGCGGACGAAACTCTTTTTAAGGAGGGAGGAATGTAGTACACCGAACTTCTACAAATTATGGAGTTCCGGTGGAAAAATAGCATGAGAGGCTATACGTGAGGCTCCAGCCAAGTTTGGAACTCGTACGAGTGTTTTCGACGCAAATGAGGCGCGAAAACGGACTCTGGAAAGTTAGAACTGCTGAAATTGTGAAATCTGCAGTGGGATTCCGGTATGTGAAATTGAATACCGGAATTAGAGCATGGTATACCGGTATGAGAAAGGGGTTATACCGGAATGCTGTGTTGAGACCGAGAAACCCAGCTCTCGGAAATGTTCGGAGTATACCGGTATGCGAAGAGGGATACCGGTATGCGATGTTTGAAACAGTGAAACCAGCTTGCGGGTTCTGCGGAATTCCGCAGGGTATACCGGTACGCCAACCCGTATACCGGTATGCCAACCCGTATACCGGAATGCAATGTGCAGAATGCTGATTTCGAAGGGTAAGTTGGTAATTTCACATGGGGAGGCTTACTTATAGGGGAACCCTTCCCCTTTCTTCTCAGGGAACACACACATGGAGAGAGGGTGAGAAACTCTTCTCCCTCTCTTCTTTTCTTCATCTTTTCTCCTCCAAAAGTGGAGATCTTGGTGGAGATCAAGCTTGGAAAGCTTGGAGGAGTGAAGATCGAGCTCGTGCATGCATGGTGGCTTGGTGAGCTCGCGGATCCGAGGTAAGTCCTTGGATTTGGTTGTTAGGGTTTCGGATTTGAGGCTTGGAAATGAGTTTTTGGAGACCCTTGGCTAATCTAGGCTACAAATTGTAGAGATTAGCAAGAGATATCGGGTTTTGCCATGAGTTTTGGAAAACCCTAGGTTGAAAGAGGGATTTTCTTGTGGAGGGTTTTAAAAATATTTTAACCCTCTAGAACCCTAGTTTGGGGTTAGTAGAACATGTAGGACAACTCCATTTCGAATGATTTGGAGAGATGAGATCGTTATGAGTTCGACTCGGATTAACGAATCCTTCATGTGTGTTAGGGCTAGGAGCTTGAAGATCAAGCTTGAGGCCAAGGAAAAGAGCCCGATTGCAAGTGTCTACAAGCAATCGGAAGAGTGTGAGGTGGGTTTGTGTTTACCGAAGTGATTAGGTCACTTCCATGTTGAAAGAATAAAGTATAATTATTTTACTTGACGCATGTAATGGTAGGTTAATTGGCAAATGGTATATGTGTATGAATGAGTAGATCATATGATGTTAATACCATTAACTACCACGGATTGGAATTGTAGGCATGTGGAACACATTGTTACAAATGGACATGTGTATGCCTAGATGTAAACATAGCGGGGAGATAGTTTCTCTACATGATAGAGAATTTGACATGGTCCAAAATGGGCTAGAGGTCATGTGAATGGAAAATCCTAGATATGGACAACTAGGATAAGAAAGAATTATAATGTGCATGTTGGCATAGATTTATATATCAAATGATTTGAGCCATGGGCTCACCTTGCATGTAAAGAATCTAAGTATTTTATAACAATGTATATTTATACTTGAGAGATGATGCATGCATGTTAAACCTAGTGTCATTAAACATAGGTTGAATGTGTAATGAACCTAGTGTCATTGAACATAGGTTGGAATGTATGCGAACCTAGAGTTATTGAGCCTAGGTTGTGGCACATAGTGATAGGGAGATCACTTAAACAAGACTATTGGAACCTAGTGTTATTGAACATAGGTTGGACACGAGATTGAAACCTAGTGTTATTGAACATAGGTTGGACATGAAATTGGAACCTAGAGTCATGGAACCTAGGTTGAGAATGAGAAAGTAAACCTAGTGTTATTAAACATAGGTGAGACTTAGTGACTTGAACCTAAGATCATGAGACTTAGGTTGGCAAGCAAGTAATGTGAATATCGGGATGTGCGACGATTTTGCTATCCCGGGTATGCGACGATTTCGCTACCATGCCACGAGTTGGCGGTGCCGACATGGGATAGGCGACGATTTCGCGATCCCGGGTATGCGACGATTTCGCTACCGCGCCACGTGTTGGCGGTGTCGAGGGGGGGATGTGCGACGATTTTGCTATCCCGGGTATGCGACGATTTCGCTACCATGCCATGAGTTGGTCATATTGAGACGGGATGTGTGACGATTTTGCTATCCCGGGTATGCGACGATTTCGCTACCATGCCACGAGTTGGCGGTGCCGACATGGATGTGCGACGATTTTGCTATCCCGGGTGTGTGCGACGATTTCGCTACCGCGCCATGGATTGGCGGTGTCGAAGGGGGTATGCGACGATTTCGCTATCCCGAGTATGCGACGATTTCGCTACTCGAATAGGAGGTGACGATTTCACTCCTCGAATGTTGAAACAACTATGGTGCGACGGCCATTCCGCAACCATAAGTAAATGACAAGTAAAAGAACTTAGTCAATGTGGAATATAGGATGAACCTAGGAGAGAATGATAAATTATGTTTCATTTTGGTTGCATCCTTTATGTTTATTTACTAAGCATGTAAATATTGTTGCATAGTTATATATGACTCAAGAGTGAGTCGGTGAAGGTTCGACTAAATAAGTAAACCTTAGTTGGGCGGTGGCCCAAGGTGTTTGACTCTAGAGTGAGTCGGATAAGGTTTTACTAAAGTAAGTAAACCTTAGGAGGGTGGTAACCCGTTAATATTGAACTCGAGGGCAAGTCGAGTACGGCTTAGCTAAGGTAAATGAACCTTAGGAGCAGATTGGTTATGAAATGGATAGTGGAATAGCAGTTTAAATTATATTGCATGGATTTCATTATCGCATTTGTTGAAGCATAGCATGTTTACTTTCATATATTGAAAAGTTATATGCTTAATGGTTATGTATATGTACTAACCCATGCTCGTATGCTTCCTTTGGACCTGGTGGTTCGAGCTCCTCTCTTGGGTGGCCTTACCCACTGGGAACTATTTTATATATAGTTCTCACCCCACTATTTTTCAGGTCCTCACGTGAGCGGCGCGGCGGCGCGAGGGAAGGGCGTAACTCAATAGTTAGCGTCCTACCACTGTGACCAGAATAGAAGTACCCTCTACTCCGTAGTTTAGGGGTATTCGAATGAAGGGAAATGTAATAATAAATTGATTGTATTTGGGAAGATTGAACAAAGAAAAAGAAACAAAAATGTAATATATGGTGGTATTGCGAATGCTTGTAATAGCATAGTAGTTTATGATGCTTTCCTTATGCAATCTCTGTATGAATTCTGTTCCTGTTTGGAACCTCTTGAATTATACTGGTTGTGACGCCTTGGACGTACAGGGGAAACTCTGTCCGTTCGGCGGATCTGGGTCATGTGCCCGTGCGTTTTCCTTCCACCTATTTGGTGCTAAGGCACGGCGGGGCGTGACATAAAATCTCCTCCAAGAAGCTGTGCTAGCTGAGACCTTGCTGGTTGCAGTTCAAGTTCTTGATCCAATTCCAAGAAATTCCAAGCTAGTAATAGGTAAAACTTGAGCCCCAAGAATCCAAATTTCGAAATGGAGTCACAAAATGCTGCACTTGTGCAGTCCAAAGGGGGGCTGCAGCTGCTGTCCTACAAGCTGCAGCTGCTGATGCTATTGCAGCCTGCTAATGTAGCTATTGCAGCCTACAACTGCTGCAATTATAGCTGCGCAAGCTGCAGCAATCTAGCTACAAATGGAGCTGCTCATAGCTGAGTTGAAGAAGATGTAGGGAAAGGTATTGAAGATGCAAAATCCTGCTGCTACTGCTTGTGAATTCCACTTCTTTGCTGCTACTGCTATTGCAATACTCTGCTGCTGCTGGCTGCACCTATGGGCTGTATGCGCAGGGAGTGGAAAAGTGTGAGGAGAGGAGAGGAGAGGAGCAGGAAAATAGGGGAAAAACGAAGAGAGTAATGGAAAAAGAAGAACCAAAAGAAGTGTAGTGGAAGGAGAGAGAGAGTTTCAGCTCACTACATGACAAGGTTCCCATTTAGTGGTAGTTGGATGGTGATAACTTGCACACTTAACTACTAACAAGCATACTAACATGATCCAACAGCAATAATTTCCATTTCGGCTTTGTTTGTGACGTTAATTTCGCGTCAAAACAATTCCAACTCGTCCTAACACTCATTATAAATGTTGACGAGTGGCTGAAACTGTAATCATTTCGACAGTTAATTTTTTTTTTTCGGAACACTACATAAACCATCAATATAATTATTAAATATTAATCAAATTTATCTGCATACTTTTTTGTAGTCCTATTATATGTTTTAAATATGAAGGTATGTTTGTATACGATTAATCTATGTATATGTATTAAAGTACCATTCACTCATCCGTTGCGGAGCGCTTGCCATGTCACACCCCGATTTCACAGTAGAAACCCATAGGGACGACAATAGACCGTCGTATATACACAAACCCTGTATATACGAAATGTCCAACATACAGAAACAACAACGGAAGCGAACTAACCCTAGATTCTAAAACTAAACAGTCTCAACAATCATAAAAATCAATTCTATGAAAGTTAGGGGGGTGCCCTAGGATCTATCTAGATACTATCAATCACCTAGAGGGGGGTGAATAGGTGTATAACAAAAATCACAAATCTCAATGCGATAAAGTAATGCGGAAAATAAAATCAGCACACCGAGATTTACGTGGGAAACTCCACCTTGGAGAAAAACCCACGGGACCAACACGCGATAACAATCCACTAAGAATAAAAGATTACAAGGTGATTACCGACTCCACGGACTTAACCTCTCCTTTATCTTCTTTGGATCTCGCGCACACCACCGGGTTGTCCACGCCCCACGTTCGAATCCACGAACGCCACGCCTCGAATCCACGAGACGCCCAACTTCGAATCCACGAAGCCCTCAACACGTCGAATCCACGACGCCCACTCGAATCCACGAGCGCACTCCGTCCGGAGCAAGATCAACAAAAATTGATGATGATTTATTGCTTAGAATATCATGAAAAAACTGTGGGAATAATCTCTAAGCAATCCTCAAATTGATTCTAAAAGAATATTGGGCATTGGGGCACCATGAATCAATTTGAGAGAAGCTTGATGTAGAAGATGAGGAAAACCGGTCACCTACAAGCTTCTAGGGTTTCTCAAAGATAATATGTGATTCACCCCTTTTAGAGACACCCCCACATCCTATTTATATGGTTTGGAGACAAAGAATTAGGTTAGGATTGAAAAACTGGACAATCAGGAAATTTCGTCGGGTTGGGGTCCGGACCGCGGGTATGGGGTCCGGACCCGGACACTGCTTAGGCGTTTCATTGTCCGGACCCCAGCCATCAGGGTCCGGACCCGATCTGCCAGTCTGCTTTGCAGACCTACGGGTTCCGGACCTCAACTTCTGGGGTCCGGACCCGGACTGCGTGACTGCTTTGCAGACCTACGGGTTCCGGACCTCAACTTCTGGGGTCCGGACCCGGACTGTAAGACTGTACGTTTCTGTACAGGATCCGGACCTCAATTTTTCAGGGTCCGGACCCGGTCTGCAATATAGCAATATCAACGTACGGGTTCCGGACCTCAGCTCCCAGGGTCCGGACCCGGTCTTCAAGATGGCCATATCAACTTACGGGTTCCGGACCTCAGCTCCCAAGGTCCGGACCCGGTCTGTGAAGCAGCAAAACCACCTTACGGGTTCCGGACCTCAACTTCTGGGGTCCGGACCCCGTGACAAGAGAATTTCCGATTTGGTAAAAAAAATAGTTTAAAAACTATTCTAATGCCTCCAAACCCTTAAAGTATAACCATAAATCACCATCAACTATATAAAGCATACCTGGGGGACCATGAGCTTGATAAACGAGTTCTTGAGTCTTTGAGCTTGACATCTTCTTTTTCGTCCCTTCAAGACTCCATAAAACTCTACGAAATCCGCCAAAAATAAAAAGCCGTAACAATCTCCCCCTTTGGCGATTTCGTGACAAAACACAAAAATACATAAAACACTCACGATGCTCATCTCTCTAAAAATGAAATTCATTGCCATCACCAAAACAATGAACTTCTCGCGTGAAAGATCCAAATGAAAAATACAGTTACAATTTAGTAACTCCTAAAACAAACTCTATAACTTAGACAAACATGGAGTCTTGAAGTCTTGAGAGACCTGCAAAATATTTTCATTCTCCACGAACAAAGTTAGTAGAAAAAGTATCAAAATCAAAATCGCTCCCCCTTTGTTCATGCACTCTCTCCCCCTATGTTTATGCGTCTAAGTTATCATTACCATTACCTCTCTCCCCCTTTTTGTCAAAAATTGCCAAAAGAGAAACACCAAAAATAGAGAGAAGTTCGAGAGAAATCAATCAAAATACAAGTTTAAAGCTTTTTCAATTTTGAAACAACTTGTGATAAAAATTTCAAGCAATGTTAGTACATGAGAAATATAAATTCACATTGACTTCTTTCAATCCCTATTAATTTCATAAGAATTAAGAACTTTACTACACACTCATCATAATGTAGACAAAATATTATCCGATTTCTTAATTCATACAAACTTCAAAAACAAGTCATCAATGATAATCTAAAGGCTCAAAAACTATCAAGATGTAAACGGATTATGAAGATGACTTAAGTGATTCATCAAAGAGACAGAAAATTTGTCGCACAAACATTCAAATTTGAGATAAAACAAATAGCACAAGGGGTGGCTCTTTGAGCATCTTTCATGTATGTGGACCACCTTATAACTCCGAAAAATAAAAATTGTGACATTTTTCCTTTTGCATGCTTTTGCACTTATATATTATTTTTTATTTTTTTTTTTTCGGATATGCAATTCAATTCTCATGTGGTAGCTTCACACACTAACCGGACGACCGGGGGTGGTAGCTCTTTCCTCTATGTGGTGGTAGTTTTCACACTCCTTTTAAGGATGTAACTCTTTCCACATCTTTCAAAGCATATGAGCATTTTATAAATAATAATTCCCCCTCGCTTATGCAATCTCTTATTTGAAAGAACATGTGACAAATTTTAGTCCATAAGAGAATGACTATTCATCAAATTCAACACACACAACCGAGATAGGTTAAGCTCCTAGAGATTACACATGATTGCCTAAATTTGATGAATATAAGTATTAAGAATTCTCATAATAGATTACCTTCAAATATAATGAAAATAAAGTAAAACCGATAATTATTATGAAATTCATTAAGAGTGAATGAAAGTGAACTTATTGATATTCAATGCACTATTTAATGTTCTAATCATTCAAAGAATCCAAAAAAAATTGTAACAATGAAAGCACCAAAAACGTGTAATGCAATGAACAAAAGATATGCAATAAAAACCGATCAAAGCATTACTCTAAGTCAAAAAAAAATTAAGGTTTAAGACAAGGAAAAATATCACCTTTCCGAACCCAAACTTGTCGAATTGTTGGTTGTCTTGCTTTGTTGTATTTGAGCACCGATTTTTTTTGACTTTTGATCAACCTTTGGTCTCACCATCGCATTCCGCTTTGGAGTATTTGAGTGTTGTGGCTTTGACTTTCGGTTGACCTCGAGTACTCGACCTTTTTGATATTGCTTTTGAAACCGAGAGGCTTGTCGAGTGTTGAAAGATGCCGATAGATGTTTAGAAGATGCCGATTGAGTATTCTTACCTTTTCTAGGGCATGTCTTCTTGATGTGACCTTTCTTTCCACATCTATGACATACTTTCTCTTTTACACTTGTTGAGACTTTGGGAATAGAATTGTTTACCTTCTCAACAAATGTCCGCTCATATCCAACACCAAGTTTGTCCGTTTGACCCAAACCGAGCATACTATCAAGTTTCTTTGATCCGGAGGAGAATTTTTGTATGTCGGACTTGAGTTGATGGACTTGTTTGGTCAAAACTTGATTAGAGACATGAATTTCCTTGTATTGTAGTTCTAGAAAGCCAACCTTTTCTTGATGCGATTTGATCATTATCTCCGATTGGTTGAGCTTTTCTTGGAGGATTTTGTTGTTCTTCAATATGTTTTCCCTTTCCTCCGCAAGAGCTTTAGATGACTCCTTCAAGTTATTGTTTTCACTTTCAAGCTCCAACATTCGCCTCCTTAGCTTCTTGTTAAGCTTAGCCATCTTTTTCGATTCAATTAGAAGTTGGTTGTAGGCATCGGCTAAACCTTCATCATCCGACTCCCCCTCGCTAGTGCTATTTTCGCTCGATGTTTCATGCACAGAAGAAGAAGCAGAGGGGTTAGCAACAATTGATGATAAACAAAAAGTAGAAGGAGAAGAAGAAACGTGTGAAGATAGGGCAATGGCATCATTGGTTTCTTCTTCACTAGAACTCGATTCATTAGAAGTTGAATCGTCCCAAGTTCTAGCTTGTAAAGCCTTCTTTTTATAAGACTTTTTAGTGGGACAATCCGTGGAGATGTGACCGTAGCCACGGCATTTGTAACACCGGATCTCCCCTTCAAGTTCAGTTCATCCTTTTCTTTAGAAGACTTTCCAAACTTCTTCTCTTTAGAGAATTTAGAATTTGAAGATCCTTTAGAAGAAGATTTGGATGTAGATCGATTTGACTTGTTCTTCCGGAAATTCCGACGAAATTTCTTCGTGAGACGCTCCAATTGATGTTCAAAATTGGCGAGCGAAATTTCTTCATCGGAATCCGAGTTGTCGTCTTCCTCCTTCGTAGATTTGAGTGCAATACCTGTACTCTTAGAAGAAGACTTGGAAGAAGATTCATTAGTAGGAAAAGTCATTTCATATGTTTGTAAAGCGCCTACTAATTCTTCAACTTTCATCTCGTCCGGATGTTTTATAGTCTCAATGGCCGCAACCTTCGGACGAAATCTTTCGGGAAGAGTTCTCAAGATTTTTCTTACAACTTTAGATTCCGAGATTTTCTCTCCCAAATTTGCGCATGTATTGACTATGTCTTGAAGACGAGTATAGTACTCGGTAAAGGTCTCATGATCGTCCATGAAAATTGAATCAAATTTACTTGTAAGCATTTGAAGTTTTTGGACCTTTACCAAGCTAGTTCCCTCATGCGTAATTTGGAGAGTATCCCAAATCTCCTTAGCCGTTTCACACGCCGAGACGCGTGAAAACTCGGTTTGAGATAGAGCATTAAATAAGGCATTAATTCCTCTACCGTTGTAAGAAGATAAATCAATCTCTTCCTTACTCCATTTATTCCGAGGTTTGGTCTTGTCAACATTCTCTACCTTTTCGGTAGGATGTTTCCATCCAAATTCGATGGATTGCCAAACACGCTCGTCAATAGCAATTAGAAAAGCTCTCATGCGAACCTTCCAATATGCATAATTGGTTCCATCAAAAAACGGTGGCCTAAATATATTACCTCCTTCACCCATTATGAAAGATAAAGTCTAGAACCCGCTCTGATACCAATTGAAAGTTAGGGGGGTGCCCTAGGATCTATCTAGATACTATCAATCACCTAGAGGGGGGTGAATAGGTGTATAACAAAAATCACAAATCTCAATGCGATAAAGTAATGCGGAAAATAAAATCAGCACACCGAGATTTACGTGGGAAACTCCACCTTGGAGAAAAACCCACGGGACCAACACGCGATAACAATCCACTAAGAATAAAAGATTACAAGGTGATTACCGACTCCACGGACTTAACCTCTCCTTTATCTTCTTTGGATCTCGCGCACACCACCGGGTTGTCCACGCCCCACGTTCGAATCCACGAACGCCACGCCTCGAATCCACGAGACGCCCAACTTCGAATCCACGAAGCCCTCAACACGTCGAATCCACGACGCCCACTCGAATCCACGAGCGCACTCCGTCCGGAGCAAGATCAACAAAATTGATGATGATTTATTGCTTAGAATATCATGAAAAAACTGTGGGAATAATCTCTAAGCAATCCTCAAATTGATTCTAAAAGAATATTGGGCATTGGGGCACCATGAATCAATTTGAGAGAAGCTTGATGTAGAAGATGAGGAAAACCGGTCACCTACAAGCTTCTAGGGTTTCTCAAAGATAATATGTGATTCACCCCTTTTAGAGACACCCCCACATCCTATTTATATGGTTTGGAGACAAAGAATTAGGTTAGGATTGAAAAAACTGGACAATCAGGAAATTTCGTCGGGTTGGGGTCCGGACCGCGGGTATGGGGTCCGGACCCGGACACTGCTTAGGCGTTTCATTGTCCGGACCCCAGCCATCAGGGTCCGGACCCGATCTGCCAGTCTGCTTTGCAGACCTACGGGTTCCGGACCTCAACTTCTGGGGTCCGGACCCGGACTGCGTGACTGCTTTGCAGACCTACGGGTTCCGGACCTCAACTTCTGGGGTCCGGACCCGGACTGTAAGACTGTACGTTTCTGTACAGGATCCGGACCTCAATTTTTCAGGGTCCGGACCCGGTCTGCAATAGCAATATCAACGTACGGGTTCCGGACCTCAGCTCCCAGGGTCCGGACCCGGTCTTCAAGATGGCCATATCAACTTACGGGTTCCGGACCTCAGCTCCCAAGGTCCGGACCCGGTCTGTGAAGCAGCAAAACCACCTTACGGGTTCCGGACCTCAACTTCTGGGGTCCGGACCCCGTGACAAGAGAATTTCCGATTTGGTAAAAAAATAGTTTAAAAACTATTCTAATGCCTCCAAACCCTTAAAGTATAACCATAAATCACCATCAACTATATAAAGCATACCTGGGGGACCATGAGCTTGATAAACGAGTTCTTGAGTCTTTGAGCTTGACATCTTCTTTTTCGTCCCTTCAAGACTCCATAAAACTCTACGAAATCCGCCAAAAATAAAAAGCCGTAACATTCTAGAGTCACAATCAAATAAAATAATATGTATTATAGCACTATATTTATAAAACTAAACTAAACTATCCAATACACATCACTGTATATAAAATCACAACTCCTCAAAACATAGATATATAAGAAAAAGGCACTGACCTTGCCAGTCCTGATGTATAGTATACAATCTAAACTATATAGCTGGTGGTCCTTTAAAGCTCAGGTATACTAGTAGGAGATGCTATTTATGGCGCGAGCCCCTTACCTCAATCAACCAAAGGTGCAGCTGTCTTCAAAAAGTAAACCACAAGAGGGCGTGAGAACTACTAAACAGTAGTTCCCAATGGATATGATCAGCGACAATCATGGTCTTCCCACTAGGTTTATTAGAGGCAAGAATAGACGAAGAATAGTAAAGTCTACTGAAGAATGAGTTATAGAGCATAATATAAGTAACTATATCCTTATTATCTATCATGCCTCTCTATATATGTATACTATCTATAATGCCTCTACACATGTATACTATCTGTTATGCCTCTACACATGAAATGAATATGAAAGAAAGTGACTAAAGCATGCATCAATATCAATACTAGTAAATAACTGCTGTAAAGGTACGTACCCAATTGCAACGACCGACTTATAGGTACGGTCAAGCCTGCGCCCGTCTAGTACGCGGACACATTCCCGCAGGCATGACGGCGACACCTAGGCTACTGTCTCTGCTATCGCTGGCCAGCATCCGAAGCGGCACTCGAGGGGAGTGACCCCTACCTAGTCTAATAGCGCGTAACTCAATTAAGCTCAATGTGGCTCTGCAGACCATAGTCTAATGTGATGTTCAAAAGATCACAAGTAACCAATCCAATATTCTCAGTAAAAATTATAGAATGTCCGCTACTCATAAATGACACTAGTGCAATCATAGAGTCATTACATACCTTTTAATGCTCACAACTTATTCTTTTTGACTGTGCTAACTCATGGCTTCTAATACATGAATCATAATATATGCCACACAATTAACCAATACATAGATATGTTCAATGGCCTCTTGTGGCTTATTATCATAGAAGCAATATATATCAACACTTGAAAATTCACTTGAAAATTCACTAATCTAAAGCTACTAAATCACTAATCCAAAACATTTCGACTAATCTTCATGTATCTTTCAATATAACTAAGCAATGCATAAAATGCACTTAAACAGTGTATATACAATGCAAATAAATAATGAATCACTCATAAGTATGCATATGATGTCAAATGGCCCTCCTGGCCTAATTTGGTATATGTAAAATAAAGCACTAATAGGAATTCAGTATAGTAAAGCAATTTGACCTATTGCTCATACAATCTAACTTTGATCAATACTCACATGCAAATCTCATATAATCCATTATCTCTATTCAATTCCATGCTAACACAATTCTCCACCAACATATAACCAAATAGTTACACTTACACATGCTCATAGACATATACATGACCTATTGTCAAATTAATCTAGCATCGATTAGTGTTCACATGCAATATCCAATTTTCACCTTTCACTACTCTCTATTGCCATCACAACCCTCGTAGCATGCAACCTGCACACATACACATATATATATACACATATATGCAAAATAAACATCGAAGGAGGTATGCCGCTTTCGGTAATGCGGAACCCACTTAGACCGCGATTTGAAGGATGGAAATAATGTCGGAGAAGCGAGGCGCTTGCTGCGGTAATTCCCTGCCCGTACGGCTGCCACCACACCCTAAATGGCCAAAAATTCCCTAGGCAAACTTCCAATTCTAAGCTTCAATTTCAATAAAAATCTATCAAAGCGACCTCTCCTAACATCCACTGTTCAGAATCCACCAAAAAATCCGATTTGAAATTATAATAATAAAATACCAACCTCGCAATCAATGTGCCGAAAAAATTCAATGCATACGCGGGATCGATCAGCCCGTCGGACAACCCAAAACCCTCCAAACCCTCTCTTTTCTTCTCTCTTTCTCTCTCTAGAAAAATGTGGTGAGGAGATAACTATGGAGGAGTTACCCTGATGCTTAGTGGAAATCCACTAACTAATATAACAAAATGCTAAAAGGTTCCAACTATTCAAGTATTCTAACTTTAGTCCAATTCGGATCCAATACGTCCAATTGGAGCCCTTCTGAATGTCGATTTATACTCAAATTTGACGAGCAGACTCAATTAAAATTAATCAGTAGTAATTTATCTTAAATTTTCAGTTTTGAGACATTTTCGATCACCGAAAGCTTTACCGACTAGAATCTTTAACAAACTACTGTTAGACTCCGTTTTCACTGCTTGGGTATCCGAATAATAGGAAACTTTAAACCTGGCCTCAGAAAATCAATACGACAACTTCCAAAAAGTTTTATAATTTCTTACCACTACAAATTTTCAGCTGAAATATAAGTTCTGATCTTTATAAAAAATTCCACATCTCCTGATTTTATTTTAATTTTACAATAAATCATTTCAAAATTATCTTTTACTTTTCTATATTCAATAAAAATAGTATCTTACATTATTTTTATTTATACTTACTTGTATATTAAAAATTCGGTGTACTACATGTCAACCACTAATTAAGATAGAAATGAAATAATGGTCATCCTTAGAAATGAGATAATGGTCACCCTAAGGGCCTAAAATAGCACCTTTCAATATGGGGTTTGGCTTTTGAATTTCCTCTACTCTTCTCTTTGACCCTCCATTCTATTAGAAAAACTTGTCCAATATCTCAAAGATAGGGAGCTTTTAGTGTCACTCTCTAGGCTCAAGTGGAAGCACCCTAGATAGTGTATCCAAATCCATTGTGTATATAAGCTCCCTCACATACACGAAGCGACAACTAACATTAATCAACTCATATACATAAACGAGAAAATTCATACGAGTTGAAATATCAAAGTATAGAAATACTATTCTATTACAAACTTTCAAAATATTAAGGTTCTACACATAATTTCACCTCTAAGCTATACCAAAAGAGAAGGGTGGAAAGCTAGCTACTGCGCGACCCCCTTGCATTGATCACCCACGGAGAACGAGAAAAACTCTGAAAAGAAACCAATAAGAGGGTGTTAGAACTATATAAAATAGTTTCTAGTGGATACAATTGCCTTAAAATATTAGTGTGGGTTGTAATATTAGAAATAATAAAAGACGTGAAAAAATTATTTAAAACTAAAATTAAATAAATGGTTGTGTCTCTTCGGTGAACTAGTTATTCTTATAAAAAGATGTCTTTTTATTTTATGCAAAAGAATGTATCTTTTTACGGAGAGATATTCTTCTTTACAAGAAGATGAACCTCTTTGTGAAAGAATATGTATTTCCAATAATTATAAATATATATATATTCACTATTCTTAAAAGGATGTGTCCTTTTGTGAAAAAATATAATATTAAAAGTTGCGTCCTTTCATCGTAACCATTCATCTTCTACAAATAGGAGATTCACATTGATTTTTAAGAGAGAAGTTCTTGAGAAAAGTCTTCAAAAATACTATTTACAATCTTTTGGCAGTCTTGTTGTATTCTGGAGGTGATTTGCTATTAACATGGTACAATACATTCCAGTGGAGGCAAATATCACATTAAAGAAAGAGCTCCTACACGCATCATAACCATAATTTACTTGATCCCCATTTATATTCCCCAACATAAATAGTGTTCTATCCACTAGGTCTACTAGAGACACAATAACATAACAAGAGATAGTCTATGCAGAATAATAAATGCTAATAGCAAGTAAAGTCAACTGTCATACCTCTGCTATGTCAATTGTGTCTACTATGCTTTTTACATGCATCAACTTAACTAAATGTCAATAGGGGTTTATAAACTCTAAAATTAAGATGATATAAAATTTATACTTATAAATAAATGTGCAGATAATATTTTTCTTAGCATATTGGACGGACTAGAAATATGATTATAGAAGAAAGTAAGAAACTCGATAAAATAACTATGCAACTTGGTCTTTAGAAAACACCTCTAAACTATCTTAAATATGATGGCGTAGAGGCGGTTGTATGAACCGCCTCCATACAACCGCCTTTTCTTGTAGTATTGCATAGTTACTTTATCCAAGTTTTCACTTTTTTCTGTAATCATATTAACATTTTAGTATAAAAAAATTTAATAAGAAAAGTAGAAAATAGTGGTCTTTGATTGGATTAAAAGGGTGTAAGATGTGTACAGAATGCATAGCTCTTAGGGCGCATAAGGCGCACATTTGATTCGCGGTACCTATATTAGATAAATTGGAATCTTATACAAATTAAAGCATTTGGATACTGTTGGTTAGTAATAATCCGGTCTAAAATTTTTTATTCCAAAAGAAATAAAATTAGTAATACGGTCGGATATTTTTTTTTCGGAAAGAAATAGAATTCCCTCAAAAGAAAGAATCCTAATAGCGAGGAGAGGCAACAGGAATCTCCTATTCGCAAGTGGAGGAATCTAAAAAGTTTTTCGAAATTCTTAAATTACCCTTAGTTTCAATTCTATTTAAAAATTTAGATATGAATTCATTTTTAAAATCCAAATATAAATTAATATTTTAAATTCAATTTCAATTTAAAATTTAGATTTTAAATTCGTAATTTGGTTTTGAACGCAAATTTCACATTTAAATTTTGATTTTGGATTTGGATTTTAAGTTCAATTCATAATTTGTATTCTAATTTCAAATTCAAGGTCAGATTTTGAATTCAATTTTGAATTCAATTCAAATTCAAATTCAAATTTAGATTTTGAGTTTGAATTTGAATTCAGTTTTGTATTTTAACCTGGAATTCATATTTAAAAACTGAATTTGAATTCAGAATTTCAATTCAAATATCATTCAAATTTAATTTGAAACAAAATTTAAATTTAAATTTAGTTTGAAATGGAATTTAACTTTGATTTTTCAAATTTTAAATTGAAATCCGGATTAGAAATTCACTTAAAAATTTAAATTAAATTAAATTTCAAACTCAAATTTAAATTTTGAATTTGAATTTTAAATTCTAGTTAGATTATGAATCCAATTTTAAATTTAAATTTAAAATTTAAATTCAAATTTTATTAAATCCGTATTTTAAATTAAAAGTTTTTAATTTTAAATTTAGATTCATATTTTGAATTTAAAATTTTAAATTTCAAACTCAAACTCTTATTTTGAATTTAAATTTTAAAATAAAATTCAGATTTGGAAGTCAAATTTAAGTGCACTCAAAGTATTTTTGCAGCAGATCACAATCCTGTGAATGATATAAGGGTGCTCAGAGTGTTTGTATTAATGCTTACATTTGAGAAAGTGCATAAGATATCGGAAGTTTGCCGCTGGCAGTCTGTTCCTCGGAATGATTCCATTCCTGTTCTCGCAATTTGTGTAGTTCACAAATGAGGTTTTATTTGCAGCTCATGATCACAAACTTGTGAATGATCTAAGTGTTCTTCGGGAGTGTTTATATTAAACCTTTCATTTGAAGAAGTACCTAAGACGTTGGTAGTAGTTGCTGGCCGCAGAGTGCCAGTTCAGTTTTATTGGACAACCGAGGTCAAAACTTCCTGGTCTGAATGTTGTTGTTATTATAGAAAGCCACGCATGTGTTGTCTCTCTTGTAAAAATATTAGTATACCTTTCGGGTGAAATTATGCCTACGCCTGGTGCATCCGTAAATCTTATGCACCACACCCTTAGATTCTGATTCAAGGTCTCAAATTCAAGATTAATATACTAGTTATGATCTATTATATTAAAAAAAGATAGTGCGCATAAAAGATTATAAATTTTGGGTATTTTTTTTATATCACTACTTTTTTAGACTTTTTGGTACTGGTAGATTATATCCTTTCAGCTATCTAACTATAAATTTGTTAGATGTCATATATAACATCAGTCCAATTAGACTTTAATTTTAAATTCCAAACTGCAAAAGGTGCAGGCAGAAACTGCCTACGTTCATGCAAAGAATGAAACAACTTAATACTTTATGGGCTCCATCTTGGAGAACTTGTTGCCAGCAAGTGCTGCACCTAGTTCACTGCATAAATGCAAGGAACCTTCCAGCCGTTCATCCCATTACATATTTGACTCGACTGGTTCGTATATAACTATTTATTTGTTTCTACGAATTAAAGAGATATGTTTGAATTATAAAATATACACAGAATGGGACAGTGCGGTGCATAGATTATAAATGGTGCACCGGGTCCAGGCAAAGATATGTGCGCATTGTATGGCACATGCAAATTAAACACAAGCAGCAATTAATGCAAAGCATACAATATAGTAAGTGCCGAGCATGCCACATAGAGAGCGTATGTATCCATGCATGCATGCACACACATCCAATCAATTAAACTGTTGGAGAACTCTGATCAACTAATTAATTTCCTCTTCTATCATTATCAGCTCAACAAAGAATTAATTCTAACATACAGTTCACAGACAATATATTCTATTTATATCCATGCCACAAGATCTTTCAATTTCCCAAGAAATTAATTACAAATGATTCATATATGTGTAATATCGGATACATCCATCCACAAGACAAATAACCAAAATTAAGGATGATCAAAATTGGCATATACATATAGTTACAATTCCATAGTTAGATAACTAAATAGGCATGCATGCAGTACGGATCAGGTGTCCAGAAAGTTGAAGTCATCGCTCATCAAGTAGTCGTCGACGTCGATGGTGGGCATCTCGGCAAACAGAAAGTCATCGCTCATCAAGTGGTCGTCGACGTCGATGGTGGGCATCTCGGCAAACAGGAAGCCATCGTCGATCATGTCGAAGAACTCGTCTGGTGGTTGTTGCGCATGGCCGGACGATGCCGGGGGCTGCTCCGTAGGAACTGATTGAAGGAACGCCCTAAGATCCTCCGCTTCATCCTCCACTCCCACAGCTGCAGATTGATCATCAGGAGTAGTACTACAACCTTCTACATGCGCTGTTGCACTAGCAATTGATTCAGTTTGTTGCTGTCGGTCGGACTGCGGGAGGAGCACGTTGCCGTTATACGTGTGATGATCGGATATGTCCGTAGTAGTACACTGGGGAATCTGCGAGGCAATCTGCATCTGATCGCCACCGACGTAGGTTGCTAGGTGATCGACCGGGTCGTGGAGGTTCGTGTGAGGCCCGACCGCCCGCTGTTTGGAGAATGGAGAGGAGGTAAAGGGCGCAACCACTTCGTAAAGCTCCGGATAAACAACTACACCGTGCAGAACATCAGGCCAATCTCGATCAAGAGAGCAAAAAGGTGTGCGGATGCCTGCGGCCATCATGCTGTCGTGCCATGGCACTTCTAGCTGCGCAGAAATTACTCGCGGCACCATCGGCTCACGCTGAGGATGCCACGACAGCATTCCAAACTCAGGAGGCGGCGGCAGTGGCTGCAGCAGCTGTTCAGGCCAAGAAGTCGGCGGCAGTTTCGGCAGCGACAGATCAGGCCAAGAAGTGGGCAGCAGGGGCGGTAGTGCAGACCAAGGTGGTGGCGACAGCTGGGGTTCAACCCGAGGACGGCGCTGCTGGGGCGACGACACCCAGGGTGGAAGGGCAGCCGGCGCTACAGATTGTTTCGCCTCGGCGCGTCTTGCGGCGGGCGTCTTGTAGATCTTGCAGATCACAAGCTCCTTGTCATCACGGCCTGCGGCCTCGGCTCCGCTGGAGGACGGGAGGACGCCGTACTCTTCCATGAGCCAATCGGACTTTTGCTTCTTGCTGTCGCGGAACTCGAAATTCTGATGGTATCCGATCGTGACGGCACAGCCCGAGGCGTCGATTTGAATCACGTCCTTGACGGCCTGCGTGGACCTCCATTGCCCGATCTCTACGCCTCCGGCGTCACGCACGGTCCTCTCCTTCCTCCCCTTGTTGAATCCGTTCCCGCGCCGCGCTTCTTGATGATCAACTCGGCCTCCGCAGCGGGCTCTCTTGCCCTTGACTTTGCACCAGCTGAAGAAGAACCACTCACGGGGTCCTTGATTCGTGGGCGGGAAGAGAGCAGTGAGCTGCGCCGGGTCGTCGCCGTATACGTCGGCTTCTCTGATGCAGTCGGCGGCAGCACGATCCAGCGGCTCCCCGCGCACCCTCTTCCTCAGCACGTTTCCCCACGAGAACCTCCTCCTTGGGCGTGTACTTGCACCCGGCGGGCATCGCCATGGTCGACCTCTGTACGTACACGCGCGTTAATTTTCTTCTTCTCTAGCTAGGGATCAAGAAGAACAAGATCAAATTGCCGTCGAAAACAACTAATTGACAGATCTTGCAATGTAGCTAATTCAGCAATACCAGTGGAAGAAATTAATTCATTGAGAACGTTAATTATCATCTAAATTAAGGTTCATATATATTAATTCAAGAATTTGATCAAGAAACTAAAGAGAGAAACTAAAGAGAGATAGATGTAGCGAACAGTACTGGAGAGAATCGAAACAGGGATCAGTCTTGATGAATTAAAACAAGACCACATCGGAATTCATCGAGAAAGTAATACGCATGCATGAATCAGAAAATTGGCCAAGGGCATGCAAAAATTAAAGAAACTCACTGCAGTATGACTAGAGCTAGCTCCGAGAGAGAGGTGCGCAATGGCCTTCCGACCGAGATGTTTGCGATGGCCTTTCCTTAATTAGTCATCAAATTCTCTCCCTTGATTAACAACGAGATGAACTAAGAATAGCGCCAACCAAGAAGCAAAATTACACTGCGTGGTGGAGAGAGTGAGAGAGAGAGAGGGAGCGACGCCCTGTACTTCAATAATTATTTAATTAATTTTTTTTTACTGGATTTTAACGAATAAATTATTCTAGCCGACCCGATTATATACTGCACTCTGAGGTGACGTCACGAGATCAAATAAGTAGAATGAGATGACGTCACGAGTCTCATGCTCGCAGTTTCCGCCAACGGTCCGTTCTTTTTTTTTTTTTTTTTTTTTTTTTTTTTTTTTTTTTTTTTTTTTGAGAGAGAGAGAGAGAGAGAGAGAAAGAAAGAAAGTAGCATGCTACCGCTTCATTCAATTGGAATATGAACTCGGCTATATTTTGAGACAGCCAAGATCTCTAAGAGAGAAAAAAAAAAAAGATCGTAAGTGACTCAGTTCGGACTCTCAACTCTCTTTTCTTAAAAAGATTAATTCTTTAAAATTTGAATGTTTAACTTTTTTTTTGAATTATTATATTTAGTTAAATTTTAAATTTAATTAAATTTAATAGTTCTACAACTATTAATTCATTTTTTAACTGGTTTAATTTTATTTGCTAATGAAAATTGATTAAATCTATTAAGTTTAATTGATGAATGTACTAACAAATTTGATAAAAATTTTATAGTTAACTGGCTAAGATTAAAAAATATTAGAATTTCTGAAATTTATGAGGTCTAGACTTGAAAGATTAAAGTTGAGAGCACCAAGGGGTCTCTCTATATTTTTACTAATTTATATTAATGATAATTACTATTTCTTGATACCAGATATATATTATGCCTGATGGCAACTTGGCAAATAGAATTAGAAATTAGCTTATTTATACAAGTGTTACACTCTACTGTATCAGATATTTATAATACCTGATGGCAAGTAGAATTAGTACTACCTACTGGCTCCCGAAGCTCCGCCGCCTCGAGGTTCTACCTTTTAATCTTTTGGACAACTATGGGCCATTTTGAAAAAAAAAAAATTAGACCTCTTAATAATTTTTAATTTGATTGACCTTTGCTTAACTTTTGTGATTCTTCTGATTTATGCTATTTTTATAGAAACAAAATAAAGAGTCTAGTTAACAGTTAAATGCTGATAGTTGGGAGGGTGTCAATCAAAACAAACAAATCATAGAAGAGTCTACTTCGAAATGACCTATAGTCTACATGTTTTTTTGAGTTTTTTTCTTATAATATTTTTATGAGTCTTGCTTTTCTGAGACATATTTGTTTGAATTCATGCATGTGAAGAGGTGCCTGTGATTGTTGTGGGTTGAAAGGTGGATCTTCGGGGGGAGCATCAGATGAGTCTCGAGCAAGTGATGTTGCCCATCATGAAGCAGTTTCGTGAGATCGAAACCTGCATCGAATGCTCTGCTCTTAAACAAATTCAGGTCTTTCTCTTATCTTTCTCGATTTAATCTGAAGATATTTGGATGTTGAATGATACTTCCCATGCTGAGAACGATATATTCTTTAAGAAGTAAATTGCTCCACTCATTAGCATAGCTGATTTTGTAGTTGTGACTTTATCTCACCATTATCTGCATAGTAATCCTAGTGTAAGAGATCACTTGGTTCATGAAATGCAAAAAAAATTATGAAACATGCTGAGGGTAGGAAATGTTGAACATGAAAGCCTTGTTTTTGTAGGTCCCTGGAGTCTTCTACTATGCCCAGAAGGCAGTGCTTCATTCGACTGCCCCACTCTTCGATCAAGAGACTTAGTCATTGAGGCCTCGGTGTGTGAGGGCCTTGAAGCGGATTTTCACCCCCTGCGACAATGACAGAGACGGTGCTCATAGTGATGCAGAGTTAAATAACTTTCAGGTTTCTTTTGCTTTGTGTATAATTCCTACTTAGCTTCTTCTACCTCTAAACCTTTTTTTCTTTTTTTGGCGGGAGAAAATTCTACTGGAAAATTGCCTTATCTTATATCTGACTTATTTTTCCATTGTTACCAAAGAGTAGCTGTTTTTCCAATATCTAGTCTACTGGCACTGAAACTTTGTAATTGCATCCAGATGAAATGTTTTAATGCTCCTCTCCAGCCTGCTGAAATTCTCGGTGTTAAGAAAGTAGAGAAGATGCCTGAAGGAGTGAATGAGCACGGACTCACCTTAATTGGATTTCTTTCCCTACATGCACTTTTTATAGAAAAAGGGCGTCTAGAAACAACATGGACAGTATTAAGGAAATTCGGATATGATAATGATCTTAAACTTAGAGAAGATCAACTCCCGATATCATTTAAGAGAGCTCCTGATCAAGTAATTTTCATGGACATTGGGTGCACTCTAATTGCTTTGTTTATATTGTGATTTTTTAGCTTGTTTAGTTATTTGAAGTACGTAACTTTGATTTAATATATTATGGTTTGATAGTTATGAACTATGATGGATGAAACCTTGAAATCCCTTTGGGCAAGAATATATGACAGAGTGTTACATCTTCTTATCAGATAATTTTCATAACAGGAGTTACTAAGATTTGAACAAAAAGTGAGGAGCTATGCTTACTTGATGACAATGAAAACATTTACTTGAAACTGTTGTCCTTATTTTTACTGTTTAAGCAAATTCAGTTTGTCTATGTTTATTGTTTATGGGATCTATGAACTGATCCCACATAGTCCATTCATGATGTTTCTCAACACCACTAATAAATGTCTGTTTCTTTCAATGCATTAGCTTTAAGTGTAAACGCATGCTTGTTTAATGGAACTAATGGAAGAGATGATCTGTGACAAATTTTTGTACAAATGAGATTAATCTTCATGCTTAATTCTTTCATGTGTTACAACAGGTAATTGTTACTTTTGCAAACATTTTTGCACTGATCTTTTAGAAAGATGATATTGTATTATCTGTTTTCCTTTTGTGAACTAATATAATGAAGTTTATTCTTGTTTTATAGAGTGTGGAACTGACAAATGAAACAGTGGAATTCCTTAAAGGATTATTCATTCTCCTTTGACGTTGATAACGTATGAATTTTTGTTAGAATTCGAAACGGCGAAAAATAGATCTAGAAAAATACTTAATGGAAGAAAAGAAAAGAAAAAGAAAGAGCACACTGAAATTAACGTGGTTCGGCCACTGGCCTACGTCCACGGGCGAAGACGAAGCAAATACTTTATTAATATCGAAGGCGGAGTACAAAGAAAATCTCTCATAAGAACCCAAAATCTAAAATAAATATATTCGACACGCGTTACCGCATACGGCACATCCTTAGCACGTCCGTACAATATATCTCGGCTCGGATCGGCTCACCCAATGAAAAAATCTGTACGGCACCTCTCACCTTGTTGATTAATTAATTACAGGATGGTCTCTAATATGAGTCGGCTCCATGACCGTACGGACCAACACAAGCTCAGTCAACTCTCTCCAAAAAAACATGCATAGTTTAATTAATTTGAGCATGGTTTAGCTTGAGTCGCGGCTTCATTAATTTGGCCATAGCATGTATATTTAATACATGTGTTGTGCGCTATTTTTTTTGGACCGTTGACCGGGTCCAAACCCTCTCAATATGTGTGTGAAAAGGTAAAACAGCTTTCTGAAATGACCCTCGAATGCGCCACGATCATATCAAGCGATTCGGTTGAGGAGGGATCGGCTCAACCCAATTCTATCTCACTTCACTAATTAAAGCCGAAGATTCAGGATATTCGGCTGATCAAAGATTCGGTTGAATGAACCGAGTCATTGTATTATGGGGAAGTCTGGGTTACAAGTACAACTAAGACTACTCCTAAGAAAAACTGTAAATGCTGTAAGGGTAAAGATTACATGTAGACTACTCCTAGAAAAGCTATAAATGCTGAAAGTAGAAGTATTAAAAATATAGTGGTCTTCTCGTTCGCAGGGGAGAGAAAGACCTTTATTACAGGCTTCGAAATTACTATCTATAGCCCACATTATTGGTCGGTTTTGGTAGTGGGGGTAGTGCTATAGCCATGATCGCGTAAGTTACGCCCCATGATCACGTAAGTTACACCCATGATCGCGTAAATTACGCCCCACTTCTCAACCGTTCCCGCCTAAAGTCTCTCCACCTTCAGGCGTCTTGTTGTCGGCTCCTGGTGTACCACGTGTCCTTATTTCTTTGGCTCGTGCGTGGTCCAGTCCGTCTATCTTATGTCGCGTTAATTTTTGGCATCAACAATGCCCCCCCAATAGTCTTTCGAATGAATATTCGGATGACTATTGGTGCCAAATCAACGGCCTAATGACAGTCGAGACCCGAGCTTTAGTCTTGCTGGTCTTGGTCGGCTTAAAGAAAGCACATTTATATGGTTGTCGGCTCTTTACCATCTCAGGCGCATACACTTCGGCTTCATCAGCCGATTCTCACTTTTGCTCGATTGGCTTGGCTCTTCTTGAACCTACCATTCTTCTATCAAGGATTTCTCCTTACCTTTACCATCTCAACTGCATAAACTTCGGCTTCATCAGCCGATTCTTCATTTTCACTTGATCGGCTCGGCTCTTCTTGAACCGACTGTTCTTCTATCCAGGATTTCTCCTTGCCTTTGTTCCAATTTTTATTTCGGCTCCATTGCGGCTGATCATCTTCATTTTTCTTTTGTAATTGCTCACATTGAGCAATCCGAACGCCCAAATCAAACAGATTCGAAAAATATTTATCTTCAAAATGGTCTTTTATTTTAAAATGTAAACCATTAAATGCCATTTTAGCGAATTCTGACTCTGGCATCCTAACAAAGCAACGATTCCTTGCCGTTTTGAATCGGTTTTGGTATTCCTCAACCGATTCCCCCAGCTTTTGTCGAAACTGGGCTAGATCAGCAACTGAAAGCTCTGGTTTTGATCTATAGAATTGCTTATGAAATTTTCTTTCCAATTCATCCCAATCGCGGACAGAATTAACCGGTAAACTTGTGTACCAAGTAAATGCAGTTTTGGTTAATGAAGTATTAAACAATCTAAGTTTGAGGAACGGATTGGCGGCGGCCTCTCTGCATTGGGCCGTAAATCACGCGACGTGCTCAACCGTGTTTTCAGTTTCATCACCAGAAAATTTATCGAACTTCGGCATTTTTCAGTTTGCCGGATAGGGATGTTCTATATCTATATTCGCAGGATAAGGAAATCGAAATACGGGCCGCATTGCCGGCCTAGCTCCTACTTCAAAAGTATTGCGATTTGCTTCTTCGATTTGAGCATATAACTCATTATTATTTCCTAAAGTAGGAACATGTGCTTGAAGTTGGGCCGGATTCGGCCCTTGAGGATTTCCATAATTCTGTACTGGCGCGACAGGATTCATACCCTGAAAAACATTTGGGGCTTGCCCCCCAACCCTTACCCCTACATTTTGGGGTTGATAGACTGGTAATGGTGGTGGTGGAGGTAAACCCCACGCTACTTCTGGTTGTTGACCGGCGTTTAAAGTTGCCGGTCTATAGATCGCCTGAAAAGGCGCCGTTTGGGGTTGTGCTTGTGTGACCGCCGGCGTAACAGGATTTTGTGGTGCTGGCGTAGTTAGGAGTCCTTGTGGACCTTCGTAAGTTTGCTCGTTTCGGGCTAGCAGTTGCCCGATTCGAGCAATATTTTCGTTGGAGGCCGTGATAGCGGCCAGCACCGCGTCTAGTCGAGCGGTACTTTGATAACTATTTTGATCTAAAGTTTGCAGGACTCGGGTCATTTGGCCGAGTGCCTGAGTCAGACCCGGCTCCTGATGAGCCGAGTGTCCGCTACTTTCACTCCCAGCCGGTAACACCGTCTGATGCTCGTTCGCATTTTCGGCGCTACTAGCTTGGTCATTCCCTGAAGGCCTGGGAATGACTCTGTTTCAGAGGTTCATAGCATTATCGTCAGCCATAAAATAAAGATCAAATGAGGATTTATCTGAGTGAGTCCCACCGGGCGTGCCAAAAATTATTGTGTGATGTTTTTCCTGGACCGTTGACCGGGTCCAAACCCTCTCGATATGTGTGTGAAAAGGTAAAACAGCTTCCTGAAAATGACCCTCGAATGCGCCACGATCATATCAAGCGATTCGGTTGAGGAGGGATCGGCTCAACCGGATTCTATCTCACTTCACTAATTAAAGCCGAAGATTCAGGATATTCGGCTGATCAAAGATTCGGTTGAATGAACCGAGTCATTGTATTGTGGGGAAGTCTGGGTTACAAGTACAATTAAGACTACTCCTAAAAAAACTGTAAATGCTGGAAGGGTAAAGATTACATGTAGACTACTCCTAGAAAACTGTAAATACTGAAAGTAGAAGTATTGAAAATACAGTTGTCACGCCCCGGGTTACCTCTTCCCAGGCGCATGACCAGATCCGCCGCATACACAATATCTCTACCGTGTATACGAAGCGATACAACATCCACAATAAACACACAGAGCTAAATGTATCAACAGAGCTGCTATATAAATATATCAAAAGATCACTGTACATACATCATCCATAACTCTCATATAAAACTCTCATATACAGACTGATATCAACATCACACAGTATGTACAGACTCAACCATCTATTAAAAATGGGTATACCTCTAGCCAAATATCCGGGGAATAGCTCTACCCGACGGTCTCCTTTCCGCGCTCAGTATGCACGACTGGGGAAGAAGACTCTGCAAAAAGATGTCACCAATGGGTGTGAGAACTACTATCAATCAAGTAGTCCTCAGTGGGTACCGCCACCAGCCTCAGCGGTCTGCCCGCTAAGTCCTCAATCTCAAGAGATATGTATAGAGCAATAAAAGAGTAGGAGATATACTACCACTACTATGCACAAAGCTCAACTGTCAGTATGAAATACCAATGAACTGAATATACCAAATGAGGACTAACATACACAATACAATACCTGCGAACCAGCTAGTACAGGAACCCCATCTGTACCTAGCTCTCGCCATACAATACCTCATAATACCATACCTCACAACACGATACCTGCGGCCTGATCATGCTCAACCCTCCAGGGAGCTGCTCAACCCTCCAGGGAGCCGACTAGTACAGAAAGCCCGTCTGTAACTAGCCCCTCGTACAACCCTCTGTACGGAACATGCCAACTCTAGAGTGGTACTCGTGGGAGCGACCCAACCGAGCAAAGTACAACCATAGTATACGCCAAGCACCCGCAGGTATATGATCGACACGACTGGGTCAACAAAGGATCATGTGCCCTCGGCACCTCAAAGGATAGTCAACAAGTAAGACCCAATCCACTGTGCCCTCGGCACCACAAAGGATAATCAATAAGTATGACCCAATCCATGCTCTCACAAAGAACCACGTGCCCTCGGCACAATCAATGCTCCAGTGCTCACAATCAATCTCAACTCTATCACAAGAGGAGGCTCTCGACTCTACCACAAAGAGGAGGTACAACAACATAGCACGAGCCACAACATGATCACCTACACTACATGTACAACAACTGGTACAAAGGATATCAACAGAATAGGTGTAGGTCCAATCATGCAACAAGGATACAAAGAAATCATGCATGCTCACATACATATCATTAGCACATCTAAGATCATAACATGCCCATGCAGTCTATAGATCAGTCTCAACCTAACATGGTATCTCTAACATAATCTTAGCATTGCATACTATCATAATCCCAATAACATAATCCAATATTCACATATCATAATCCAATCATGCTGACATAATCCAAACAACATCATATCATATTATGCTAACATGAGATAAAACACGTAGGAGGAAGTCCACTGAATCTGGCAAACATCAACCCACCTGAAAAGCTAATCCAACCACGGTGGGGAAAGAACAGTATCCTCAGATCCAACCCTCCAGGATAACGACTCTGGCAGCACCCCGATCTGTCAAAACCTCCAAGGAAACTGCTAACTCCAGCAGAATAACGGCTTGGCACCAGATCAGATCAGCAGAGTAGAAGAGAGCAAGCAGGGTTACAAACTATGCCAACACATGGCCCTAAACCCACTTTCTCTCTCTAGAAATAGGGATCATACGAAGTGGAAATGCACCAAAAACCATCAGGGACTCGCCTATTTACAGGCTCCCAAAATCCCACTTTCGGGCGCCCACTTCCCAACTTCCGGGCGTCCGGAAATCCTGCCGTACAGGTGTCGTCGTGCGGTCAAGCGGTCGGTCGGCGGTCAGCAGGCGGTGGGGCGGTGTGTCTCCGGCGATCGACACGTGTCCTGCGTCGCGACACGTGGCTCTCCACGTCACAACTCAAACCGGATCCATAATCCGGGCGTCCGGTTCATGCATCCAGATCCGATCTCCGTCGGCCACAACCGGATCGTCCACAAAGTGCAACAGGGTCCACTTCTTTCGGGCGTCCACTTCGCCACTTCCGGGCGCCCGAATCCCTCAAGGTCCGCAAACCCTAAATCATGAAAATTCCCAAGTACTACATTCTCCCCTCCTTAAAATAGTTTCGTCCTCGAAACTAAGGTAAAACACTCACCTCAAGGAGTAAACAAGTGGGGATAAGATCTCTGCATAACCGTCTCCAACTCCCATGTCGCCTCTCTATCATCATGAAAATCCCACTGTACCTTAACATAAGGTATGACCCGATTACGCAATTCCCTCGTCTCACGAGCAAGAATTCGTATCGGTCGCTCCTCGTACTGCAAATCCTCAGTAAGCTCCAGTGGAAAAAAATCTATCACATGGGAAGGATCATGCATGTATCTCCTCAGAACAGATACATGAAAGACATCGTGTACTCCTGCAAGTCGAGGCGGAAGGGCTAACCGATATGCCACGGGTCCAACTCTCTCCAAGACCTCAAAAGGACCAATAAATCGCGGACTAAGCTTTCCGCGAATCCCAAATCTCCGTATGCCCTTCGATGGTGAGACCTTCAAGAATACATGATCACCAACATGAAACTCTAGATCTCGCCTCCGAGTATCAGAATAACTCTTTTGCCTACTCTGAGCCGTCTCAATATGCCGTCGTATCAACTTAACTTTCTCTTCGGCTTCAAGCAAAAGGTCTGGTCCCAACGTCTTCCTTTCACCAACATCATCCCAATACAGAGGTGATCGACATTTGCGTCCATACAATGCTTCAAACGGAGCCATCTTAATGCTCGTTTGATAGCTATTGTTGTACGCAAATTCTACTAATCTCATATGTCGATCCCAACCTCCACCAAAATCCAAGACACAAGCTCTCAACATATCCTCGAGTGTCTGTATAGTGCGCTCGGACTGACCATCAGTCTGGGGATGAAACGCAGTGCTAAATCGAAGCTGAGTCCCCAAAGCTGTTTGTAAACTCTTCCAAAAATGAGAAACAAACCTTGGGTCTCTATCAGATACTATTGAGATTGGCACTCCATGCAATCTCAATATCTCATCCATATACAGCTGCGCAAGTCGCTCACGTGACCAAGTAATCTGCATAGGTAGAAAATGAGCAGACTTCGTCAGCCTATCGACAATCACCCAAATAGAATCACAGCCGCTCAAAGTCCTCGGCAATCCTACGATGAAATCCATCGTAATATGATCCCACTTCCACTCAGGTATTGGGAGACTCTGTAGCTTACCAGCTGGTACTCGATGTTCAGCCTTAACTTGCTGACATGTCAAACATTGAGCTACATGTCAGGGACTTAGAAAAATTCTGCGCAGCCCGGTCCCTGGCCCAACTCCGCAAGCTAAAAACGGGTCAAAACGGGTTGACGGTGAAGACCCGAACCCGACCCGCTTCAAGCCAATGAAGGGTTGTGTAACCGCTGCCATAAAGCCCCATTATCCCTTAGAAAATAACAGCCAAGAGGTGGAGAGACCCTTGGGTTTGGCATTGATGAGGGCCCATTAAGTGTAGTTAATGGGTGCATTAGTGGGAGAGTTATGGTGGCTAGGTTCAATGTATCTTGTAGCCTATAAATAGTGGGTGAGTGGCCAAGGCCAAAACACAAGAGAATGTGTATGTGTTGTAATCCTCTTTTCTAAGTAATTGAGAGTACTTAGTTTTTTTGGGTTAACTTCTACTTCTCTCTTTTATTCCCTTTGCAAATACTTAGTCGTAGGGCGCGAAGGTCCGGGCTAGCAACAGGGACGAAGGCTTGCCCATCTTCGAGCAGGAAGGCGGGTGCCGAACGGGCTTTGCGAGCGAAATCGCTAAGGCCGTGACAGTTGGTATCAGAGCCGGTTCGAGCAGGAACCATGTCGACGTCCGATGCAGGAATTGTCGACGTTGGAGGCGAACCTCCAAAGCAGCCCTCCAAGCGCGACAAGAGCAGGGAGCGGAGGGCTCTCACGAGGGAGTCCGCATCGTTGGAGGACCGCCTTGCGCTGGTGGAGGACGTCATATCCAAAATGGGTGAAAGGTACGCCGAAATGGCTGAATCTCATAACTCGTTTAATGACGAAGTCCGCAGCATGGAGGAAAGCATTGCTACTGCAATGGAAACCTTTTGAGGCCAACTCGAATTGCTTCAAGGCAACATCACTCGTCGTGATGAGGAGCGGAAGAAGCTGGTTGAGGACCTACTTCCTCGAACCGACGAGATCGAGGATCTCAAGACGCGAGTAGCTATCCTTGAGAAAGCCGTGGCGCACGGACATGCACCGCAACGAGAGATTGCTTCAAAGGTACGTGTCCCTGAGCCTCAAAATTTCAGGGGTACTCGCGACGAAAAGGAGATCGACAACTTTCTGTGGCACATGGAGCGCTACATCAAGGCGCTGCGGCTGGACGAAGAGGAGAAAGTCCAGGCCGCGTCCATGTACCTCGCTGACGACGCGATGCTGTGGTGGCGTCGGCGATCTGCAGAGGCCGAGAAGGGCCAATGCAACCTGAAGACGTGGGAGGACTTTGTGCGCGAGCTTAAGGCGCAGTTCTACCCCGAGCACGTCGAATACCTTGCGAGGAGGCAACTACGACGGCTCAAACACACCGGGACGCTCAAGGAGTATGTCAAGGAATACTCCAAGTTGATGCTGTCCATCACTAACATGGCGGATGAAGATCGCCTATTCTTGTTCCTTGACGGGCTCCAACCTTGGGCGAACAAGGAGCTTGTGGGGCGCGACGTTAAGGACGTGGCCTCCGCAATTACCTTGGCGGAAAAACTGCCCGAGTACGAGCGGGCCGATCCATCTCGCAGCAAGGCACCCAAAGCAAGCAAGGCTAAGGGTGGTGGAGACCGCCGCGACCAGAGGGAGCAGCGCAGGGGCCGCGACAAGGGACCTGTGCCGCCGCCAAAGAAATTGACGTGCTACGTCTGCGGCGAGAACCATTGGGCGAGGGACTGCGCAAAGAAAAGGTTAGTGAATGCTGTCCAAACCGAGCAGGGTGAGGAAAATACGGAACCGACGAAGATGGGCGTGCTTAGGCTCGTCAATGCGGTTCAGGGGCTGGCAAGCAGCAGCAAGCCCCTCAACAAGGAGCTCTTGTACATCGATGTGACCCTAAACGGCAGGGCCACACGAGCGTTGGTGGACACGGGAGCCACGCACAACTTCATTGCGGAGTTGGAGGCCAAACGGATTGGCCTTCGCCTTGAGAAGGACGCAAGCAGGATCAAGGCCGTCAATTCTGAGGCACGACCTGTTGCGGGCGTGGCCAAGGGCGTGGCCATTGCGGTGGGACCTTGGAGAGGTGTTGCGAATTTCACCGCCGCACCCATCGACGACTTTCAAGTCATACTCGGTATGGACTTCCTAGCCTCGTCGAAAGCGGTTTCGATGCCACACCTTGGGGCCTTAAGCATCATGGAGGAGGCGGCCCCATGCATGGTCCTAGCCAGTCAAGAGAAAACGGTAAGCACCCAGACCCTTTCCGCCTTACAGTTGCGAAGGGGTGTGAACCGTGGCGAGATGACTTACCTTGCGGCCATCCGCGAGGTGAGCGACGAGGGCCTCGAGGAGGAAGGCCTTCCGACGGAGTTTGAGGCGGTCTTGGCAGAGTTCCAGGATGTCATGCCCAAGGAGCTGCCTAAGCAACTTCCACCCAGGCGGGAGGTGGATCATGCCATCGAGCTCGAGCCAGGAGCCAAACCGCAAGCGAAAGCGCCATATAGAATGGCCCCGCCAGAGCTCGAGGAGCTGCAGAAGCAGTTGAGGGAGCTCCTCGATGCGGGCTTCGTTCGACCGTCGAAAGCACCCTATGGAGCACCAGTTTTGTTCCAGCGGAAGAGAGACGGAAGCCTGCGGCTTTGTATCGATTACAGGGCGCTCAACAAGGTAACAATAAAAAACAAGTACCCTATCCCTTTGGTTGCAGATCTCTTTGATCAATTGGGCGGAGCGAAGTACTTCACCAAACTCGACCTTCGCTCTGGGTACTATCAAGTGCGGATTGCGGAAGGAGATGAGGAAAAGACCACGTGCGTGACGAGGTACGGGGCCTATGAGTTCCTTGTCATGCCGTTCGGCTTGACGAACGCGCCAGCGACCTTCTGCACGCTCATGAACAAGTTGTTCCATCCCTACCTCGATCGCTTTGTGGTGGTGTACCTCGACGACATCGTGGTATACAGCAACACCATGGAGGAGCACATCGAGCACTTGCGAACCGTTTTCCAAGTGCTAAGGGAGAACCAATTGTTCGTCAAGAAGGAGAAGTGCATGTTCGGGAAAGAAGAAGTGCACTTCCTTGGCCACTGGATAGGCCAAGGCCTGATTCGCATGGACCAGCGGAAGGTGCGAGCCATCTGCGAATGGGAGACCCCAACGACGGTGACTGAGTTGCGGTCTTTCCTTGGGCTCGTCAACTACTACCGCCGATTCATTGCGGGCTACTCTGCGAGAGCTGCCCCGCTGACGGATCTGCTGAAGAAGAACCACTCGTGGGTTTGGACCCCACAATGCGCGGAGGCATTCGAGGACCTCAAGCGAGCGGTGACGGAGGATCCAGTGCTGCGACTACCCGACTGCAGTCGCACCTTTGAGGTACACACTGATGCCTCCGAATTTGCCATTTGGCGGTGTTCTCGTGCAGGATGGACACCCCGTCGCCTACGAAAGCCGCAAGCTCAACGACACCGAGCGGCGTTACACCGTTCAGGAGAAGGAAATGACCGCTGTGGTGCATTGCTTGCGAACTTGGCGGCACTATCTGCTCGGAAGCAAGTTCGTGGTGCGCACCGACAACGTCGCCACGAGCTACTTCCAAACGCAGAAGAAGTTGTCGCCTAAGCAGGCGAGATGGCAGGATTTTCTGGCGGAGTTCGACATGGAGATGCAATACAAGCCCGGAAAGGAAAACCGCGTGGCCGACGCACTCAGCCGCAAGGCTGAACTGGCGGCCGTGTGGCAGCTTCGCGGGACGCTCCGCGATCGACTTCGTTCAGGAACCGGTGAGGACCCTATCGCTCAAAATTTGGTGCAGCTCGTCAAGGATGGCAAAACGCGAAGGTTTTGGCTAAGCGACGGGTTGCTCCTCACAAAGGGGCGACGGGTGTACGTGCCCAAGTGGGGCAACCTCCGCCGCGAGCTCATCAAGGAGTGTCATGACTCTAAGTGGGCGGGCCACCCGGGTCAGAAGCGGACCCTGGCGTTGCTCGAGGCCGCCTACTTTTGGCCGCGGATGCACGAAGACGTTGAGGCCTACGTGCGAACTTGCTTGGTGTGTCAACAAGATAAAGTTGAGCACCAGCGACCTGGCGGACTCCTCGAGCCGTTGCCTGTGCCGAGCCGTCCATGGGAGAGCATCTCAATGGATTTCATCTCCGCCTTGCCAAAGGTGGGGGAGCTCGGGTCCATTCTGGTGGTGGTTGATCATTTTTTCAAGTACGGGACCTTCATCGCTGCACCGACCGATTGCACGGCTGAAGAAGCGGGACGCCTCTTCGTCAGCCACATCGTCAAGCTTTGGGGGATCCCCGCGACCATCGTGAGCGACCGTGACCCCAGGTTTACTGGCAAGTTTTGGACCGAGGTGTTCAAAATCTTGGGGTCCGAGTTGCTCTTCTCCACCAGTTTTCACCTGCAGACGGACGGGCAAACGGAGCGGGTGAACGCTCTGTTAGAGGAGTACCTGCGGCACTATGTGAGTGCCAACCAGAAGGATTGGGTGCATCACCTCGATGTCGCCCAGTTTTCCTACAACTTGCGGCGCAGCGAGTCTACAGGCTGCAGCCCATTCGAGTTAGCCATCGGGCGACAGCCGCTCGCCCCTCACACGGCTGCTGCGGGAGAGCAGTTCCGCAGCCCTGTTGCTCTTCAATTTACCTCTAACTTGCAGGAAAAAGGTGAAATTGCGAGGGCAAACTTGGAGAAAGCGGCTCGACGGGATGAAGAAGTGGGCTGACGAAAAGCGTCAACCTCGGGAGTTCGCCGAGGGAGACCGCGTGATGGTCAAGTTTCACCCGCAGCAGTTCAAGGTCCTGCGCAAGGTGCACAAAGGACTGCTGCGCAAGTATGAAGGCCCATTTACCGTCGTCAAACGAGTGGGCAAAGGCGCCTACAAGCTGCAGCTGCCCGCGAACCTCAAAATCCACCCCGTCTTCCATGTTAGCAGATTGAAGCTGTACCACGAAGACGCGGAGGATCCAAGCCGCGGTGTGTCGCAGCGAGCGCCTGCGACGATGGTCACTTCGTTCGACAAATAAGCTGAGTCCATCCTGGACACTCGGCTGATTCGGCGACGTGGAGTTCCGCCGAGTCCTGAGTACTTGGTGAAGTGGAAGAATCTCCCCTACGGCGAGGCTAGTTGGGAGAAGGCGGACACACTTTGGCAATACCAAGCACTCATCGACGAGTTCAAGACGCAGCGCGCGACGAGGACGCCTGCGCATTAGGTGGGGGAGAGTGTCAGGGACTTAGAAAAATTCTGCGCAGCCCGATCCCTGGCCCAACTCCGCAAGCTGAAAACGGGTCAAAACGGGTTGACGGTGAAGACCCGAACCCGACCCGCTTCAAGCCAATGAAGGGTTGTGTAACCGCTGCCATAAAGCCCCATTATCCCTTAGAAAATAACAGCCAAGAGGTGGAGAGACCCTTGGGTTTGGCATTGATGAGGGCCCATTAAGTGTAGTTAATGGGTGCATTAGTGGGAGAGTTATGGTGGCTAGGTTCAATGTATCTTGTAGCCTATAAATAGTGGGTGAGTGGCCAAGGCCAAAACACAAGAGAATGTGTATGTGTTGTAATCCTCTTTTCCAAGTAATTGAGAGTACTTAGTTTTTTTGGGTTAACTTCTACTTCTCTCTTTTATTCCCTTTGCAAATACTTAGTCGTAGGGCGCGAAGGTCCGGGCTAGCAACAGGGACGAAGGCTTGCCCATCTTTGAGCAGGAAGGCGGGCGCCGCACGGGCTTTGCGAGCGAAATCGCTAAGGCCGTGACATACAGCTCTACCAATATCCCGCTTCATACCATTCCACCAGAAGTGAGTCTTCAGATCCTGGTATTGTCCCTCCAGGATGTACAGAATAAGGAGAATAATGTGCTTCCTTCAATATCTCCTCTCGAATTTCCTGATCCGCTGGTACACATAGACGTCCTCTATAGCGAAGAGTCTCAGCATCATCACAAGTAAAGTCTTCAAGATCACCACTCCTCAGTTGATCACGAACCTTCAACAAATAAGGATCTTCACTCTGTTTCCCTCGAATCCTATCTAACAGAGTGGGCTGAATGACTAGGGTCAACCTCGCCGTCATCCCAGAAGTAACTACCTCAAGAGATAACCTCCGCATCTCCTCCACTAGGACAGGCTGTTGAGTGATACACATACTCAAGGTTGCCACAGCCTTCCTACTCAAAGCATCGGCAACAACGTTCGCCTTACCGGGATGGTATAATATAGAGATATCATAATCCTTCAATAATTCTAACCATCTCCGTTGCCGTAGATTCAACTCCTTCTGCGTGAACAGATACTTAAGACTCTTGTGATCAGTATACACTTCACAATGTTCGCCATAAAGATAGTGACGCCATAGCTTCAGAGCAAAGATTACCGCCGCCAACTCCAGATCATGAGTGGGGTAGTTCTTCTCATATTCCTTTAGTTGTCTTGAAGCATATGCAATCACTTTACCATGTTGCATCAACACGCAACCCAAGCCACTATGCGAAGCATCACTATAGATAACAAATCCATCACCCATCACAGGTAGTGCAAGAATAGGGGCTGTCATCAATCTCTGCTTAAGCTCATCAAAGCATTCTTGGCACTCATCACTCCAAACATACTTAATTCCTTTCCTGGTTAACCGAGTAAGTGGTGTAGAGAGTTTCGCAAAACTCTCCACGAATCGTCGATAATACCCGGCTAGACCAAGAAAACTCCGTACTTCAGATATGGTCGTCGGTCTAGGCCAATCACGAATTGCCTCAATCTTCTTAGGATCAACAGCTACTCCCGAAGCTGAAATCACGTGGCCTAAAAAGGCAACCTCTCTCAACCAAAACTCACACTTCTTGAGCTTTACATACAACTTCTTCTCTCGCAAGAGTTGTAGCACTAATCTCAGATGCTCCTCATGCTCCGCATCATCACGGGAGTAAATCAAGATGTCATCAATAATGACTACCACGAACTTGTCCAAGAAGGACTTAAAGACTCGGTTCATCATATCCATAAATGCAGCAGGGGCATTAGTCAACCCAAACGGCATGACTGTAAACTCATAATGCCCATACCGAGTTCTAAAAGCAGTCTTAGAAATATCCTCGGCCTTCACCTTCAACTGGTGGTAACCGGACTGAAGATCAATCTTAGAAAAGACACACGCTCCTTGCAATTGATCGAACAGATCATCGATACGTGGGAGGGGGTATCTATTCTTGATGGTCACTTTGTTCAATTCTCGATAATCCACACACAACCTAAGTGAACTATCCTTCTTCTTCACAAATAGTACAGGCGCTCCCCAAGGCGACACACTTGGTCTAATAAAACCTTTATCCATCAAATCTTGCAATTGCGCCTTCAACTCTCTCAACTCAGCTGGTGCCATTCTATAGGGTGTCTTCGAGATTGGCGCGGTTCCTGGTACCACATCAATCACGAATTCAATCTCCCTATCAGGAGGCATCGAGGATAACTCAGAAGGAAATACGTCCGGAAATTCACGGACAATAGGAATATCCTCGAGTCCTGGTACAACAGTAGGCACCTCAGTCACTGTTGCTAAATAGGCCATACATCCACTATTTAACATATGTCTGGCCTTAGAAGAAGAGATCGTCACTGCGAACAGTGAACTCTTACAACCTTCATAAATATACTCCTCATGCCCAGGCTCACGAAAAATTATCGTCTTAGATTCACAATCGATCGTAGCAAAGTATCGAGATAACCAATCCATGCCTAGGATTACATCAAAATCCTGCAACTGTCTCAATACTAATAAATCAACAGACATGATCCAAGGTCCTACTTGCACAGGACATCCTACACAACCCTCAATCACTTGTAAATTATGGTCAGGTACCCGCACCTCCTGTGCCTGGGGTAACAATCCTATCTCTAGACCATGATGCAATGCAAATGTCCTACTAACAAAGGAATGCGATGCACCAGTATCGAATAAAGTACGCGATCTAATGCCACAAATCAAAATTATACCTGCCACCACTCGATCAGCTATCGCGGGATCCTCAATCTGAGCGGCATAAACTCGCCCGCTCGCCGGTGGCTGGCGTCGATCCTGCTGTCGTGGCATAGAAGATCGCTCCTGAGAAAATACCGGGGAAGCTCCAAAATACTGCGGTGGAGTAAAAGGCACGGATGCCATAGAAGGAGTTGCTACAAGTCTGGGACAAGCCCTCCTGATATGTCCTGGCTGTCCACACTCATAACATCGGCCCTCTCGTCTATTACAGAGATAAGCGAAATGAGGTCCTCCACAAATCACACATCGGGGAGATCCCCTCGACTGCTGCTGCTGCGGTCGCTGCTGACGATATCCTCCAGACTGCTGGCGAAATCCTCCAGACTGCTGGCGACTAAAAGATCCACGTCCCTGGAAACGCGATTGCTGAGGAGGTTTAGGTGGCCGTCTGCTACTTGATTGTCCTCCATCATCAGGCGCCGGGCGCTTCCTCTCCTGACCTTGAGCCGGGTCCACATGCTGCCCTCTCGTCACAAATGCCCCTCGCTCTACCCACAGAGACTGCTCGATAGTAGCATCCAAAGTCTGAAGTCTCTGCGAGTGGACAAATGGAAAGATATCGGGTCTCAAACCCTTCTCATACAGATAAACCTTCTGTATCTCATCTCTCGCTGCTGAGGGAACACAGTTAAGAAACCTAGTAAATTCCCTCGCATACTCCTGCACCGAGCGATTCCCTTGCTTCAAGTTCTTCAAGTCTTCCTCTATCTTCATTTTCACGCTACTAGGAAAAGACGCCTCATACATAATCCCCCGAAACTCACTCCAAGTCATCTGTAGAGGATTCAAGGACCTATGATCACGGGTCCTCCTCCACCAGACATGTGCATCACCAGATAAACAATGCACTGCCATATGCACCTGCTCCCGTGCTGGCACAAAGAGATCCTCGAACAACTTCTCCATCTCACAAATCCAGGCTTCTACCACCCACGGTTCTATGCTACTTCCATTGAATCGCGGTGGATCAAACCTACAGAAGCGAGCCAGTCTATCCGCCATCCGCTCCTGCTCCCCTTCAGAAAGCACTTGACTAGGCTGAGTACTTCCTTCTCCAGGTTGAGATGTAGTTGGAGTTGTCGCCGCCTGAGGTTCCATAGCTCGAGGCGTAGAGAAAGCATCACACATCTTTTGCAACAAGGCACTCTGCTGCCTTCCAACTGCAGCTATGTCTGCTAGCTGTTCCTGCAGATCGGGCCGTTCACTAGGTCCCGTCTGCTCAGGCATATCCGAAGGCGTCGGATGCGCTCGCGTCGATGGTCGTCGAGGAGGCATAGTAATAATCCTGCAACAGAATACCCGATTAGGACCACAATCAACTCACGACCCAATCTAGCGAAAGTCTAGAAGGACACTTCTTTTCTTCTCAGATTATTATGTCGTCTGCAGCCAACATAATTCATCCGATAAGAGAAGGCATAATCCCTCAATCATTCTTCCTACACAAGGAGAGATTCAAAACCCAATCTTTGACTTTCGCGATCAATCACGTCTCTCTCGTCATTCTTAGGTCTGTTTATCTTAGGTTTCCTAGGCCTTCTTGACCTATTCCTAAGCTCTGATACCAACTTAATCTGTCACGCCCCGGGTTACCTCTTCCCAGGCGCATGACCAGATCCGCCGCATACACAGTATCTCTACCGTGTATACGAAGCGATACAACATCCACAATAAACACACAGAGCTAAAGGTATCAACAGAGCTGCTATATAAATATATCAAAAGATCACTGTACATACATCATCCATAACTCTCATATAAAACTCTCATATACAGACTGATATCAACATCACACAGTATGTACAGACTCAACCATCTATTCAAAATGGGTATACCTCTAGCCAAATATCCGGGGAATAGCTCTACCCGACGGTCTCCTTTCCGCGCTCAGTATGCACGACTGGGGAAGAAGACTCTGCAAAAAGATGTCACCAATGGGTGTGAGAACTACTATCAATCAAGTAGTCCTCAGTGGGTACCGCCACCAGCCTCAGCGGTCTGCCCACTAAGTCCTCAATCTCAAGAGATATGTATAGAGCAATAAAAGAGTAGGAGATATACTACCACTACTATGCACAAAGCTCAACTGTCAGTATGAAATACCAATGAACTGAATATACCAAATGAGGACTAACATACACAATACAATACCTGCGAACCAGCTAGTACAGGAACCCCATCTGTACCTAGCTCTCGCCATACAATACCTCATAATACCATACCTCACAACACGATACCTGCGGCCTGATCATGCTCATGCTCAACCCTCCAACCCTCACTGCTCAACCCTCCAGGGAGCCGACTAGTACAGGAAGCCCGTCTGTAACTAGCCCCTCGTACAACCCTCTGTACGGAACATGCCAACTCTAGAGTGGTACTCGTGGGAGCGACCCAACCGAGCAAAGTACAACCATAGTATACGCCAAGCACCCGCAGGTATATGATCGACACGACTGGGTCAACAAAGGATCATGTGCCCTCGGCACCTCAAAGGATAGTCAACAAGTAAGACCCAATCCACTGTGCCCTCGGCACCACAAAGGATAATCAATAAGTATGACCCAATCCATGCTCTCACAAAGAACCACGTGCCCTCGGCACAATCAATGCTCCAGTGCTCACAATCAATCTCAACTCTATCACAAGAGGAGGCTCTCGACTCTACCACAAAGAGGAGGTACAACAACATAGCACGAGCCACAACATGATCACCTACACTACATGTACAACAACTGGTACAAAGGATATCAACAGAATAGGTGTAGGTCCAATCATGCAACAAGGATACAAAGAAATCATGCATGCTCACATACATATCTTTAGCACATCTAAGATCATAACATGCCCATGCAGTCTATAGATCAGTCTCAACCTAACATGGCATCTCTAACATAATCTTAGCATGGCATACTATCATAATCCCAATAACATAATCCAATATTCACATATCATAATCCAATCATGCTAACATAATCCAAACAACATCATATCATATTATGCTAACATGAGATAAAACACGTAGGAGGAAGTCCACTGAATCTGGCAAACATCAACCCACCTGAAAAGCTAATCCAACCACGGTGGGGAAAGAACAGTATCCTCAGATCCAACCCTCCAGGATAACGACTCTGGCAGCACCCCGATCTGTCAAAATCTCCAAGGAAACTGCTAACTCCAGCAGAATAACGGCTTGGCACCAGATCAGATCAGCAGAGTAGAAGAGAGCAAGCAGGGTTACAAACTATGCCAACACATGGCCCTAAACCCACTTTCTCTCTCTAGAAATAGGGATCATACGAAGTGGAAATGCACCAAAAACCATCAGGGACTCGCCTATTTATAGGCTCCCAAAATCCTACTTTCGGGCGCCCACTTCCCAACTTCCGGGCGTCCGGAAATCCTGCCGTACAGGTGTCGTCGTGCGGTCAAGCGGTCGGTCGGCGGTCAGCAGGCGGTGGGGCGGTGTGTCTCCGGCGATCGACACGTGTCCTGCGTCGCGACACGTGGCTCTCCACGTCACAACTCAAACCGGATCCATAATCCGGGCGTCCGGTTCATGCATCCAGATCCGATCTCCGTCGGCCACAACCGGATCGTCCACAAAGTGCAACAGGGTCCACTTCTTTCGGGCGTCCACTTCGCCACTTCCGGGAGCATGAATCCCTCAAGGTCCGCAAACCCTAAATCATGAAAATTCCCAAGTACTACAACAGTGGTCTTCTCGTTCGCAGGGGAGAGAAAGACCTTTATTACAGGCTTCGAAATTACTATTTATAGCCCACATTATTGGTCGTTTTTGGTAGTGGGGGTAGTGCTATAGCCATGATCGCGTAACTTACACCCATGATCGCGTAAGTTACGCCCCACTTCTCAACCGTTCCCGCCTAAAGTCTCTCCACCTTCAGGCATCTTGTTGTCGGCTCCTGGTGTACCACGTGTCCTTATTTCTTTGGCTCGTGCATGGTCCAGTCCGTCTATCTAATGGCGCGTTAATTTTGGCATCAATTCTTCACTTTCACTCGATTGACTCGGCCTTTCTTGAGCCGACAGTTCTTCTATCAAGGATTTCTCCTTGCCTTTGTTTTGATTTTTATATCGGCTCCATTGCAGCCGATCGTCTTCATTTCCCTTCCGAATTTGCTCATATTGGGCAACCCGAACACCCATATCAAATAAGTTAGGGAAATACTTATCTTCAAAATGGTCCTTTATCTTAAAATGCAGACCATTAAACGCCATTTCGGCGAACTCGGACTCTGGCATTCTAACAAAACATCGGTTCCTTGCCGTTTTGAATCGGTTTAAATATTCCTCAACCGATTCGCCCGACTTTTGCCGATATTGTGCTAAATCAGCAACCGATAATTTCGGCTCCGATCTGTAAAACTGTCCATGGAATTTTCTTTCCAACTCGTCCCAATCTCGGACGGAATTGGCAGGCAAGCTGGTATACCAAGTAAACGCTGTTTTAGTCAAAGACGTGTTAAACAAACGAAGTTTCAAAAATGGGTCAGCGGCGGCCTCCCTACACTGGGCCGTGAACCGCGCCACATGTTCGACCGTATTCTCGGTCTCATCCCCAGAAAATTTATCAAACTTGAGCATCTTCCAATTCGCTGGGTACAGATGCTCCGCATCAATATTGACAGGATAAGGTGAGCGAAATACGGGCCGAATTGTCGACCTATCTCCCACTCCAAAGTTATTACGTATCGCTTCCTCAATTTGAGTATATAACTCATTATTGTTCCCAGGTACGGGAACAGAAGCTCGAGCCTGAAGCGGGTTCGGCCCTGGAGGAAGTCCGTAATTTTGAGGCGCGGGATTCACACCTTGCACCACATTGGGGGCTTGCCCCCCAGGCCTTACCCCTCCATTTTGGGATTGATACGCCGGCAACGGCGGCGGTGGTGGTAATCCCCATGCCACCTCCGGCTGTTGACCAGCATTGACATTTGCCGGTCTGTAGGCAGCCTGAAATGGTGCTGCCTGAGGCTGTGCAATGGCTGGCGTGGCCGGATTTTGTAACGTCGGCCCACCCACAGGCCCTGGAGGACCTGGGTATGGCTGCTCAGCCCGTGCTAGAAATTGCCCAATTCGGGCAATATTTTCATTTGAAGCCGTGATTGCGGCTAAAACTGCATCCAATCGATTGGTACTCTGATGACTATTTTGGTTCAAAACTTGTAGGACGCGAGTCATCTGTCCCAAGGCTTGAGCCAAAAATTGTTGTGCACTATTTTTCCTGGACTGTTTACCGGGTCCAAACCCTCTCGATATGTGTGTGAAAAGGTAAAACAGCTTTCTGAAATGACCCTCGAATGCGCCACGATCATATCAAGCGATTCGGTTGAGGAGGGATCGGCTCAACCGGATTCTATCCCACTTCACTAATTAAAGCCGAAGATTCAGGATATTCGCCTGATCAAAGATTCGGTTGAATGAACCGAGTCATTGTATTGTGGGGAAGTCTGGGTTACAAGTACAATTAAGACTACTCCTAAGAAAAACTGTAAATGCTGGAAGGGTAAAGATTACATATAGACTACTCCTAGAAAAGCTGTAAATGCTGAAAGTAGAAGTATTGAAAATACAGTGGTCTTCTCGTTCGCAGGGAGAGAAAGACCTTTATTACAGGCTTCGAAATTACTATTTATAGCCCACATTATTGGTCGGTTTTAGTAGTAGGGGTAGTGCTGTAGCCATGATTGCGGAAGTTACGCCCCACTTCTCAACCGTTCCCGCCTAAGGTCTCTCCACCTCAACCGTTCCCGCCTAGGGTCTCTCCACCTTCAGGTGCCTAGTTGTCGGCTCCTGGCGTACCACGTGTCCTTATTTCTTTGGCTCGTACGTGAGCCGGCCGTCTATTTTATGGCGCGCTAATTTTGGCATCAATTCTTCACTTTCACTCGATTGACTCGGCCCTTCTTGAGCCGACAGTTCTTCTATCAAGGATTTCTCCTTGCCTTTGTTTTGATTTTTATATCGGCTCCATTGCAGCCGATCGTCTTCATTTATCTTCCGGAATTGCTCATATTGGGCAACCCGAACACCCATATCAAATAAGTTAGGGAAATAATTATCTTCAAAATGGTCCTTTATCTTAAAATGCATACCATTAAACGCCATTTTGGTGAACTCGGACTCTGGCATTCTAACAAAACATCGGTTCCTTGCCGTTTTGAATCGGTTTAAATATTCCTCAACCGAATCGCTTGATATGATCGTGGCGCATTCGAGGGTCATTTCAGGAAGCTGTTTTACCTTTTCACACACATATCGAGAGGGTTTGGACCCGGTCAACGGTCCAGGAAAAATAGCGCGTATTGTGGGGAAGTTGTCACGCCCCGGATTACTCGTTTCCCCGGGCTCGCCAACAGATCCGCCGTATACATAGAATTTTTTATATATACGAAGCGATAGCTAACCTGTAAACAAAGCATACAAGCAACTACAAGAGATATAGAGCAGAAAAGAACATACTAATAGAACAAAAGCCACCTGTACATATAGAATCCAAAATACAATAGTTCCTCCAAAACCAAAGATAGGAACAAGTCCACACTATATGTACATGGCACAACTCAAAAAGAAACTATCTCCAGTAGGGTCCTCCTCTAGGAACAACAGGGAATTGTAGGGATCTAGCTCGCGACTCCCTTACCTCGATCCGCGGGAACGGAAGCAGCAGCCGCAACAGTCGAAGGCTCTGCAAAAAAAAGGTGGCAACAATGGGTGTGAGAACTACTATCAAAAGAAGTAGTCCTCAGTGGGTACCACTACCGACCTCAACGGTCCACCCACTAAGTCTACGAGACTAACAGTATAGCTGGTAGGTAAAGAACAACAAAGTAAGCTGGAATAAACTCTACAGCTGTAATGCCACTACCCTACCACTATCCAAGTCAAACTCTCAAGTAAGCATCACCAAAGTGAATAGTCACCCCTGACCCAATCTAACGGAACCGCCCAAAAAGGCTCGTCCAGTGTCACGCCCCGGATTACTCGTTTCCCCGGGCTCGCCAACAGATCCGCCGTATACATAAAATTTTCTATGTATACGAAGCGATAGCTAACCTGTAAACAAGAATACAAGCAACTACAAGAGATATAGAGCTGAAATAAGAACATACTAATAGAACAAAAGCCACCTGTACATATAGGATCCAAAATACAACAGTTTCTCCAAAACCAAAAATAGGTACATGTCCATCTCAAATGGAACAACCAGTCCACACTATATGTTCATGGCGCAACTCAAAATGAAACTATCTCCAGTAGGGTCCTCCTCTAGGAAAAACTGAGAATGGTAGGGATCTAGCTCGCGACTCCCTTACCTCGATCCGCAAGAACGGAAGCAACAGCCGCAATAGACGAATGCTCTGCAAGAAAAGGTGGCAACAATGGGTGTGAGAACTACTATCAAAAGAAGTAGTCCTCAGTGGGTACCGCTACCGACCTCAACGGTCCACCCACTAAGTCTACGAGACTAACAGTATAGCTGGTAGGTAAAGAAACAATAAGGTAAGCTGGAATAAACTCAACAGCTGAAATGCCACTACCCTACCACTATCCAAGTCAAACTCTCAAGTATGCATCACCAAAGTGAATAGTCACCCCTGACCCAATCTAACGGAACCGCCCAAAAAGGCTCATCCAGCCAACTGCCTAGCCACACCGCACACTACCAAAAGGTAGCCGGTCCAAGTATAAGATCCAATTAATCTGTAGCGACATCAACGCATGAGAGGCCTCACTCCGGAGCGGCACTCGGGGGAGCTACCCAACCGAGTTAGTACGCGTATCTCTGTCGAGCACAAACAGGCTCCGGCAGGCTATAATCAAATGGAAAGGGGTCAAATGGGTCAAAGACTCCAAGCTCACATGCCCTCAGCACAAACAGAAGCTAAAATAAGAATCTGGGTCCACCGTCAACCCCGACGGCACCCGGTAATACAAAACAGCCTAACCCTGCTGTAAATACAAGCTCGGCATTCCAGCACAAGCGTAAACTCGTCCTACAACAAACTAAGTATCCACCTCGCACTAACAGCGGTGATACAAGAACAGAAACGGCCCCTAGAGCTAAATCTGATAATAGTTCGAAAAGTGACGGTTGTAGGTTCACGAGTTTTCTCCTAAGTCAATTCCTAGTTCATCATGTAAAGTCAAGTCTATAGATTATCAATTTATGCTTCAAATTCAGATTTCATATAACACATACAAATTCATGAATTCGAGCTACTAACATGATCAAACAGATAATAAAACAACATGCTGCACTCTCTACAACTTAGGAGGAAATCCGGCGATTTCGGTAACATTAACCCACCTCGAAAGCTACACTAACACTACCCAACCATATACAATCCAAAAACTAACCCTCACAACACATCATCCACATACTAATCATCAACCAAACACACAAACACCATCACCCCCCGCTAAAAACAAAACCCCCTATGTCCACAAAACAACCCAACCCAATATCCTATCCCTCCACCCAACCAACCTACCAACCCCCGGAGCGGCAAAACGCCTAAAACCCTCCCTCCAGCCAAACAATACCCCCCACCCCCCTACCCATCAACCCATACCACACATAAAATGCAACAGCAAACCAACAACCCACTCCAACATCCCACAAATCACCACCCCCAAAACCCAAACACATACTCACATCCACATCACTTAAAATCACCAACACCCATAAAAAAAACAAAACCCCCTCCCCACACTCAAACGCACCAAGAAACCCCAAAACATTTTCCGATTCAAATAACAAAATCCAACAAAATCACAACCCATAAACAAAAATCAACTCAAAACAATAACCCACATAAACATACAACAATCCACAACACCACAAACCAATCATACCACCACACACATATAAACAAATATCCACTAACACTCCAAAACCCCATCAACAAAAAGACATGAACAAAACCACCATACAAAAATTAATACAACACCAAAAACAATATAACAAAAAAAAATATACAAAACGTGCACCGGCTGGTGATGCCCCCACCCATACCGAACCAGTCAACCCTAACCCAAAACATTCATGAAAATCAACATCCCAACAAAACAATAACTACACATTGGCACAAAAAACCATTTCTAAAACAATGGCACAACCCAATCCTTGTGCCATAAAAAATAATCATGAACTCAAAACACACAAAAAAACAACCCCATAAACTCCAAAAAAACCACAACAATAAAAAACGGCACATAAAAACAAACACTAACACAAATTCGGGCGCCCGGGGAAACAAAAAAATAAAACCAGCAAAACAAACCCTAAAAAAAACGACGACCAAACCCCCATAACCCCTCAGACCACAAAAACCCAAGACGACCACCCCCCGCCCTCCACCCCCCCCCCCCTCCCACCCACACACTCCCAACCGAATCCCCTCCCCACCAAAGCCCCCCCAAATACAACACAACCCCCTTCCTCCAAACCGCCCCCCTTAAGCAAATCCCTCCCCCTCCTCTAATACCCCAAAATCCTAACCCCCCCCTCCAACCGCACACAAACCTCTGCTTACCCAATATATCAATGCCCTACACACACAAACCCCCCCATGCTTACCACCCCCTTCACCTACTAAGCAACACAGTTCCATCCACCATCCACCCCCCCCTCCTCTCCCCACCCCCCCCCCTATGATAATTTAGCCCCAAATAGTTAAACCCCACGAACCGTGGAAAAAAAAAATATTAGATGGCTCGCACTATCTGTGGATCACACACTACCACTTCACGCATTTACACCCCGCACATATACCCCAGTGATGGGTTTGAGTTGAGCTCCACTAGATTTATTTAACCTTCTCCTACCTCGTATTCATATTGTCGACGCGTAAACATTTACTTCGCTCCGCTCAACCCCCAACCTTTACAGCTTTTGGGACTTGAGATTCTCCAGCGCGTAATGGAATCCCTGCCGTCGCCCTCCGTCACCAACAGGTTCGGCTGCCGGTGCCGTGCGCAAAACCGTGAGGAATGTGCGGACACTCCACCAAACATTCACAGCCTCCCCCACTCAAACACACCATATTCACGGCCCCCTCACACCCATCACCCACCTTACCCCCTAAAATCAAAACATCCCCAACACAAAAACCCCAAACTACCCCTCTTTAAATTACCCACCCCCCTCCCCTTCCACCCCCTTCCCCCCAATCCCCCTGGTTGATTAGCCTTGACATTTACAGGGCAAGCTCGGCTCCCTGCGGAGCTCTAAGCGTAATGTCCTTCATTTGGGGCCCGCGGTCGACTCTTTACTTTAACCCTTCGGACGGGCTTTTCGTTGGTTTTTTATCGGGCCTGGGCCCCGGGCTCGTCGTCGCCGCCATGTATGGCGGCCATTTTCCCGCCCCTCCCCATCTTTCTCAGCCCACTCGTGACCCCCCCCCCCCCCCCCACGACGTTGATACCCCCCACACATAAAACACACACTTTTTACCTTTTTTTGAGTTTCTCAGCCTATCATATTTACAAAACAGTGGGCCGAAACAATCACCATCGCCACGCACCCAACACTGCCAAAAATACACAACCTGACATCCCAACGCATCTCACCGAATTAGCACGCTAATTTAAACCCCTCACTTTGAATTGCCAATCTCTCAACTCGCGGATTCCCTGCTTTCCCGCACGTTCTCACCCAAATCCTATATCCACTACATTCAAACTCCGCGGCCATCCGCCCCTCTACAAGCACCATCGCCCTATCGCTACCAAAACCTACGCAATGAAGCCCCCAACGCCCACACTACAACAACCAAACCCTCTCCGGCCCACTCGCCAATTTCCCTATAGCACTCCACCCGAATGGACCCCCCCCACCCTTCCAAACCGAGCCGCGGACTATTCCACGCATCTCACGCATGCCCCCACCGCAGATCGAAGCACCCCATACAACCCCACCACCTCGCTCAAATACCTCTCCCAATACATAATACCTCTCTTACCCCCCCCAGAAATCCCTCCCGCACACTTTCGACCCCCAGAACGCGGCGCCAACCAAAATACGCTTCGCCCTACTATAAAAACACTCTCAAATCACTAATTCCTCCCCCCCTCCAACACGGGCGCGCGACCCCGCCCTTACGGTACAGGTGCCCCCCCGCTCGCGGGAGGCCCGCCCGCCCCCCGCATAATAACATCCCCGGCACACCATACACACCACCCCACAAACAACTACCCGGCCCACCCACACAGGACACGCCCAATCCCCTATACGGCGCCGCGCACCCCGCCCGGACAAACCACCTGGCAACCACCGGGCAGAGGCCGCCACCCCACGCGCCTAAACCTGTACCGCCCCTCTCGGCACTTACCCGCGCCCCCCCCCCCCCCCCCGGACCCGCCCGCCCACTATCCCCACTCCAAAACGCGCCCTACCGCCCTTCCCCGTCAACAATCTCGCCCGCCATCCCCCCTCTACCCCCCGTCTAACCATACTCACGCACACCTAACAATTAAATAATTAAATCCATATAAAACACCAAAAAACTGGTCCTTTCATCATTCACCCACTAACATCCGCTTCAAAACAGTGTCCTCCCCCCATTATTTTCATCCAACTCTCCCTCTTCCCTTCCCCATGCTTATCGGCCTTGTCAACGCTTCTCTCTTCTTAGGTTACGCTAACCTCTTCCTTCCTTCTTTTGTGCTTCCTGCTTCTTTCTTTTCTTCTCTGTGTATTCCAGCCGAGCTTTTTATTACCGCTCCGCTCGTTTCTGAGCTCTCGCGTCTCCCCCCACCCGCCCTGAGGCCCCCCTATTTTTCTATCGATTTTCTCTAATTTTTTTGTTTTTACGCTCCATCCCCCTCGCCGCCCGCAATTTACTCTCCCTCCTGGCTATCCCTCCTCTTTTCGCCCCTTACTATTATATCAGCCTATCTTAATTTTCGCTACCAGACCTTTCTTCAATTAATATTCCCCCTTCGATAGCGCACATGCGGCTCGTTCTGCTTTGTGCTCACGTTGACCCCGTTCCTCTTCGCTCATGTGCACGTTATCCTATCTCGATTCTCTTTTTTGTTTTCCGGAGCCACGACATTCCCCAAGGTAGGATCAGCTCAACCCCCCTTGATGAAGATCCAAGACTCGGCATCTTGTACCGATGACACGCGCAAACCCCCAGCATCATCTTACTACCTTTCCCCCCCGAACCGGACCACGCCACCCTCCCAGGAATCCGTGTTCTGTTCGTCGGAGATACCCCTAATTGTTGGGGATCTTAACGAGGACTCAGACCGACATAACACTTTTCTGGATGCCTGAAATCACTTGAGGGGAGTCCAACCCCCCCCCACACCCTGCGGTCAACAAAAACTCACAATAACCCTACACCACAACAACCACCCTCAAATCAATCCTATAACAAGATAGGAGACATAGGGGGAGTTCACCCATTTCGGTGAGGTCAGACCCACCGGATACCCGTCGAAACCTCGCAGTACTTCGAAACGAAGTTGTTCCCCGAGCTTCTCATACCCTAAGGGGGTGTTTGGTTCGGGGTTAGGAGGGGGGATAAGGGGGTTATCCCCCCCCTATCCCCAAACACTTTTTTGGGGGGGTGGGGTTAACAAACCCCACCCCTTTTGAGTTATCCCGGGATAACTCAAAAGGGGTGGGGTTTGTTAACCCCACCCCCCCCCTGGAATTGGGGTGGGATTAAGTAATCCCACCCCAATTTAATTTTTAAATTATATTTATAATTTAAATTTTAAATTTTAAATTTAATTTTTAAGTTTAAATTTATATTTTAAATTTTAAATATTAATTTTTTAAATTTAAAAATTTGTATTCTTAAAATTAATATTTTAAAATTTAAATTTTAAAATTTAAATTTAAATTTTAAAATATTATTTTTAAATTTTAAATTTTAAATTTAAATTTTAAAATATTATTTTTAATTTTTTAAATTTAAAATTTGATATTTGATATTTTAAATTTAATCTTAAGTTTAAAATTTAGAACTTCAAATTTTTAAATTTGAGATTAATATTTGTATTCTTAAAATTAATATTTTAAATTTTAAATTTTAAATTTTAAATTTAAATTTTAAAATATTATTTTAAAATTTTAAATTTTAAATTTAAATTTTTAAATATTATTTTTAATTTTTTAAATTTAAAATTTGATATTTGATATTTTAAATTTAAATTTAATCTTAAATTTAAAATTTTAGAACTTCAAATTTTTAAATTTGAGATTTTAAAATTTAAATTTTATTTTAAAATTTTGAATTTTTAAAGTAATATATTTAAACTTAAAATTTTAAATATAAATTTTAAAAATTTAAATTCAAATATATTGAGCAATATTATTATTTTCTATTTATAACTACTCATTATTGTTCTTATTCCACCTTAACGAACCAAACGCTATTTTTCTTATTCCCGGGAATAACCCAATTTTCATCCAAACGCAAAATTCGTCTAACCCCGGCTTATCCCTGCACTTAACCCTATCCCTGGAATAGACAATTCTTACTTAACCCCGAACCAAACGAAGCCTAAGATAATTTTTCAAGGGGTTAGGGGTATCGAACAAGCAATTTCGAAAACCACCAAAAACAATGAGGTAAAAGGGTGAAAATTACCTTGAGCAAGTAAAACTTGTTCTAGGTCCAAATTGAGGTTAGAGATCATCAAATCCAACCTACAACAACGTTCTACACCCATCAATTCCACCTCAAGGGCTCATAATCACGAAACCCTAAACAAAACCCTAGTTTCCAAGAAACTAGGTTTACAAGCAAAGATCCATACAAAAATCACAATTAGAGGTTGTAAGAGAGTCTACTAACCTCAAATCAAGCTTCCACTCAAGCTCACACAAGCTAGGGTTGAAGATCCATCCTCCAACGAGTTCATCTCCTCAGCCCCGAGCTCCCTCCAAGCCTAGGTGTCCACCTCCAAGGGAAAAATGGAGAGAAAGGAGATCAAAACATGATCTAAGGGGTTGGGAGAAGAGAAAATCTAGAGAGAGAGAGGAAAAACCCTACCTCTCCTTCTCCTCCAAGCCTCAGCCAAAACAACACAAGAGGGGGTGAAGGGGTACTTAACCCAAAGCACAAAATCCACCTAGGCCCCTCACAAAGCCAAAATTGCAAAACTGCTCAAAATGCAATTTCTGCATTGTATACCGGTATGCGTATGGGCATACCGGTATCCAACCAAAAATCCCGCAAACCCGAGCCTCGGCCAAGCAGTCTGCGCAACGGGATTCCGGTATGTCAACTCCAGTACCGGTATGCAGCGCATTCCGGTATCCACTGCCGCATTCCGCAAAACCCGAGAGCTGCGCACAACCAGTCTCCACTGGATTCCGGTATCCCTAACCCAGATACCGGTATGCAATGCAAAATCTGCACTTTTACAGATTTTGACTCCCGGAGTTCGTTTTCGCACTTTCTAAGTCCCGAAAACACTCCGAAGCTCACTAAACTCAACTCAAAGCTCCAGAATAGTATAAGCCACTATTCTCTCACTAGAACTCCGCAATTTGCTAAAGTTCAGTGTACTACAGCAGGGGGCGCGTCCCTTGCGCCCCCCACGCGCCGCGCCCCGCGCCCGCGCCCCGCACCCTGCCGCGCCCTCGCCGCCGACGCGCTGCTCCCCTTCTCCCCTCTCCCTTCTCCCCGTTTACCTCTTCGCCCCGCCGCGCCCTCGCCGCCGACGCGCTATTCCCGCTCGCCTTCGAGATCCTTGCCTGCGGGAAGATGGACGAAAAATAAAAATACAACGAATGTATAAAATGGTGCAATGAATGTGCAAAATGATGAAAAATAGTGCAACGAAGGTCCAAATGGTGCAACTAAGGTGTAAAATAGTGCAACGCAGAGCGGCCGAGCTTAGTTGCACCATTTTACACCTTAGTTGCACTATTTTACACCTTAGTTGCACCATTTTAATTTTCGTTACACTATTTTCCATCATTTTGCACCTTTATTGCACAATTTTATACATTCATTGTACTTTTATTTTTCGTCCATCTTCCCGCAGGCAAGAATCTCGAAGGCGAGCGGGAGTAGCGCGTCGGCGGCGAGGGCGCGGCGGGGCGAAGAGGTAAACGGGGAGAAAGGAGAGGGGAGAAGGGGAGCAGCGCGTCGGCGGCGAGGGCGCGGGAGCGGGCGCGGGGCGCGGGGGGCACGGGGGACGCGCCCCCTGCGGCCCCTGGAGGCGCGGGCGCGGGGCGCAGGGGGCGCAGGGGACGCGCCCCCTGCGCCCCTGGAGGCGCGGGCTCGGGGCGCAGGGGGCGCGCAGGGGACGCGCACCCCCTGCGCCCCTGCACCCGCCCGGGCCTGGGCCCCCGCCCCTGCGCCCGCCCGCCCGGGCCCGGGCCTGGGCCCCCGCCCACCCCCCCCGGGTGGGCGCAGGGGGCGCTCCATGCGCCCTCTGCGCACGCGCCCCCAGGGGGCGCAGGGGGCGCCCCCTGCGCCCGCTCACGCTCACGCGCTCCAAGGGGGCGCGTCCCGGGGTGAGAGGGGGCGCAGGGGACCGCGCCCGCGCCTGCGCTCCCACCCGTGCCCGCGCCTCCTGCGCTCGCCGCGCCCCCTGCGCCCGCCCACCACCGCCCCGCGCGCCACCGCCGACGCCTCCCTCTCCCTCCTCTCCGTTTACCTCTTCGACCCCCGCGACTACGGCCGCTCCTCCTCCTCCGGCTTCGACCGCACCGTTTCAAAATTATTTTGGAGTGTGAGGAAAGAGAGAGAGAAAGGGGGATGAGGATGGAGAGTGGAGGAAGAGGAAGAAGAAGAGGAAGAGAAAAAAATGGTGCAATATTATTCTAAATAGTACAATTTGGCCTAAAGAGTGTAAATTTCATTTCAAAAGAGTGTAATTTCTCTTTTAAATAGTGCAACATTCATTAAAACAGTGCAAATATTTTTTAAGACAGTGTAATATTTTTTAACAGTACAATTTCATCATCTTCTTCATTTTTCTCTATTTTTTGTTCTTTTTAGTAGGGAAACAATATTTTTTTATTTTTATTTTTATTTTTTTTTCTTTACAATTTTTTTTGTCACGACCCACCGCCCTCGCCGGAGTGTAACTATATTTTTTTTCTCCCTCGCTGGCGTGCTTCTCGGCCCCAAGAAGCACTTCTTCTTCGTCGCCGGCGGTGGCGGCGGGGACGGCGGGTGGAGGAGGGTCGGAGAGGGAAAAAAAAAGAGTCGCGGCGAGGCGCGGCCTCGGCGGGGTCGGAGGCGAGGAGGGCGGGGGTGCGCGGGCGAGGGCGAGGGCGAGGGCGTGAGGGGCGAGGCGGGCCGTTTCCACCTCCGCCTCCACCGTTCGGAGAGAAAAAAAAAAGAGCGAGAGAAAAAAAAAGAGGAGAGAGAAAAAAAAGAGGAGAGAGAAAAAAGAGGAGAGAGAAAAAGTAAGAAGGGTATTTTGGTCAGTTTGCTGAAAATCCGAACCGAATCTACAAAATCGAAAATAGCGATCCAATTTTGCAAAAGCCCAAAACTAGTGGATTTTTTATGCAAAAAGGCCATTAAATTTCAACTATGAATTCAAGATTAAATAAAAATTTAAAATTAAATAAATTAAAATTGAAATATATATTTGAAATTAAATTCAAATTTGATTGCTGGTTGCAACAAAAAAAATTAATATTACAACTAAATATTAGTAAATAGTATTAAGATAATTTGAAAGTATCCACCTAAAAAGAAAAGATATGAAATGATATACAAATAATTAATAAGAAATTTTTTTTATCTATAGAGAAAAAGGGAAATTAATTTTTTTTTTTCATTACATTATTTGTTTGTGCAAGCAAAAAGCTGAACTAAAATTCTTTTCCCGCTAAAAAGTGGTCTGTTGATAGAACCAAATTCTATGGGCTTTATATATAGATAAGAAATAATTTTTGTATAGCTCTCTATGAAAAATACGTTTCGAAAGTTTGTAATGAATTAATTTGGAAGTCACAACCACATTAGTGGTTTCTCTATTTGTCACGCCCCGGATTACTCGTTTCCCCGGGCTCGCCAACAGAATATCGGGACCCAAAGTCCTCCTCTCACCCACATCGCTCCAATGGAAGGGCGAACGACACTTGCGTCCATACAATGCCTCAAACGGAGCCATCTGGATGCTCGCTTGATAGCTATTGTTGTACGCAAACTCAACCAGTCCTAAGTGTCGATGCAACCCTCCACCAAAGTCTAGGACACATGCCCTCAACATGTCCTCCAAGGTCTGAATGGTCCGCTCAGACTGACCATCTGTCTGAGGATGAAAAGCCGTATTGAACCGCAGCTGAGTACCCAGTGCTGTCTGAAGACTCCTCCAAAACTGTGAGACGAACCGTGTGTCTCGATCCGACACAATCGAGGTAGGCACTCCATGTAGTCTCACTATCTCGTCCAAATATAACTGAGCGAGTCTGTCCCTGGACCATGTAGTCTGCACTAGTAAGAAGTGGGCAGACTTGGTCAGTCTGTCCACTATCACCCAAATAGCGTCAAAACCAGCCTGCGACCTCGGTAATCCCACGACGAAGTCCATGGCGATCTGGTCCCACTTCCACTCGGGTATTGGGAGACTCTGAAGCTTGCCAGCAGGTACTCGGTGCTCCGCCTTTACCTGTTGACAAGTCAAACACTGAGCCACAAATCTCCCAATATGGCGCTTCATTCCATTCCACCAAAAGTGTGCCTTCAAGTCCTTATACATTTTGGTTCCACCGGGGTGAACCGTATAAGGCGAGTAATGAGCCTCTCTCAAAATCTCCTCTCGGATCTCTGAATCCAAAGGCACACACAGTCGGTCCCTGTACCGCAGTACTCCCGCACTGTCAACACTAAAATCCCCTGTCTGCCCACTGGCGATCTGATCTCGAATCCTCATCAAGTAGGGGTCCACACTCTGTTTCTCTCGGATCCTATCCAACAGAGTGGGTTGCAAAACCAAAGACATAAGTTTTGCAGTAACCCCAGGGGATACCACCTCAAGCTCAAGCCGCCTCAACTCCTCAAGTAACGGCGCCTGCTGAGTGATCAACATACTAAGGCTCTGCACTGATCTCCTGCTCAACGCATTTGCCACTACATTCGCCTTGCCGGGATGATACTGGATGGTAATATCATAATCCTTCAACAGTTCCAACCACCGGCGTTGCCTCAGATTCAATTCCTTCTGAGTGAACAGATACTTGAGACTTTTATGATCCGTGAAAATCTCACAGTGCTCACCATACAAGTAATGCCGCCACAGCTTCAGTGCAAACACTACAGCTGCCAGCTCCAAATCATGCGTAGGATAATTCTTCTCATAATCCTTCAATTGCTAGGAGGCATAGGCAATTACCCTACCATGTTGCATCAACACACAACCCAAGCCACTGTGTGATGCATCACTATAAATCACAAATCCTTCCCCCATAACTGGAAGGGTAAGGATGGGAGCAGACATCAGTCTCTCCTTCAGCTCCTCAAAGCTACGCTGGCACTCAGCAGTCCAAACGAATCTAATCCCTTTCCTCGTCAGACGAGTGAGGGGTGTGGAGAGCTTCGCAAAGCCTTCCACAAATCGACGGTAATAGCCAGCCAACCCGAGAAAACTCCTCACCTCGGTAACCGTCGTCGGTCTGGGCCAATCCCGCACAGTCTCAATCTTCTGCGGGTCCACCGCCACTCCAGTGGCTGAAATCACATGGCCCAAGAAAGCTACCTCTCGAAGCCAGAACTCGCACTTCTTCAGCTTAGCATACAACTTCTTCTCTCTCAGAAGTTGTAGCACAATCCTCAAGTGCTCCTCATGCTCAGCATCGCTCCGAGAGTAGATCAAGATGTCATCAATAAACACCACCACAAACCGGTCCAAGAACGGCTTAAACACTCGATTCATCAAATCCATAAACGCGGCAGGGGCATTAGTCAATCCAAACGGCATCACCGTAAACTCATAATGCCCGTACCGGGTCCTAAAAGCCGTCTTAGGAATATCCTCGGCCTTCACCTTCAATTGGTGGTAACCAGACTGCAAGTCAATCTTCGAAAAGACACAAGATCCTTGCAGCTGATCAAACAGATCATCAATGCGCGGCAAAGGATACCTGTTCTTGATGGTCACTTTATTCAACTCTCGATAATCCACACAAAGTCTAAGTGAACCATCCTTCTTCTTCACGAATAACACCGGCGCTCCCCAAGGCGATACGCTGGGTCTCACAAACCCTTTATCCATCAAATCCTGAAGCTGCGCCTTAAGCTCTCTCAGCTCAGCCGGTGCCATTCGGTAGGGTGTCTTTGAGATTGGCGCAGTTCCTGGGACTACGTCAATCACAAACTCGACCTCCCTGTCCGGTGGCATCGCAGTCAACTCCGGGGGAAACACGTCCGGGAACTCGCGGACTACAGAGATGTCCTCAAGATCCGGTGCTACTGCAGATACCTCAACAACAGTCGCCAGAAATGCAGTACATCCTCGACTCATCATCTGTCTCGCTCGTGCCGACGAAATCCACGTCGCGAACAAAGTGCTCCTGCAGCCTCGATACACGTACTCCTTCTGGCCTGGCTCGCGAAACGTCACGGTCCTCTCGCCGCAGTCGATCGTCGCGAAGTAGCGCGCCAGCCAATCCATGCCGAGCACCACGTCAAAATCCTACAATCGCCCCAAGACCAACAGGTCTGCGGGCATCACCCAAGGTCCAAGCTGTACTGGGCAAGCCCGACAACAATCCTCCACACGCAAAACGTGCTCGGGAATCTGCACCTCTCGTGCACAAGGTAACGGCCCTAACACTAGCCCATGCAAAGATGCAAATTCTCGACTAACAAAAGAATGTGATGCACCGGTATCAAATAATGCACGAGCTCTAATGCCAGAAATTAAAATGATACCTGCCACCACATGATCCGCCGCCGTGGAGTCCTCCAATTGAGCCGCAAAGACTCTGCCGCTCTGCGCCTGCTGTCGCCGCTCACCCAGGCGTGGTACAGAAGCCCGATCCATCTGGCTGTGACTCTGTGGAGCTCCATAGGACTGCTGATGAACTGGAGGTGCCGATGCGATCGATGGTACAGGCGACGCTGCTCGGGGACAAGCTGCCCGCAGATGTACGAACTGACCACACCCTAAACACCGGCCCTCTCGCTGCTCGCACTGTCTAGGCCAATGTGGTCCTCCGCAGATGACACATCTCGGTGATCCCCTCTGCTGCCGTCCCTGCTGACGGGATCCACCAGACCTCTGTCGCCCCGAAAACCCACGACCCTGAGAACGTGATCGTGGAGGTCTCGGCGGGCGTCTGCCGCTGGTCTGTCCTCCGTCGTCTGGAGCCGGGCGCTTCCTATCCAAACCCTGACTCAGAGTGGCCGCCCGCTCACTCGCCGTCAAGCCTCCACGCTCTACCCATAGCGCCTGCTCGATCGACGCATCCAAGGTCTGCAACCTCTGCGCCTGAACTAAGACAAATATCTCATGTCTCAAACCTCGCTCGAACAAATAAACTCTGTGAGCCTCATCTCTCGCTGCGAAAGGAACACAGTTCAGGAGTCTGGTAAACTCTCGGGTATACTCCTGCACTGTGCGATCTCCCTGAAGTAAACTCTTCAAATCCTCCTCGAGTTTCTGCTTCACGCTGTTAGGGAAATAGGACCCATACAACATCCCGCAGAACTCGGTCCAACTCAAACGCAGCGCATCCAGCGACCTGCTCGATCTCGTCCTCGTCCACCAGATGCGTGCATCACCCGTCAGGCAGTGAACCGCCAAGTGAACCCGCTCCCGCTCTGGTACAAAGAGATCCTCGAACAACTTCTCCATCTCGCCAACCCAGGCCTCCACCACCCATGGCTCGGTGCGGCTACCATCAAAACGAGGGGGATCAAACCGGCAAAAACGAGCCAGTCTCTCAGTCATCCGCTCCTGCTCGGCCTCCGACATCTGTCCACCTGACCGAGAAGTGTCGCCAACCGGTGCGGCCGGAACTGCCGCTGCTGGGGGTACGGCTGCAGCTGGAACGTCCACTGGAACAGCAGGAGGTGGCTCCTGCGACTCCGTCGCTCTAGGGGCTGCACTCCACGTGTGAGTAATGGTATCACACATCCTCCGCAACAGTGCACTCTGCTGCCTAGCTGACTCGGCTAGCGCAGTCAACTGCTCACATACATCGGGGGGGTGCACTAGGTCCCGCCTGCTCAGGCACCACAGAAGGCGCGGGGGTAGCCCGCGTCGGGGGTCGACCTCGGTGTCGGGGAGGCGTCATGCTCACCTGCGCAACACACAGATCAGTCAGCGAACACAAACAACTCAAGACCCAATCAAGCGAAAGTCTAGAAGGTCGCCGCTTTTCCCTCGTTGCTTGACGTCGTCTGCAGCCAACGCAAGTTCACGACAGGAAAGGACACACGCCTTCGATCACTCCCTCCACTTAAGGATGAGTTCAACAGTCAAATCGATGACTTTCGCGGCAAGTCACGTCTCTCACGTCTTGCATTCCTAGGGTCTGCCATAGCCTAGGGTTTACTAAGTCCCAACGACCTATTCCTAAGCTCTGATACCAACTTAATCTGTCACGCCCCGGATTACTTGTTTCCCCGGGCTCGCCAACAGATCCGCCGTATACATAGATATTTCTATGTATACGAAGCGATAGCTAACCTGTAAACAAACATACAAGCAACTACAAGAGATATAGAGCTGAAATAAAACATACTAATAACAAAAGCCACCTGTACATATAGAGTCCAAAATACAACTGGTCCTCCACAACCAAAATAGGTACAAGTCCACACTATATGTACATGGCACAACTCAAAAGAAACTATCTCCAGTAGGGTCCTCCTCTAGGAACAACAGGGGCAGGTAGGGATCTAGCTCGCGACTCCCTTACCTCGATCCGCAGGAACAAGAGCAGCAGCCGCAACCGACGAAGGCTCTGTAAGAAAAGGTGGCAACAATGGGTGTGAGAACTACTATCAAAAGAAGTAGTCCTCAGTGGGTACCGATACCGACCTCAACGGTCCACCCACTAAGTCTACGAGACTAACAGTATAGCTGGTAGGTAAAGAACAACAAAGTAAGCTGGAATAAACTCTACAGCTGTAAAGCCACTACCCTACCACTATCCAAGTCAACTCTCAAGTAGCATCACCAAAGTGAAAAGTCATCCCTGACCCAATCTATCGGAACCGCCCAAACAGGCTCGTCCAGCCAACTGCCTAGCCACACCGCACACTACCAAAAAGGGTAGCCGGTCCAAAACAGATCCACAATCTGTAGCGACATCAACGCAAAAGAGGCCTCACTCCGGAGCGGCACTCGGGGGAGCTACCCAACCGAGTTAGTACGCGTATCTCTGTCGAGCACAAACAGGCTCCGGCAGGCTATAATCGAGGAACAGGGGTCAAAAGGGGTCAAAGACTCTAAGCTCACGTGCCCTCAGCATAACCAGAAGCTAAAACAAGAGTCTGGGTCCACCGTCAACCCCGACGGCACCCGGTAGTACAGAACAGCCTAACCCTGTTGTAAAAACAAGCTCGGCATCCCAGCACGAGCAAAAACCCGTCCTACAGCGAACTAAGTATCCACCTCGCACTAACAGCGGTCATACAAGAACAGAAACGGCTCCTAGAGCTAAATCTGATAATAGTTCGAAAAGTGAAGTTGTATGTTCGCGAGTTTTCTCCTAAGTCAATTCCCAGTTAAGCATGTAAAGTCATGTCAATAAATTATCAATTTATGCTTCAAATTCAGATTTCATATAAACACATGCAAATTCACGAATTCGAGCTACTAATATGATTAAACAGATAATAAAACAACATGCTGCACTCTCTACAACTTAGGAGGAAATCCGGCAATTTCGGTAACATTAACCCACCTCAAAAGCTATCCAACAACGGCTAGGAGTCGAGTGAAAGGCCTCCAAGCAACACCGGCTGAAATCGAGTTCAAATCTGCAACCTCGAGATTCGGACCCACCTGCTCACTGTTCTGGGCGCCCAGAACATCAGCCCAGAACTGCAGCCTGGCAGCACAACCCACATGTATTCAACATGCGATAAAATCCAAATCCTAAGTCCAAATGCAGTGAAATTTGGCTCAACTCACCAGCAGAGGTTCAAGAACAAACCCTCGAAATTTCAGCCAAAACGGAGCTCGACTCGATGTCCAAAAAGCCTAAACACTGAATCAGATCAACATCTGGATCCTCCTGCACATGGATCCAGAAGTTCCAGCACTTAAGCAAAACTCAAAAACAACAAGAATTTAGGGATTCCAACGAATCTAGCTCATAGAAAGGGGTCACAAACCTCTCAAAAACAGTGATGGAACAATCCAAAACCTCTCCAAAGATCCTCACGAAGATCTGGATTCAAAATCCAAGAAATTCCATCAATGACCCAAAAATCAGCACTTAAGCAATTACTCAAAATCTGAGCTAGAACTCACCTTTGAATCCTCAATTCAGGTGGAAAGAACCTCCAAACCAGCAAGGAAAGTGGAAGGACCAATCTTTACTTCGAAATTCCAGCTCCCAAAAGATTTGGATCCATAAGATCAAAGGAAAACCCAAGTTTCAGCTCAAGAACACAGGGGTCCAGTAAAACATCAACTGTAGCTTACATACCTGTCCAAATTGTAATTGGAAGGATTCCACTTCTTCCTCTACGAGTCCTCTATCCAACAAACAAAGTTTCGTTGGATTTGGACACTCCTACACTGCACACGAGCACAAACACCACAGGTCGACGTTGCAGTTTCAGCAGAAAACCAAGATCATCAATGGAGGAAGATGAAGTTGGGAGAGAAGAGAGGGTTTCCTTGCAAGATCCGAGTTCACCTTGAAGAGGGGAGAAAAGAGCCTCAGGGGAGGTTGTCCACTTCTTTTATAGACCACTAGTTTCGGTGCAATGAGCCTCAAGAACAGAATTACATCTAACCTGTCCTCAGCAGAAAAATCCGAGATTCGGGCGCCCAAAACCCACGAAGTGGGCGCCTGGTTCTTCAGTTTGCACAAAACTGGAGCATCGGACTCTCCGCCGCGATCCAGTGCGCCCTAACCTGGTCCGGCGGATTTCACCAACCAATCAACACGTGTCAAGCGGATCGATACTCACGAGGTATATTTCCAGATCCACTTTCCGGGCGCCCGAAACATAGATCCGAAATGACTTAGCATTTTTCAGAAATGAGCGCTGAACATCTAGGCGCCCAAAACAATACTTCCGGGCGCCCTAAAGTCCAAAAGCCCAAAACTTCAGTTTTGGCTTGCTTCGGCGCTCCGAGTCCGTTTTCGCGTCTATTTGACGCCGAAACGACTCCGACTTGTCTCGACCTTCTCCAGAAGCGTCGAACAGTCTAGGATACTACAGTCATTCCGTCAGTTAGGCCCCGGGGGTACTACACTATTATGTATAATAATATGTAACAACTACATAACAATATTCAAGTAAAAATATGTTATAATAACTTATCTACAAAAAGATCCTTATCTAGTCACAGGCCCCCTCAAGCTGAACGTGGTTGATCATGCACGTGAAGCTTGATTGTAAATTGCAAAATCTAGAATTATGTATTCTTTTTGTAAATATATCACTGATCTGATCATTTATTGATATATAGTGGACACGAAGCATCTTGTTGGCAACCTTTTTGCGGACGAAGTGAAAGTCAAGTGCAAGGTGTTTAGTCCGCGAATGAAACATAAGGTTAACAGTAAGATATGTTGCGCTCAAATTGTCACTAAAGATTATGGGAGGTGCTTTGACAAATAACCGAAGATCGCATAATATATTTAAAATCCAAGAAATGTCCAAAGCTGCATAGGAAATGGCACGATACTCTGTCTCTGTACTAGAGCGTGCAATGGTGGGTTGCTTAATTTTTAGAGCTCCAACAGATTAAATTGGTACCAAGAAAATTAGAAAAGCCAGTTGTTGAGTGGGGAGTATCAGGGCATTCTGCACAGTCAGCATTTTTGTACGCTGCAATATCCAAGTTTGATGATTTGCGAAGAAAAAGACCATGATTAAGAGTATCAACAACATATCGAAGAATATGCTTAGCAGCTACACTACAACAAAATTGCCTTTTAGCGGCATTTATCACATAAATTAGCGGCGATTATAATCGCCGCTACTCTTTTTACCGGCAATTGTTATAATTGCCGCTATAGATGGGGTCGCTAAAAGTCTAGCGGCAATTATATTGGCGGCCGGTAAAGAGCAAAACAATTGCCGCTAAAAATTACTCTATACCGGCAATTATAAAGGCCACTAAAAGCAAAATACATTTGCCCATAAAAGTCATTAAAAGTCAAATATTCAATTAATCACTACAAAGCTTCAAAAAAAAATGCACAAACAATAAAAACTAAGAAGCCGATATTACATAAAAAATCAAATAATCCGAATATAAAAGTCTATTACATTCTCAAATGTGTTGTGATTACAAATAAAAGTCAAAATCAATTTTTATCACAAAACTAAATGTCAATCAAATATTAGATAGCTAAAAAATTTCAAACTATAAGAAGACTAATATGTAATTAAAAAGTTTTATAGGCAAAATGAAAGTTCTATACGCTCCAATAGAGAACTTCAAACTACACTTCACGAAGACTCATTCTTAAAGAACGAAGATTCCAATAGAAAAGATCTATGGGCTTAAGGATTGCAATAAATGAGAAAATTTAGAGGCTAAAGTGTTAGAATGATATGCTCAGGAACAAACTCATAACACTGGGATAGAACAGAGACAATCCATATATTTTAGCAAGTAATTTAGATGGTAGCTACTTACTTGTTGTGTTCATCTACATACTTATTGGTCTCATCCAATATGTGAGATAGCAAGGACTACTAGCTAGCGTGGAGTCAAAGATTAGACCTAAATATTATGATAGGGAATGCATTAAATTAATTAACCAAGATTAGGAACGAAAGAATTTGATTGCATCTACAGTAGAAGTTATAGGCTCACTCTATTATTCTTATTATAATAATTGAGGAAACCTAATGTAATTTAACTTTTAACATTCTAACTATAATGCTATAGTTTGATTTAAAAATTTTGGAGGCATATTCGCTTTGTTCCCGAATCCAATGACTGAAACTGCATTTATATGTATCTTATTGGATCTGGATCCAAAGCATATCACATATTTTGAGCATACAAATTATACAGGAACTAGAAACTAGGATTATTCTGATCTGATTGAAATTCAAAATTGATCTTTTACGATATCCATTCGATAAACCGAATAGGATAAGAATTAAATGACAGACCAATAAACCATTGGGATCACCTCGATAAGACATGATGTGGGGTTTGATTGAAACCTTGAGTTCAAGTCCCAGCAAAGGAGAGGGAAACCACAGTTGAGATATGCTCAAAATATGTGTAATTAGATTACATTAACTAGTGTTGTCATTTATTTCTTCTCAAATCAAAACAACATGAATAAATGACAACACTATACCGCTGAGTCAAGTAGAATAATATTACAACACAAAAACCACTAGTAAATCAGCCGACTTATATTAGCGCAAAGCTTTCGGCTCAACAACAGGAGAAGTTAACGCAATTACTCATAAAATACAAAGATTGCTTCGCCTGGAGTTACGAGAAAATGCCTAGGCTGAGCCGAGAAATTGTAGAATATAGGCTTCCTATTAAAAAAAAGGGTATAAGCCTTACAAACAACTGGCTCGTAGATTTGAGCCGAGTATTGTACTTCAAATTAAGAGTGAAATTGAAAATCTTTTAAAGGCCGAATTTATTAGAGCGGCCCGTTATGTCGGATGGGTATCTACTATTGTACCAGTACGAAAAAAGAATGGCAAACTTAGGGTGTGTATCGACTTTAGAAATTTAAACTTGGCCACACCTAAAGATGAATATCCGATGCCTATAGCCGATATGTTAGTAGATTCGGCAGCCGGACATGAAATCCTATCTTTTATGGATGGTCATACTGGTTATAATCAGATTTTTATCGCTAAAGAAGATGTGTCAAAAATGGATTTTAGGTGCCCAGGGTCCATCGGGCTTTTGAATGGATCGTGATGCCATTTGGTTTAAAAAATGCCGGAGCCACTTACCAGAGGGCAATGAATTTTATTTTTCATGACTTGATCAGTAAAATATTGGAAGTTTACATTGATGATATCGTTGTGAAATCTAAATCACAAACCGATCATTGGGCTGATTTAGAACTTGCCTTTAAGCGCATGAAGAAATATAATTTAAAAATGAATCCTTTAAAGTGCACTTTTGGAGTTTCAGCCGGAAATTTCTTGGGTTCCTAGTACATCAGAAGGGAATCAAAATGGATAAAAATAAGGCAAAGGCGATTATCGAATTGTCGCCTCCTAAGAACAAAAAGGAACTACAGAGTTTATTAGGAAAAGTAAACTACTTGCGGCGTTTTATATCCAACTTAGCCGATAGAATAGGAGCATTCACTCCTTTACTTCGGCTAAAAAATCAAGAGAAATTCATTTGGACAGAGGAACAGCAAAAAGCATTTGAAGATATTAAAAGTGGAGGTGTCAGTCATTTGCAAAACAGATCTGGTAAAGTACATGTTATCTAAACCTGTATTGAGAGGAAGGATCGGACGATGGATATTAGCGTTGTCCGAATTTTCTCTTAACTACGTTTCGGCAAAGGCGGTTAAAGGCCAAGCAATAGCTGACTTCTTGGCTGACCATCCATGTGTCGAGATTGAGGAGCCGACACAAAGTTTGGTCGGTTGTCAACCTTGGACACTCTATTTCGATGGATCAAAAACAGCCGAGTCAGTAGGAGCCGGAATAGTCATACAGTTACCTGAGGGTTACACTTATCAGTTTGCTTTTGAGCTAGATTTCGGTTGTTCTTACAACCAAGCCGAATATGAAACCTTAGTAATTGGTCTTGAAATTTTACAAGAATTAGAGGCACGATCTATAAAAGTCATCGGCGATTCTCAGTTAGTGATAAAATAAGTGAGCGGGGAATACCAATGCGAAAATCAAAATCTACAGAATTACTTGGGTAGAACGATAGAATTACTTAGTAGATTCGGAGAAGTAGAATTCGTGCATTTGTCAAGAGAAGAGAACGAGAAAGCAAATAACTTGGCTCAATCGGCTTCAGGATATAGAGAGCCGAAAATGGATCAAGTCAAGATAGAGAGAAGATTACTACCATCGGTTTATACACGATAGCCAATGATAATTGCTCTAATCGAAACACAGGAAGATTGGAGAAAGCCTTTAATTGAGTTCCTAAATGATCCTAATAAACGGGTCAATTATCATATTCGGAAGAGAGCGCTCGGCTATTGCTTATTAAATGGGCAACTCTATAAGAGGACAGCCGAGGAAGTGCTATTGAAGTGTTTAGGGCCCGAAGAAGCCTTAGTACTAGTCATGAGCGAAGCCCACGAAGGCCTGTGCGGAGCACATTTAGCCAGTTAGGATATTACTGGCCGACTATGCATGAAGATTGCGTAAAATATGCCAGAAGATGTCAAGAGTGTCAGTTTCATAGCTCGGTACAAAGGGTCCTTGCTTCCGAAATGCATGCAATCATTAAACATTAGCCTTTTCGAGGATGGGCCATGGACTTAATTGGAGAAATTCAGCCGAACTCTTCGACTGGGCATAAGTTCCTAATAGTGGTCGTAGACTATTTTACCAAGTGGATAGAGGCAAAACCTACCAGATTGGTCACTCAAAAGGATATCATAGATTTTGTAGAGGACTCTATCATTCATCGTTTTGGGATTTCCGAGACAATTACAACCGATCAAGGAACAATGTTCACGGGGGAACAATTTTTGCGGTTCATAGAGTCAAGAAAAATCAAGTTGCTTCATTCATCGCCCTATTACGCTCAGGCCAATAGACAAGCCGAAGCGGCGAATAAGGTTATTATAAATCTCAAGAAACGGCATGTTGGAAAACACCCGAGGAAATGGAGCGAAAAACTTTCGGAGGTGCTGTGGGCATGCCAGACAACAGTAAAAATAGTAACAGGGGTGACACCGTTTCAATTAGTATACGACCATGAGGCCATAGTTCCTACCGAGATAATGGTTCCTTCTTTGCGAGTCGAAAGACAGAAGGAACTAACGGCAAACGAATACAAAACTTTAATGAATGAGAAATTAGAAGAAATAGATGAAACTCGATTGGTAGCATTCGACCATCTACAAGCCTATCAGAACCGAGTGAGCAATGCATATAACAAGAGAGTTAATGCTAAGTCTTTTTCTATTGGAGACTTAGTCTTAAGATTAATACTTCCAATCGGTCGAAAGGACCGAGTGTACGAAAAATGGTCCCCAAATTGGGAAGGACCATTCCAAATTTACAAAGTTGCAAGGGATAATACATATTTCCTGAAAACAATGGGTGGATTGGAAAATGATAAGCCAATCAATGAAAAATACTTGAGAAAGTACTACCCATCCATGTGGAAAAATAAATAGAGAGTCAAAAGATAAGTATAAACAAAATTACAAGCCAACGTAGAAATGGAAGATAGTAAGGAAATCAAAATAACATGTCTTTTAATTGGTTCCACTCTGTTTCAAAGTTAGCTTGGGCAAGATCGGCTGCTCGTTTCTTCCGCTTCATCATAGGATGGAGCTTATAAAGTTGGGAGAGTTGATCGTGAAGCACCATTCCTTCATCTTTCTTGGCCCGTAGTTGATTTTTTATGATAAAGCGCTGCTTAGATGTCTGGGCCAGGGCCTTTTCGGCTGCAGTAGGTTTCTCTTTGAGAGTGATGATGGGTTGCTGAAGAGCCGATTCTTGTTCTTCTAGGGAGGTGTCTTGCTTGGTCAGGTCAGTAATAGGAGATGCTACTTCAGAAATTCTTGACTTGAAATGACCGACCCGCGAAAAATGATGATCCAAAGACAAGTACTCGGTAGAAACAGTTTGTTGCCGAGTCAAGAAAGAAGAGAGACGAGAAGATAAAGTCTCGGCGAAACATTTACTTGCGGGAGGAAGATCCGGTTGGTCTATAAGATCGAAGAGGAGCGCTACAAGCCGATCGAATTGCTCTAAGTTCCGCGCCAGAGCAGGAAGACCACTACTGTACAGTTGTAAGCATTCATCTAGTTTTTGCTGAGTATCAGCCGAAATAGTGGTGCGAAGTTCTTCCTCCTAATTGGATCTAGGGCTTGAAGCAGTTAAATCTTGAAGAGAGGCAGCCAGTGCGTCTATAAACTGAGACGCTGGAGCCGGTGTAGAAACCTCGGCTGAAGGTTCAGCAGGAAAGCCCATGCCTACTCCCTTGCCTTTCTCCTCTTCTTTTCTCTTCTCCTCCTCTCTCTCTTTTTTCCTTATTTCTTCTTCCTCCTTCTCTTTTGTTCCACTTCTTCCCTTTTCTTTTGTTGTTCCTCCTCTTGCTGCTTTTGTTCTTCTTCTTCTCTTCTTCGATCTCCCTCTTTCTGAGTCCCCTATTTTTCTCTTTCTTCTTTTTTCTTCTTTGCTCCCTCCATACTTCTCCATGTTTCCGCCCAGTTTCGCTCTCCTTCTTGTTTCTTATCGAAGCGAGCTTTCCGGCGAGCTTGTCTTTCGACATCAGACATCACTCGCTCCAAGGATGAAGCAAAGCAAGCATGTGAGACCCTTTCCGAAGGCGTCTGTGTGATCGAAGAAGACAGCGGAGGTGATCCAACCGAAGAATGAGAAGAAAGGGAATCGATCAGAATGAGCTGAGGATTTACCTCGGCTGAAGTCGGGATGTTCGGGGGCATTTGAGGAAGATCCTTCTCCACGGCTGAAGCAACAGCCGATGGAACATCAGCCGAGGGTGCATCTTCGGTAGTATAGGGGGAGTTGGAAAATGAACCTCGTTGCAACAGATTTGTGCCGCTTTGATCGCGGCAGTGGAGTTGGTTGTTCGAATTCTATCGGCCGTTTCTCTGGACGTGGGGCCGAAGAGGTGGAAGCTGGAATCGGCTGAAAAGAAAATATGTGAGCCGAAGACATTCTACAGGGGAAAATATTAAAATATAAAACTTACTGCAGAAGGGCGAGGTGAAACCTGCGGATCCTGATCAGAGTTCTCCCCTAATTCTTCTCGTTTGGGATAGTCGAATGGGATCTCTTTGCCTATAAAGGATACTGCAGAACGAACAAAAATGAATTAAAAGAGAAAATCAAGTGTGGAAATAAATCAATTGTGGGGCAATGTACCTTCTGGATAACGAATTTTGCGGAGTGCGAGTGACATCATCGGAACAAAGGTTTGCTCGCAAAAGGCATCCCAAACCTTTGTAAAACGAAAGCCTACCACCCCTGAGTGATTCGGCCTAAAGCTCACAAGTTGGAAGAAGCGTCGGAGACGGTTCCACATGGCCGAAAGCCGATTAGCTTCAGCTGCACTCTTCGTAGGGGGGTGACTGACAGCAGCATTAGCCGTAAAAAAATTTGCCGGGGTAGGAATCGCATGGACAAACCCGAATTAACGCGCTACATACTGAGGGGAATAAACTTCTGTGCTGGGCGTCAGCTTGGAGCGCGTCTTCAACCCGACGTGCAGATCCTGCGCAGCCAGCAAAGAGAACCAGACTTCTGAATATTCACCGGCACGAGAAGAGGCCAGTTGGTCCTTGATAGCTTCGAACCGAGTGAGAAGCCAATGTGGACCAGTAACTCGTTCTCCAAATGGGGCCCACTTGATGAGACGATGCTGGCGTGGCTCATAAAAAACTCTGAAGTAGGTGATGAACTCGTGTGGTTGGCCAGAAGTCACAGGCTCTGGACAGCCAAGAGCCAAACCATAAGTGTCGAAGCTAGGAGCCGAATCCGTATCCAAAGGAGATCGGTAAAAAGAAGGACTTGCAGACACATTTGCAAAAACTACAAAACGCCGCAGCCGGAACTGATTGTTAACCCCTCTCCGGACGGCAGCGGTTTGATGGAATCAAAAATTTCTCGATATACAAAGGCAAGAAAATATGTGCCTAAGGCTAATTTTTCGCCGTTAGCCAAAGCAACGGCGATCGGGACAAAATCTCAATTGATTTTTTGTGAGCGGGTGCAGAAGGTTGTGGCAAAGCCAATAAAGAAGAAAAGCGGAGTGCTCCCTCTTAGTAACTGGCTCCGGGGATTGGCCGGCAAAGTGGCGGATGAACTTGGTGTAGGCGAGGTCCGATTTTGGATCTAGATGGGCTTCAAAGTACTCGACCCCATCAGAACTGTAAGCCATGGAGAGAGTAATGCCATGAGGACGGAGACCAACAATCGCCGCCACATCGAAAAGAGTCGGCATAAAAGGTCCCGAATAAAAAGTATTGGAAACGGGAGACCAAAAACACAAGGCCGCAGCAAGAAGAAGGTTGTCGGCTTGGGGAGGTGTTTTTGAAAGCTGGATGACTTCGTAGATTCTGACTTCTCGCCAGAGATCGGAATAAGTTTCTTCGACTCTTTCCAGCCACGTCAAGTAAGCCTCTGAAATGCTGGGCCAAGTCCGAAGGCTCTTCCCCAACGATTTCGAGGCGTACCAAGAATGCAAGTGAATGGTGTCAGCCATTAAAGGAAGGCCCTCACTCGAGAAGGGAGAATCCTCAGGGGCAGGTTTATCCATAAACGAAGGACCTAGTATAAACCGAGAGGGGTTCGATTCGACATATTGCCTAAGCAAAGTGTAATCAAGAAACGGAGATGAAGGAAGAGGAAGGAAGTGGCGCCATCTCAGAGATAAGAGAGAATGGATAAAAGAGAAAGACGAAAACCCTAGAGGGAGAAGGAGAAGAAAAGACGATGAAAAAGGAGAATGAAGCACGGGAAACGAAGAAGCCGTCGGAGGGAAATTTAAAAGATGGGTTTTAATGATGAAAAGACGGCATCATAAATGACCTAATTAATGTTCAGAAGAGACAAAAGGAATATGAGAAAATCATGGCCGTCAAGAGATGAAAGGACGACTAAGAGGCAGTACGAAGCGAGTTGAGCGCGACGGCCTCGGCATTCGGGCTTTTGAATGAGATGACGACAGCCACCGAACGTCCATTCGGAAGCTGCCAGGGGGGCAATTGTTGGTACCACAAAAATAATGCCACGTGGTAGACCACGATACTCCACGCGTCTGGTGCATAAGGCCAATAGACAGCGGCATGTGGTGCACTGGGAACATAGTAAAATAAAATTGAAAACGAAAAACGGTTAACATTGATGGGGTTAGGATCGGCTGGTAGTGGCCCGCAAAATTAGGGAGGTGGCCGCTCATGGATCTAACTGAATAACGTAAGGCGGAGCTATAAACAGAAGATGCCTGATAGAGAGGTCTTTTTCCCTGCGAACAGAAAGATCACTTTCAATTCCACGCATTTTCTCTTACTTTCTAGGAGTAGTCTAACTGTAATCTTTCTCTTTTCCTCGCATTTACTGTCATTCCTAGGAGTAGTGTTTAAGTTAGAATTTTCTTCGAGACTGTACGCCGTACTGGGACACACTCGTTATGTACTTGTTTTATAATACAAAGCAATATATATACAAGTATTTCGGCTCTTCAGCCGAACCAGAAACACTGTGCAATTTTGGACTCGGCTGACCCACCCGAACCGAGTTCACTGTAGAGATTCGAACCCAACTGATCAGATCCCTCATCAGCCAAATCGCTTGATCCGACGAAGGGCGCAAACTTCGAGGGTCATCATTCGTAGCCGTTCTACCTCCTCGCACACTTCTCGAAGGGGGACTTTGACCAGGTTAGCGATCAGAGAAATCGGCTCATAGCACAAACTTGAAAGCAAACTTTAAGATCTAATCCCATTAAAAATGATTTCCCTTGTAATTAAACCGACCACACCATTCGTGTTCTGCATACTCTGCTTGCAAATACTTCAATAGCAATGGTATTAATCTTACACTCAAATATAAAAGAAAAGCCAAGTGTACATTCCCTTTGGAGTATACATCATACATCCTATTAATCTTAGAATTAGGGTGTTTACACTAGTCATATATCCACTAATTTCATAATGTGAGTAGTAAAGACCACCTCTATTCTAGAATGATTGGGGTGTATGATGTAATGATGTACAGTCTGTTTGGATGTATAAATAGCATTGCTCTTTGTCAAAATTATTTTTTAAAAATACTAAAAATTCAATAATTTTTAAATCCTAGGATGAGATGGTGTAAGATTTACACCCCTTTTCGGTGTACCAGTGGCATTTATCTACGTCGATTATCCCTCCAAAATTTGAGTATCTCGGAAAAAAAAATTTAAAGGTTAATTGCACCATTGGTTCCTAATCTTTACCCTTTCTTTTTTGTCTCCAATCCTTTTTTACAGGCATTAATTTTTGCACATTGATCTCAAACCTCTGCTTCTAACATTTTTGTGCTTCTAGAATGATGGACAAATCTGCCTATTCTTTATTTAAAAATATATTTTAAAAATATATCCCTTTTTAAAATATTTTGTATTGTAAACTTTAAACAACTATTATAAAATGCAAGCAAAAATTAATAAGAAAATGTTATAAAGATGAAAAGTTTAGATGAGGCAAATGAGTCGAGGCATGCTAGGCACTGTTCTAGAAGCGAGTTTGCCCCTCCATGTGCGAGGCTCCGGCAATCACCTCAAGCAATACAATGACCATGAGCTGCCCCGTCGGCACGTATCCAAAGTAGCGCAGTATGAACCAAAATAGTTCTCAGAGATCCAGCAATGTAAATATAATAGTAAAACTCAGTAGAAATTCAGTGTAGAAGAAGAAGGTGATGAAAAACAGTCACTCTCCTCCTGTACCCTACTCCCCTATATAAGGTTGGTTGCTGCAGCAGATGCCCAATAGGCACCGCCACTTCATGCAGCCAATAGGGAGGCAAGGGTCCAACAGGCATTTTAACCTTTCTCAGGTTAGCCAATGGACCAATTCCCAGGTAAGGCATTTAAGGTGTTAACCATTGGACCAATTCCCAAGTAAGGCACATTGAAGGTGAACCGAATCGGGCGACAACAAGAAGAGCCGAGTGGCAATAGGCGACGACAAGAAGAGCCGAGCAGTAAGCGTCAGTAGAAAGAGCCGAGCGACACCGGACGACAACAGGAAGAGCGGAGCGGCACCAGCCAAGCAGTAGGCGTCAGTAGAAAGAGCTGAGTGACACCGGACGACAACAGGAAGAGTGGAGCGGCACCAGGCTTCAGCAAGAAGAGCCGAGCAGCACCAGGCGTCAGCAGGATGAGCCGAGCGGCACCAGGCGACAACAAGAAGAGCGAGCGGCACCAGGCGTTAGCAGGAAGAGTCGAACAGCACCAGGTGACAACAGGAAGAGCCGAGCGGCACTAAGCGACAACAAGAAGAGCCGAGCGACACCAAGTGACAGCAGGAAGAGTCGATTCGATATTGGGCCCAATGGCCAGAAAAAAGTTTTTAATCACTTTACATAAATAAACTCTAATAATAGTTTTCATTTAATCTTATAATTTGCATCCAACCAATTGGCCTCTAAATGTAAAGAAACAATTGGACTTCCATGCTTTCCTGGATTAGAAAGAAAATTTAAATGACTTCCATGCTTTCCTGGATTAGAAAGAAAATTTAAATAATTTCTAGGCTATATTGTATAGATATGAAAACTGATAAAATACAATACGAAAAAGAATGCGATAAGATATGAATACTGTGATATAGTAACTTCTCATATGATACAAAAAGATATAGAACGTTATAAAAAGTAACACTTATAATTGATATTTTTTTATATATATATAATGGATAATAAGATCTTCAAAAGTGTTTAGATGTTGAGGTGTTTTGATGTTTAGATAACATAAAGCAATATAGTGACGAACATGTGCGAAAATAGAAAAGAGAACAGTAGTTGATTTTTTTTTTCTTTTTATCGAGTATTTTATCACCCATGATCCTAGTTCACGCTTGACCCAAGTGTTATTCAAAAGGATAATAGGGTATTTGGTTCCACAGAAAATCATTAAAAATGATTTTCTAGAGAAAAAAAAAATGTTTTCCATAATAGTTTTTTTTTTCTTGCGACGAAACCATTTATTGGGAATATTTTTCCCAAAGAACCAAATACCCCCTATGTAAATAACTTAATAGCAAACTTAAAAGCAAACTTTAAGGTTTAATTGTCACGCCCCGCCGGGCCTTAAACACCAACTAGGTGGAAAGGATAACCGCACGGGCGCATGCGCCAGACCCGCCGAACGGATAGAGTCCTTTCTATCCGCCCAAGGCGTCACAACACAAGCTTATCCACAATGTTCCAACTAGGAACGGAGTACAAGAGTTGCACAAGGAAAGCATTAACATAAAGAAGTTCTACTTCTATTACATCACATGGCACAATATACATGTCCAAATTTTTCTTTTCCATTCCATACATTATGTTCTAAAATTATGAAATACAATTTTCATACATATCATGAAAAATCCCCTATGCTGTCGTAGTCCAAAACTAGGGGTACACTCTATGTGTCACCAAAATGGCAGGGCCGCTATCTAGAGAGCTAAACCCTTGCCTCGCTCCGCCGCCTCACTCGCGGAAGGACCTGGAAAATGTGGGGTGAGAACTATAAACATAGTTCCCAGTGGGTAAGGCCACCCAAGAGAGAAACTCGACCCACCAGGTCCAAAGAAACACCATATGCATAAGTTAGATCACATATAACTATGCAACAATTATTTACATGCTTGTAAATAAACATAATGGATGCAACCAAATAAAATATAATTTATCATTCTCTCCTAGGTTCATCCTATGTCTCACAATGACTAAGTTCATTTACTTGTCATTTACTTGTCATTTACTTATGGTTTCGGAATCGCCGTCTCACCATAATTATTCCAACATTCGAGGAGTGAACTCGTCACCTCCTAGTTCGAGTAGCGAACTCGTCGCATACTCGGGATAGCAAAATCGTCGCATACCCCGTCTCAACACGGCCACCGCATGGCATGGGTAGCGAACTCGTCGCATACCTGGGATAGCAACCTCGTCGCACATCCCATCTTGACACCGCCAACTCATGGCGTGGTAGCGAAATCGTCGCCTACCCGGGATAGCAAAACCTTCGCACATCCCGTGTCAATACGGCCAACTCATGGCATGGTAGCGAAATCGTCGCCTACCCGGGATAGCAAAATCGTCGCACATCCTGTCTCAATACGGCCAACTCATGGCATGGTAGCGAAATCGTCGCCTACCCGGGATAGCAAAATCGTCGCACATCCCGTCTCAATACGGCCAACTCATGGCATGGTAGCGAAATCGTCGCCTACCCGGGATAGCAAAATCGTCGCACATCCCGTTGTTCACGTTTTTCACTTGCCAACCTAAGTCTCATGACCTTAGGTTCAAGTCACTAAGTCTCGCCTATGTTCAATAACACTAGGCTTACTTTCTCATTATCAATTTAGGTTCCATGACTCTAGGTTCCAATCTCATGTCAAACCTATGTTCAATGACACTAGGTTTCAATCTCACATGTCCAACCTATGTTCAATAACACTAGGTTTCAATCTCACATGTCCAACCTATGTTCAATAACATTAGGTCTAACCATACATGCAACCATGCAACAAGTATTAATATTTGAATTATACTTGAAATATACATCATGCAATAGGATCTCATTGTTCAACCTATCATGATTTTTACTTTTGCCAATATGCAAATTCTAGGGTTCACAACACATACCATTTTATCTTTAAATGGATAATTACTCTAGACATGGAAGTGACCTAATCACTTCGGTAAACACAAACCCACCTTAAGAGCTTCCAAGTTCTTGTATTCTTCAAGCTCCTAAGTGTCCAAGCCTTGAGTTCTTGTTTCAACCCAAGCTTCTACAAGAAAACGGTTCGTTATTCGTTACGAACCCTAAAATCAACTCAATACATGAAATCATGTGTTCCAACATGATTTCCTATGCCTCAATGGCAATTCCCGAAGGTCCAAACATTTTTAGAACCTCCCATGGCAAAAGCCCCAAATCTACTTAGGTTTCACATGCATGCATGTGAAACCACAAAATCTCTTGGCCAATCTCCACGTTTTGTGGTTTAGATTGCCTAGGGTCTCCAAAAACCTCATGCTAAAGGATTGAATCAAAGGTTTAAACCCTAAATCACAAGAACTCACCTCAAAGCCCTCACTTCAAGCTTCTTCTTGCACCAAGAAGCTCCAAATCCACCTTAGAAGCTTTTCCCAAGGTCAAATCCTTCACTTCTCCAAGCCTTGGAGAGATCTCTAGAGAGAAAAAGTGAGGGAGAGGGAGAGGAAGTGTGAGGAGAATGAAGAAGGAATGAGGGGAGAAGTCTCAGCCCTCAATATATAGCCCCTCCATCGTAAAATTACCAAAATACCCCTCACTGGGCATTCTGCACCAGCCGGGTCCGGACCTTGCGAATGGGGTCCGGACCCCGCACTGATAACCGACCAGTGCGCAGGCCGGGTCCGGACCTTGGCATCAGGGTCCGGAACCCGTACGCACCCCAACTTGGAGACCCGCTCGGGTCCGGTGTAGCACTTTGAATTTCGGTGCGTTGCTTCGAACTTTACTAAATTTGAGAAAGTTCGGAAAGAGCCGGTAATGGCTAGTGTGGAATTGAGTTCCGAAGGTTTCGGAACATTTTGGGTGCGAGTGGAAACCCAGAAATCGAAGATTTCGAAGAAAAGGACCAACCGGAGCAAAACTGCTCACGGGGTCCGGACCCTGGAAGCTGGGGTCCGGACAATGAAGTTCGCGGGCAGCTGCGGTCCGGACCCAGGCAGCTACGGTCCGGACCCGAGCCGATGTCCGAGATGGGGAACGTACGGGTTCCGGAACCGGGACTTGAGGTCCGGACCCGAGCGGGTCTCCAAGTTGGGGTGCGTACGGGTTCCGGACCCTGATGCCAAGGTCCGGACCCGGCCTGCGCGCTGGTCGGTTATCAGTGCAGGGTCCGGACCCCATTCGCAAGGTCCGGACCCGGCTGGTGCAGAATGCCCAGTGAGGGGTATTTTGGTAATTTTACGATGGAGGGGCTATATATTGAGGGCTGAGACCTCTCCCCTCAATCCATCTTCATCTTCCTCACACTCCCTCTCCCTCACTTTCTCTCTCTAGAGATCTCTCCAAGGCTTGGAGAAGTGAAGGATTTGACCTTGGGAAAAGCTTCTAAGGTGGATTTGGAGCTTCTTGGTGCAAGAAGAAGCTTGGGAGCTAGGGCTTTGAGGTGAGTTCTTGTGATTTAGGATTTAAACCTTGGATTCAATCCTTTAGCATGAGGTTTTTGGAGACCCTAGGCAATCTAAACCACAAAACGTGGAGATTGGCCAAGAGATTTTGTGGTTTCACATGCATGCATGTGTAACCTAAGTAGATTTGGGGCTTTTGCAATGAGAGGTTCTAAAAATATTTGGACCTTCGGGAATTGCAAGTGAGGCCTAGGAAATCATGTTAGAACACTTGATTTCACATGTTGAGTTGAATTTAGGGTTCGTAATGAGTAACGAACCGTTTTCTTGTAGAAGCTTGGGTTGAAACAAGAACTCAAGGCTTGGATACTTAGGAGCTTGAAGAATACAAGGATTCGAAAGCTCTCGAGGTGGGTTTGTGTTTACCGAAGTGATTAGATCACTTCCATGTCTAGGGTAAATATCCATTTAAAGATAAAATGGTATGTGTTGCGAACCCTAGAATTTGCATGTTGGCAAAGGTAAAAATCATGATAGGATAAACAATGAGATCCTATTGCATGATGTATATTTCGAGTATAATTCAAATATTAATACTTGTTGCATGGTTGCATGTATGGTTAACCTAGTGTTATTGAACATAGGTTGGACATGAGGATGAAACCTAGTGTTATTGAACATAGGTTGGAACAGGGGAGATTGAAACCTAGTGTCATTGAACATAGGTTTGACATGAGATTGGAACCTAGAGTCATGGAACCTAGGTTGATAATGAGAAGGTAAGCCTAGTGTTATTGAACATAAGCGAGACTTAGTGACTTGAACCTAAGGTCATGAGACTTAGGTTGGCAAGTGAAAAACGTGAACAACGGGATGTGCGACGATTTTGCTATCCCGGGTAGGCGACGATTTCGCTACCATGCCATGAGTTGGCCGTATTGAGACGGGATGTGCGACGATTTTGCTATCCCGGGTAGGCGACGATTTCGCTACCATGCCATGAGTTGGCCGTATTGAGACGGGATGTGCGACGATTTTGCTATCCCGGGTAGGCGACGATTTCGCTACCATGCCATGAGTTGGCCGTACCGACACGGGATGTGCGACGAGTTTGCAATCCCGGGTAGGCGACGATTTCGCTACCTCGCCTTGAGTTGGCGGTGTCGAGAGGGGATGTGCGACGAGGTTGCTATCCCGGGTATGCGACGAGTTCGCTACCCATGCCATGCGGTGGCCGTGTTGAGACGGGGTATGCGACGATTTTGCTATCCCGAGTATGCGACGAGTTCGCTACTCGAACTAGGAGGTGACGAGTTCACTCCTTCGATGTTGGAACAATTATGGTGAGACGGCGATTCCGAAACCATAAGTAAATGACAAGTAAATGAACTTAGTCATTGTGAGACATAGGATGAACCTAGGAGAAAATGATAAATTATATTTCATTTGGTTGCATCCTTTATGTTTATTTACAAGCATGTAAATAATTGTTGCATAGTTATATGTGATCTAACTTATGCATACGGTGTTTCTTTGGACCTGGTGGGTCGAGCTTCTCTCTTGGGTGGCCTTACCCACTGGGAACTATGTTTATAGTTCTCACCCCACATTTTCCAGGTCCTTCCGCGAGTGAGGCGGCGGAGCGAGGCAAGGGTTTGGCTCTTTAGATAGCGGCCCTTCCATTTTGGTGATACATAGAGTTGTACCCCTATTTTTAGACTATGATAGCATAGGGGATTTTCATTCTTGTATGAATGTTGTATATTCCATAGTTTTGGAACATGATGTATGGAATGAAAGTGAAAGAAAAGAAAAATTTGGACATGTAAATTGTGCCATGTGATTTAATAGAAGTAGAACTTCTTTATGTTGATGCTTTCCTTGTGCAACTCTTGTACTCCGTTCCTAGTTGGAACATTGTGGATAAGCTTGTGTTGTGACGCCTTGGGCGGATAGAAAGGACTCTATCCATTCGGCGGGTCTGGTGCATGCGCTCGTGCGGTTATCCTTTCCACCTAGTTGGTGTTTAAGGACCCGGCGGGGCGTGACATCCGGACCTCAAGTCCCGGGTCCGGAACCCGTACGTTCCCCATCTCGGACATCGGCTCGGGTCCGAACCGTAGCTGCCCGGGTCCGGACCGCAGCTGCCCGCGGACTTCATTGTCCGGACCCCGTGAGCAGTTTTGCTCCGGTTGGTCCTTTTCTTCGAAATCTTCGATTTCTGGGTTTCCACTCGCACCCAAAATGTTCTGAAACCTTCGGAACACAATTCCACACTAGCCATTACCGGCTCTTTCCGAACTTCCTCAAATTTAGTAAAGTTCGAAGCAACGCACCGAAATTCAAAGTGCTACATTCCTCCCCCCTTAAAGAGAGTTTCGGCCGCGAAACTAAATCATACCTCAGCTGGACTCAGCGAAGAGGTAAGGAAACCGCTCCTTCATCGAGCTTTCCAATTCCCACGTAGCTTCGCGCTCACCGTGATTTGTCCATTGTACCTTTACATAAGGAATTTCACGGTTCCCCAAACCTTTCACCTCGCGATCCATGATACACAAGGGAAATTCCTCATAAGTCATATCCTCATGAAGCTCCATAGGCACATACTCGAGGACGTGCGCCGGATCATATACGTACTTGCGGAGTGTTGATACATGGAACACATTGTGTACCCCCGCAAGTTTTGGCGGCAAAGCTAGCCGATACGCCACGGATCCCACACGCTCCAAGACCTCATAAGGTCCAATGTAACGGGGACTCAACTTACCCCGAACACCAAATCGCTTCACCCCTCTCATGGGTGATACTTTCAAGAAGACGCGGTCTCCTACCGCGAATTCCAAATCTCTTCGACGTCGATCCGCATAACTCTTTTGTCGAGATTGCGCCGTCGATAAGCGTTCGCGTGCCAAGCGGACCTTTTCCTCCGCTTCACGCAACACATCAGGTCCTAAGACCCTTCTCTCGCCGACTTCGCTCCAATGAATAGGAGAGCGACACTTTCGTCCATACAAGGCCTCAAAAGGTGCCATACCGATGCTAGATTGATAGCTATTATTATAGGCAAACTCAGCCATCGGCAAATGAGTAGGCCATGCACCTTTGAAGTCCAACACACACGCTCGCAGCATATCCTCAAAAATCTGAATTGTCCTTTCCGATTGACCATCAATTTGAGGATGAAATGCTGAACTGAAATCGAGCCGTGTACCCAAAGCTTCTTGCAAGCTTTTCCAAAAATGCGATGTGAAACGGGGATCTCGATCTGAAACTATCGAGGTCGGGACCCCGTGCAACCGCACAATCTCGTCCAGGTAGACTTGCGCAAACTTGTCCCCCGACCAAGTGGTGTGGATTGGCAAAAAGTGTGCTGACTTTGACAAACGATCCACCACCACCCAAATCGCGTCGTGGCCACCTAATGATCGAGGTAAGCCCACAACAAAATCCATCGCAATATTTTCCCACTTCCAAACCGGAATGGGCAATCCTTGCAATTTTCCTGCCGGAAAGCGACGCTCGGCCTTCACTTGTTGGCACACTAAGCATTGTGCCACAAAGCGTCCCACATCAAGTTTCATCCCCGGCCACCAATAATGTAGTTTGAGGTCCTTGTACATTTTGGTGCCGCCCGGGTGAATCGCATAGGGAGAAGTGTGAGCTTCTTTCAAGATCTCCCTACGAATGTCCTCAACTTTTGGCACGCATAATCGATTTCGAAATCGAATTGCGCCCTTCGAATCTACATGATAATCACCGGCGCGCCCGCTCTGGATAGCACCCCGCACCTTTTGGAGTTTCGGATCACCGGATTGCTTTTCTGTTATTTGCTCCAACAAGGTCGGCCATACATTGAGATTCATAAGTCTAGCGGGGACGCCCGGGGCCACGATCTCCAAGTCAAATCGGCCCATTTCCTTGATTAACGGTATTTGTCCCGTCATCTCAATTGCGAAATTCTCCACGGATTTTCTACTGAGCGCATCTGCCACCACATTGGCTCTACCGGGGTGGTACAAGATGGTTAAGTCGTAGTCTTTTATCAACTCCAACCACCTCCGCTGCCTCAAGTTCAACTCCTTTTGAGTGAATAAGTACTTTAAACTTTTATGATCCGTGTAAACCTCACAATGCTCCCCGTACAAGTAGTGTCTCCACAACTTAAGTGCGAAGACCACCGCCGCGAGTTCTAAGTCGTGGGTGGGGTCATTCTGCTCATAGCTCTTCAGCTGTCGAGAGGCATATGCTATTACTTGTCCTCTTTGCATAAGCACACACCCAAGAACACGATGTGATGCATCACTATACACCACAAAACCCTCCCCCACAATCGGCAAGGCGAGTACCGGAGCCGAAGTCAACCTTTCCTTTAGCTCCTTAAAGCTTCGGTCGCATTCCTCGCTCCAAACATATTTGGCTCCCTTGCGGGTAAGACGCGTTAGTGGACCGGAGATTTTTGCAAACCCCTCCACGAACCGCCGATAGTACCCCGCAAGACCCAAAAAGCTTCGTATTTCCGTGACATTGGTCGGGCGAGGCCAATCCTTGACTGCCTCTACTTTCATAGGGTCTACAGATACTCCTTCTACGGAAATTACGTGACCCAAGAAAGCGACCTCACGGATCCAGAATTCGCACTTTTTCAATTTGGCGAATAACTTGTTCTCTCGAAGAACTTGAAGCACAATCCTTAGGTGCTCTCTATGTTCCTCTTCACTCCGAGAGTAGAAAAGAATGTCATCTATGAACACAACCACAAATTGATCCAATAGTGGTTTGAACACACGGTTCATTAAATCCATGAACGCTGCCGGGGCATTAGTAAGCCCAAAAGGCATAACCGTGAATTCATAGTGTCCATACCGCGTCCTAAATACGGTCTTATGCACATCCTCCGGTTTGATCTTCAATTGGTGATAACCGGATTGCAAATCAATCTTTGAATACACCCGAGACCCTTGCAATTGATCGAACAAGTCATCAATTCGGGGTAACGGGTACTTATTCTTGACAGTCACTTTATTCAACTCGCGGTAATCTACACATAACCGCAGCGAACCGTCCTTTTTCCGCACAAATAGAACAGGGGCTCCCCAAGGTGACACACTTGACTTTACGAAACCCTTGTCCATTAAATCTTGCAATTGTGCTTTCAATTCCTTCAGTTCCGCGGGTGCCATCCTGTACGGGGCCTTAGAGATCGGCGCCGTACCCGAGAGCAAATCGATCACAAATTCTATTTCCCGGTCCGGTGGCATTGCGGGCAACTCCGTCGGAAATACATCCGGGAACTCTTGGACTATAGGAACGTCCTCAAGTCCCAGCACTTCCTTCCGGTCATCCACTACCGTCGCCAAGTAGGCAATGCATCCCCTAGCAATAAGCTTTCTTGCTTGCGACGTGGACACCATCGACGCAAAGAGTGAACTCTTACACCCACGGTACACAAATTCCTTGTGCCCGGGTTCTCTAAACCTTACTATCCGGCTCTCACAATCAATAGTGGCGTGATACTTCGAGAGCCAATCCATTCCTAGGATCAAATCATATTCATTCATTCGATTTAATACCAGCAAATCAGCTGGCATGATCCAGTTCTCAACCCTCACGGGGCAATCTACACACGCGTGATGTACGCAAAAGGTGTGTTCAGGTACTTGCACAGTTCTTGCATGTGTGGCATCTATGATTTCTATTCCATGTGCAATAGCAAATGATCGAGCAATGAATTAATGCGATGCACCGGTATCAAACAAAGCTCTACATCGAATGCCTTTAATTAACACAATACCTGCCACGACGTCCTCCTGGGCAGAAGGCTCCTCCACCTGAGAGGCGAATACTCGACCACTGGGTGCTGGCCGCTGGCCCTCCACTGGTCTCGGCGGCTGTGCACGGCCTGCCGACATCGCCGCGGGTGGGATGCCCGTGAGCTGTCTCGGCGATGCAAATGCCGATGCCGACGACGGTGCTCGGCCATCATCCATCGGGCAGTTGTACCGCATATGCCCTTGCTGTCCGCATTTGTAGCATCGGCCCTCACGATAGTCACACTGCTGAGGGTAGTGGGGGCCGCTACAAATCGGGCACTGGGTTGCGGGTCGATTCCGTCGGAACCCCCGCGATTGGTTTTGCGACTGCGAGTGCTTCGGGGGCCGCTTAGAGCTAGACTGCCTACCCGAGCCACCCGCCGGTCGCTTCTTTCCTTTCTCTTTATCTTTTTCTTTCTCCCAAGACTCGCTCTCCTCGCGCGCACATGCATTCCCGTGATCCACCCAAAGAGCACGGTCCAAGACCTCCGCAAAGGTCTTAAGCTTGAGGGCGTGCACCGCCCGAAAGATCTCCGGTCGAAGTCCGCGCACGAAACAATCGACCTTGTCCAATTCTCCGCGGACAACGTGCGGTACACAGTTTATAATGTACGAGAACTCTCTCTCGTACTCGCGCATGGTACGGTTCCCTTGTTTCAACTTCCGGAACCTTTCTTGAAGTTTCCTTTTCTCGCTATCGGGGAAGTAGGCAGCAAATACCATACCCCGAAATTCCTCCCACGTCGGTGGCGGAAGACTAGGGAGTCGATCACGCCGAACTCCCTTCCACCACACCTTCGCCGATCGCTCCAAGCAATGAACGGCGAGATGTACCTTATCCCTCTCCAAGGTATAGAGGTCCTCGAAGAGTGTCTCCATCGCGCCGATCCAGGTTTCCACATCCCATGGATCCACATTCTCCCCGCTGAAGATAGGCGGGTTGAACTTCTTGAACCTCATGAGAGCCGCCAGTGCGCGCTCTCGCTCCGCATCCTCCATGTCGGAGTCGGGCATAGGAGTACCCGACCCACCGGCTACAATTGGTGATGCCGGTGGCGCCACAGCCGGCGCCGGTGTCACCTCCTCGGCCGGTGCCGAAGCAGAGGCCGGAGGTACTCCCGTTCTCTCCTCCCTAACCGCAGTCGCTTGCTGCGCCATCTCGTCTTGGAGCTTTTTAATTTGCTCCTCCTGTCGTTGCATGGCTTCGGCCTGTCGCCGAACCACGCCCATCAACTCGGTCAACTCATTACGAAGACCCGAGTTCTCGCCCTCCCCGAACTGTTCGGGAGCCGCGCTCGATCCTCCGAGCCCAGCCCTCGTAGGAGGCCGTCCACGTACCATTATCCTGAAAACACGATGACTTTGGTCATTTCGTGACATTCAAAGTCATTTGTAACATAACGTTTCACGAAAATAAACGTGAACCCAATCTAGGCGAAAGTCACACAAGGGTCCTTATTCCCCTCACTCGGTTTCATGTTGTCGGCCGCCAACAGGAACACTCTTGGTGAAGAATAAGACACACCTCGAATCTACCTCTATTTCCAATTAGAGGCATAAGGACATAACCCAATCACTTATCTTTCGCCATATCAAAGATCTTGTCACTCACGAGCCTACACTCCTAGGGTCATTTCCATCCTAGGGTTTCGTAGGTCAACCTAGACCGTTTCTACGCTCTGATACCACCTCAGTCTGTCACGCCCCGCCGGGCCTTAAACACCAACTAGGTGGAAAGGATAACCGCACGGGCGCATGCGCCAGACCCGCCGAACGGATAGAGTCCTTTCTATCCGCCCAAGGCGTCACAACACAAGCTTATCCATAATGTTCCAACTAGGAACGGAGTACAAGAGTTGCACAAGGAAAGCATCAACATAAAGAAGTTCTACTTCTATTACATCACATGGCACAATATACATGTCCAAATTTTTCTGTTCCATACCATACATTATGTTCCAAAATTATGGAATACAATTTTCATACATATCATGAAAAATCCCCTATGCTGTCGTAGTCCAAAACTAGGGGTACACTCTATGTGTCACCAAAATGGCAGGGCCGCTATCTAGAGAGCTAAACCCTTGCCTCGCTCCGCGGCCTCACTCGCGGAAGGACCTGGAAAATGTGGGGAGAGAACTATAAACATAGTTCCCAGTGGGTAAGGCCACCCAAGAGAGAAGCTCGACCCACCAGGTCTAAAGAAACACCATATGCATAAGTTAGATCACATATAACTATGCAACAATTATTTACATGCTTGTAAAAAACATAAAGGATGCAACCAAATAAAATATAATTTATCATTCTCTCCTAGGTTCATCCTATGTCTCACAATGACTAAGTTCATTTACTTGTCATTTACTTATGGTTTCGGAATCGCCGTCTCACCATAATTATTCCAACATTCGAGGAGTGAACTCGTCACCTCCTAGTTCGAGTAGCGAACTCGTCGCATACTCGGGATAGCAAAATCGTCGCATACCCCGTCTCAACACGGCCACCGCATGGCATGGGTAGCGAACTCGTCACATACCCGGGATAGCAACCTCGTCGCACATCCCATCTTGACACCGCCAACTCATGGCGTGGTAACGAAATCGTCGCCTACCCGGGATAGCAAAACCTTCGCACATCCCGTGTCAATACGGCCAACTCATGGCATGGTAGCGAAATCGTCGCCTACCCGGGATAGCAATATCGTCGCACATCCCGTCTCAATACGGCCAACTCATGGCATGGTAGCGAAATCGTCGCCTACCCGGGATAGCAAAATCGTCGCACATCCCGTCTCAATATGGCCAACTCATGGCATGGTAGCGAAATCGTCGCCTACCCGGGATAGCAAAATCGTCGCACATCCCGTAGTTCACGTTTTTCACTTGCCAACCTAAGTCTCATAACCTTAGGTTCAAGTCCCTAAGTCTCGCCTATGTTCAATAACACTAGGCTTACTTTCTCATTATCAACCTAGGTTCCACGACTCTAGGTTCCAATCTCATGTCAAACCTATGTTCAATGACACTAGGTTTCAATCTCACATGTCCAACCTATGTTCAATAACACTAGGTTTCAATCTCACATGTCCAACCTATGTTCAATAACATTAGGTCTAACCATACATGCAACCATGCAACAAGTATTAATATTTGAATTATACTTGAAATATACATCATGCAATAGGATCTCATTGTTCAACCTATCATGATTTTTACTTTTGCCAACATGCAAATTCTAGGGTTCACAACACATACCATTTTATCTTTAAATGGATAATTACCCTAGACATGGAAGTGACCTAATCACTTCGGTAAACACAAACCCACCTCAAGAGCTTCTAAGTTCTTGTATTCTTCAAGCTCCTAAGTGTCCAAGCCTTGAGTTCTTGTTTCAAACCAAGCTTCTACAAGAAAACGGTTCGTTATTCGTTACGAACCCTAAAATCAACTCAATACATGAAATCATGTGTTCCAACATGATTTCCTATGCCTCAATGGTAATTTCCGAAGGTCCAAACATTTTTAGAACCTCCCATGGCAAAAGCCCCAAATCTACTTAGGTTTCACATGCATGCATGTGAAACCACAAAATCTCTTGGCCAATCTCCATGTTTTGTGGTTTAGATTGCCTAGGGTCTCCAAAAACCTCATGCTAAAGGATTGAATCAAAGGTTTAAACCCTAAATCACAAGAACTCACCTCAAAGCCCTAACTCCCAAGCTTCTTCTTGCACCAAGAAGCTCCAAATCCACCTTAGAAGCTTTTCCCAAGGTCAAATCCTTCACTTCTCCAAGCCTTGTAGAGATCTCTAGAGAGAGAAAGTGAGGGAGAGGGAGAGGAAGTGTGAGGAGAATGAAGAAGGAATGAGGGGAGAAGTCTCAGCCCTCAATATATAGCCCCTCCATCGTAAAATTACCAAAATACCCCTCACTGGGCATTCTGCACCAGCCGGGTCCGGACCTTGCGAATGGGGTCCGGACCTTGCGAATGGGGTCCGGACCCCGCACTGATAACCGACCAGCGCGCAGGCCGGGTCCGGACCTTGGCATCAGGGTCCGGAACCCGTACGCACCCCAACTTGGAGACCCGCTCGGGTCCGGACCTCAAGTCCCGGGTCCGGAACCCGTACGTTCCCCATCTCGGACATCGGCTTGGGTCCGGACCGTAGCTGCCCGGGTCCGGACCGCAGCTGCCCGCGGACTTCATTGTCCGGACCCCAGCTTCCAGGGTCCGGACCCCGTGAGCAGTTTTGCTCCGGTTGGTCCTTTTCTTCGAAATCTTCGATTTCTGGGTTTCCACTCGCACCCAAAATGTTCCGAAACCTTCGGAACACAATTCCACACTAGCCATTACCGGCTCTTTCCGAACTTCCTCAAATTTAGTAAAATTCGAAGCAACGCAACGAAATTCAAAGTGCTACATTAATTCCGTTAAAAATGATTTTCCTTGTAATTAAACCCTCCACACCATTCGTGTTCTGCATACTCTGCTTGCAAATACTTCAATAGCAATGGTATTAATCTTACACTCTCATCCGGGAGCTCGTATATATTGGGCTCTCTTGTGTTGTCAAAAATAAAATAAAAAAGCTAAGTGTAACCTTCCCTTTGGAGTGTACATTATACATCCTATTAATCTTAGAATTAAGGTGTTTACACTAGTCATATATCCACTAATTTCATAATGTGAGTAGTAAAGACATCTCTATCCTAGAATGATTGGGGTGTATGATGTAATGATGTACAGTCTTTTTGGATGTATAAATAGCATTGCTCTTTGTCAAAATTATTTTTTAAAAATACTAAAAATTCAATAATTTTTAAATCCTAGCTTGGATGAGATGGTGTAAGATTTACACCCATTTTCGGTGTATTTAACCCATGTTTAAACTATCGAAAACACCTATGATGTGAGTTTCAATATGTAGTAGCTATGGTAGATCAAACATACACCGTTAGCAAGTGAAACAAACAAAAAATATATAAGAAGATGAAGTGTGTATATAAAAGGTGCATGGGTAAAAAGATTTAATCACCTACAAAGGTAATTAACTAACTAATACCATTTTCTACAGAATTCGTGTTCGTATAGCCTTCTGCTCCTCTTGCTACGTACCCAAGCAAAAAAAAATGCATATACGATATAAAATACACATTAATTTGTTTCTAAAATCTTAAGTTGTTAGGTGATGGTGCTTGTCGGCCCTATATATATATATACTGGTCTGAATGAAATGGTGCTTTCCTAATCGATCAATTGGTGGGCGACATCTAATCCCCCCACGCCACCAATCCACGCATTTGTCATTTAGCAGAACAATTTTCTCTTAATATATCTTTTTGCAGATGTTAAGGGCATGTTAGGGAACCATGTGTAATAATAGGAGAAAATGAAGTTTTTTGGTACATTAATGAATAATCTGATCTTCCGCAATAAGTTGTTTGAATACTCGAAATAGAGTTTCATAATATATTACTTGTCTTCCAAAACCGTGCATTTTTGGGGTAAAACAATATTCCACTCTTTAAAAAAACAAAAACAAAAACAAAAAAAACAAAAGAAGAAGTTGAGGCCGGGGTTTCTAAACAACGTCATCGAAATAGAGTATTTATAAATGGATTAATGTTGTATTAGAACATACCAATTTTGAAGCGAGAAAAAAAAATTGTTGATAGAATTTCCAAACAGGCCCTAAGATTCTCTTAAATTAAGCGACGATGTCAATGGCTTAGGATTAAAGGAGATTGAGGTAAATCTGATTACCAGGAATTATAAAATTACAAAAGAACAGAATTTGGAACTTGATCAGCATAGTATATATGTTTTAATCTCAATATCCCCAGTATGTATTAATTTCGTCTTTTAACAGCATCTAGCTTCGAATTACACAAAAAAATATAAAGCTATTGCAACTCCGATTCAAATTTTGTGTCAACAAATTGTCACTTATCGAAAGATGACGTACATTATTGTACTACATATATATACAAGAAAACCAAAAAGAAACTATACATGAGTATTTGCGGTCGGTCCGTCGGTCGAGAGTACGACTGCGCTCATACAATTTGCGGATAATATCTTTTTCTTCTGTGAAGCTCGAAGAAGGTACATGAGAAATCTTAGATTCTTGTGGCACCTTTTTGAGTGGGCTTCCGGAATGAAAATCAACAGAGAGAAGTCGGAATTATACTATCTTGGACAGATAGAAGGAAAAGCGACGAGATTAGTGAACCTACTCGAGTGTAGAGTTGGTTCTTTCCCAACCAAATACTTTGGCTTGCCCCTCTCTCCTAGACCCCCACCCAAGGAGGCATGGAGGGGGATCATACAAAATGTTCGACGTAAAATTGATGGCTGGCAAGCGAAACTCCTCTCCAGAGGAGGCAGACTTATTCTAGTTAACGCGGTTCTAACCAACCTACCTCTATACTTCCTATCTGTATTCAAGGCGCCCAAGTGGGTGATCAAGTGCATCGAAGCTCTTCGTAGAGATTTTTTCTGGAAAGGCGGAACCAATTCCCCAGGCAAAGGATGTCTGGTGGCTTGGAAGAATGTTTGTAAGAGTAAGAAAGAAGGCGGACTAGGCATCTTAGATGTGGCAGTTATGAACCAAGCCCTTCTGGCCAAGTGGTGGTGGAAATTCTGCACGACACCACAGTTAAATTGGATAAAGATTATCCGCGCTCTATATTACAGACGTAGAAAACCATTGATGGAAGGAAAATCTTTTAGACCGTTCTCCTTCTGGTGGAAGGGAGTTCTAAACCTCAAAGTTCTCTTCAAATGGGGAACGATCTTTGTTCTAGGCAATGGGAGAACTATTGATTTTTGGTTAGATCGGTGGTGTGGGGATAATACCTTGCATTTGTCGTTTCCTGAGGTTTATCAGATGACGGAGCATAAAAATGTAAAAGTCAGTGACTGTTTTGTGATGGACGGTTGGGATTGGACTAGGATTCTGGGAGTCGACTTCACTCTTTCGCAAAGTGTGAGCTCTAGCCTCTTTGAACTCAAGGAAAGAGTATCTTGTTTCAAGCTCGACCATAGACCAGACATGATACTTTGGCGATGGAGCTCCGACGGGATTTTTTCAGTAAAATCGGCTTACCTAGCTTTCACTGACGGAGGTACGAGGGACGCACGCGCTTCCAAGCTCTGGAGACTCCATATTCCCCTAAAAGTAAAAGTGTTCTGTTGGATAACTCTCAAGAAGAGACACCTTACCTTTGATAATCTTGTGAAGAGAGGGTGGGTTGGAGATACAGCATGTGTGTTATGTGGGTCTGAAGAGGAAACGGTGGACCACATATTCACGCGGTGCGTTTTCTGTAAGTTTATTTTAGTAATGGGTGTGGACGATATCCAGGCTCAGGATCTAGGGGATGATGTGGAATCAATTTGGGACAAATGGATGGGAAAGGAAGGTTCGCACAATACGATTAACAGTCTAACGGGATTAGTAGGCTGCTGGTGGACCATCTGGAAGACCAGGAACGACACGATCTTTAGGGCGATTCAGCCGGACCCGGTGTTAGTAGTGCAAAAGTTGAAGCAGTTGTTAAAGGATTGGGAATCTCTCCTCCCCATTAAGTAGATTTTTTTTTTTTTTTTTCTCGTACGTCGTTGTGGTAACCTCGAGGCCCAGACTGCCTCATCCCTGTAGCCTAATTCATCAATCCAATGAATGAAGCGGGTAGCGTGCTAGAAAAAAAGAAACTATACATGAGTATTGTAATATGTGAACGCCACCAACGCAGCTTTATTGGTAGGTATTTCCATAGGACCAACTATTGGACCCAAAAGATACTTACTAGTTCATGCATGACTTCTAGAAAGTCTTAATTAATTAGTTACAACTTTAAATATTACTTATACATTCAAAAGTAGAGTGTAAATTTTGCACTGATTGTATCTAGCTAGTGCAGTTGGCTCAAGCTTGATGATTGGTATCCGAGATCTCAAGTTTGAAGCCTAACTGCTTCACATTTCTAGTTAAGTTCATTTCTACTAATGGGGTTAGCTTATTATCTTTTTCTCAAAAAGAAAATATTATAAAAAAGAATGATGAGACTAGTGTGAACATATTGGCCCTTAGATGAAATACCCATTATTTGAATATACAAGTAATATTGCTCTCATTACTTCCACCACATACTCTTTCCTCCAATGACTTCAGAATCTCCTATCACAAAGGTTTGTAAGATCCACTATTTTGTTTCAACCTAAAAGCTTAGCTAGGCTAATGGATTAAAAAAAAAATCTTTATATTTTCATAAATTAGGATTATATTTCTATAGGGGATTAATAATTTTAATACACCTTTTCTGATACGGACCGTTAAGAATATATGAGACGAAATTAGGTTAAAACTAGGCTAAACCGAAAGAAAATTGTATTAGAAACAAGGAAAATGTGAATTAGCTCTTGTATCGTGTTAAAGAATTCAAACCAACACAAAAGCTAAAGCATGCATGTTCTCAAAAGGTCTATTCACATGCGAATTCCGAACAATGAAGTTTTTCTTGTGTGATTGCAAGTTAAGAGTTTGAGTTTATGTCCTTTAAAGGTCTCAAACTCCCAGCATTCAGGATTTGGCTAGATAGAATATTTCAACTATATATGAATTGATTTATTTTATTCCAAGAAAATAACTTGATGGCCCAATGTAATATACTCTTCTAAACATTGATCATACTTCATGTTATATCAAATACTACAGGCTTTTTATGTTGGATTATGCAAAGCCATGTTTCGAGTCGATATCACTGTGAAAACGCCGAAGATTTGAGGTTTCTGGATGTTGGGTACCAAAACTTGAAATTATAGTATTGCTACTATTGAGTACCTCAGGAGTTCCTCAAAATCTGAAAGCTGAAAAAACTATTTTTTGTACTGTGTACCGGTACGCGACTTTGAGTACCGATACACAGTTCTCTGTTTTTGTATTGTGTACCAGTACGCGACTTTGAGTACTGGTACACAGTTCCGCGATGGGTTGGATATGCTAAATTTGACTTCAATTGGATCTAATCTTGTTCCAAAAGATTATGGATGATCCAGGATCACTTTAAAGAGGATTTCTAAGAGGATATCGACGGCTAGATGTGAATCGGAGACTCGGATGGACGGCGGAGACCGTTTTCTATTAGAATTGGGGTTTTAGGATTATATTAACTCTTGTAATTAATCTTTTAGATTGGTGAGCTTCATTGTATACACCCTAGTTGAGAGGAAAATATGGAGAGCTCCTGTGAGAGAGAGTTTCTTGTAATCCAATCTTACTCCTTGTACGTTTGTGCCATGGATTAATTGAAGAACGCATCGAGATGGTCTTGCCTGTGGACGTAGGTCGACTCATTGTTGGCCGAACCACGAAATATTGTGTTCTTGTGTTCTCTTGTTCTATTTATTGCTTTGTTATCCTCATGTTTATTTTTCTACAATCGTTCTCGTCTTTTATGTCTACGAAAGATCTTGTTTCCGCTACGCTCGTGTGCTGTGTGTGTTTGAGGTGTGCTCGGTAACCCCACGGCCGGTCCCTTTAATTGGTATCAAAGTGTTCGGTTCTTTGTAGTTCGTTGACGGCGAAATAATGGCGGGAAATGTTACAGCGATGAAGTATGAGCTTCCTCGGTTTGATGGAATGAATTTCGCGTTGTGGAAACTTAAGATGCAAGCAGTCCTGATCAAAGATACTTGTGAGATCGCCCTGCAAGGAAAGGAGAAAAAGCCAGAAGGGATGATGGATAAGCAATTTGAAGAGAAAGACAAGCTGGCTTTGGCAAACCTATATTTAGCACTAGATGATTCAGTGCTATTCAATGTGGAGACTGAGACTAACGCAAAAGGGATTTGGGATAAATTGAAGAATCTCTATAAAGGAAAGTCATTGGTGAACAAAATTTTCTTGAGGCGGCAATTGTACAATCTAAAGATGAAGGGCGGGGCACCGGTACAAGAGCATCTAAGTTCATTCAACTCTATTGTAAGCAAGCTCGCGGCCCTAGACGTGAGAATTGATAAAGACGAAAAGGCAAGTATTTTACTTTGTTCGATGCCGGAATCTTGGGATAATTTGATTATGAACTTGAGCCATGTTGAAACCCTTAAGATGGAGTCGGTTGTTGTATCGTTGTTTACCGAGGAGATGAGGCGGAAGCCTAGCCAAGGAAGCTCTACGGGAGAGGCTATGATAGCACGGGGAAGACCCTTCGAGAGGGAGCGTGGTGATAGAGGGAGATCAAGATTAAAGTCCAAGGGCAAAAGAAAAATAAAGTACTGGAATTGTGGAAAGTTGGGGCACGTGAAGAAAGATTGCCGAGTTAAAGGAGTTGATGGTAAATCCGATTCAAGCAACTTCCAAGGTAATGTAGCCGAAACGGATGCTAAGTTGGCTAGTTCAGAGGACAGAGATGCATTGTCCGCACTAGATAGATCCGATCTTATTTATCATTGGATCTTAGATTCGGGGGCGTCATTCCACATGACCCCCTATAGGGAGTGATTTCATACTTACATGCTATGGGATGGTGGAGCTATCTATTTGGGTGAGAACACGGCATATCCGATGGTTGGAGTGGGAGATGTTCGGATCAAGATGTTTGATGGTGTTATTCGGACGGTTTCTAATGTTCGGTATGTTCTTGCACTTCGAAAAAGTCTTCTATCACTTGGAATGTTTTGCAAACAAGGGCTTAGATTCATCGGCGAGAAGGATCACTTGAAGGTATGTCAAGGATGTTTTGTGTTGATGAAAGGAGAGTAAGTAGATAGCCTATATAGATTGGTGGGTGAGACTCAAGTGAGAGAAGCGGTTGTTACAAGCACGAAGATGTTTGGGACACATGAGCGAGCATGGATTGCAGGTTTTATCTAACCATGAACTTCTTCCATGTTATAAGTCTGCGCCATTGGATTTATGTGAAGATTGCATTTACAGAAAGCAACGAAGGTTATCATTCTCTATATCACATCAAAGAAGTAAGTCGCATCTCAAGTTGCACTACTAGAAATTTAATCATTAGCGGCGTTTATTTATGCCGCTAAATGATCGATAAATGCTGCTAAAATTTTTAGCAGCATATAACACTAAATGGCGCGTGCGGCTTGTTATTTGATCAATCGAGCGCCGACAAAATCACTTGGTCTGAAAATTTCTGAAGAAGTTTGGAGCGGTAAGCCCGTTGACTACTCCTATCTTCGTGTCTTTGGATGTGACGCTTATGCATGGATACCAAAGGAGAAGAGGTCAAAATTGGATAAGAACTCTCGGAGATCCATATTTCTCGGCTACGCGAAAGGTGTTAAGGGGTATCGATTGTGAGACCCTACTACCCACAAGATTGTGTAAGTCGTGATGTTGTCTTCAACGAAGGGTCCTTTTAAGGCACCAAGAAAAAGCAAGATGATAATGCTATGGTTCCAATTGAGCTCTTTGAAGCACGCGATGAGGTGCAAGTTGAGCAAGCACAGCAGGATGACGAGGTGGTTGACAATGAACTGGACTTAGAGTCTCCGCAATCATCCGAAGATACAAATTCATCAGTGGAGCCACCAGCGGATTTCGGGCATCTAGAAGGGTCATTAGACCTCCCATAATGTATGATGACTATATTACTTTATTTACTCCTTCTACTAACCATATTAGTGCATATGTTTGCTTTGGTGGAGGAAGATAAGCCGACTTCATATAAGGAGGCTTGTGAGTCAACCAATACCGAAAAGTGGCAGTGCGCAATGGAGGAGGAGATGGAGTCACTTCAGAAGAACATGACTTGAAAACTTGTTGATTTGCCGAAGGGAAGGAACGCGATTGGATGCATGTGGATATTTAAGGTGAAAAAGGATACGAATGAAAATGTTGAGAGGTTCAAGGCAAGGTTCGTGGTTAAGAGTTATGCTCAGAAGCTGAGGATCGACTTCGATGAGATCTTCTCACCGGTGGTTCGTCTAACCATTATTCAGGTCGTTTTGGCGATCGCGGTGGTCATGGATTTAGAGCTCGAGCAGATGGATGTAAAAACTACTTTCTTGCAAAGTGACGTGGAGGAGAAGATATATATGTCACAACCAGAAGGCTTTGTCGACGACGGAGGCGGAGTATATAGCGGTAGCACATGCTTGTAAGGAGGCTATTTGGGTGAAAAAGTTTTTTGGAGAATTGAAGGTGAAGCAAGATGTGGTGGGAGTGAATTGTGATAGTCAAAGTACAATACACTTGGTGAAGAGTCCGGCGTTACACTCTCGGACGAAGCACATTGATATTGGCTATCACTTTGTAAGAGACGTGGTGGATGAAGGTCTTATCTCATTATTGAAAGTTCATACCGATGCAAATCCAGCGGATATTTTGACGAAGCCGGTGACTCGAGAGAAGTTCAATTGGAGCATGACTTCTCTCAATTTTGGAGCTACGTGAGGAGAGTGGGAGTTTGGCAAGACTACAAATTTGTTGTTTTATGGTGTTCGGCACAAGTCTTTAAGTGGGAGAATTGTTGGATTATATAAAGTCATGTTCCGAGTCGATATCACGGTGAAAACATCGAAGATTTGAGGTTTCTAGATGTTGGTTACCGGAATTTGAAATTTCAATACCGGTACTATTGAGTACCTCAGCAGTTTCTCAACGATTCCTCAAAACCTGAAAGCTGGAAAAACTATTTTTTGTACTGTGTACCGGTACACGACTTTGAGTACCAGTACGCAGTTCTCTGTTTTTTGTCTTGTGTACCGGTACGTGACTTTGAGTACCGATACACAGTTCCGCGATGGGTTGGATATGCTGAATTTGACTCCAACTAGATCTAATCTTGTTGCAAAAGATTAGGGATGGTCCATAATCACTTTAAAGAGGATTCCTAAGTGGATATCGACGGCTAGATATGAATTGGAGACTCAGATGGACGGCGTAGACCGTTTCCTATTAGAATTGGGGTTTTAGGTTTATATTAACTCTTGTAATTAATCTTTTAGATTAGTGAGCTTCATTGTATACACCCTAGTTGAGAGGAAAACGTGGAGAGCTCCTGTGAGAGAGAGTTTCTTGTAATCCAATCTTACTTCTTGTACATTTGTGCCGTGGATTAATTGAAGAATGCATTGAGGTGGTCTTGCCCGTGGACGTAGGTCGACTCATTGTTGGCCGAACCACGTAAATCTTGTGTTCTTGTGTTCTTGTGTTATCTTGTTCTATTTATTGCTTTGTTATCCTCGTGTTTGTTTTTCTACGATGGTTCTCGTCTTTTACGTCTACGAAGATTCTGTTTCCGCTGCGCTCGTGTGCTGTGTGGGTTTGAAGTGTGCTCGGTAATCCCACGGCCGGTCCCTTCATTTTACATAAATTTAAAAAATATATTAAATAAAATATTCATATATGCATCCAGATATAACCTAGAAGAATGTTCGAGCTGGGATCATGTATTAGTGAGCTAGTTGGCAGTATATATTATCACAGCATGTATAGTATGATGCAACTACATGCCTCTTTTAATTCCTTTTTTACAAAGAGAATTTTGAGATTCCTCTTCACGTACAAGACAATGTAGTACTCGATGATCTTGGCCAAAATTAAGCAAATTTATAAGGTCCACTCCTTTTCAAGCTTAAAAATAGTGCAAGGATTAGAGGATATTGCCTTGAAGATATATATGCATGGTCCCTTTCGCTTTAGGGTATTAGGCCCGAGTCTTACTCTAGCTAGCTAGGAATACCCACCGCAGAGAGAGAGAGAGAGAGAGAGAGAGAGAGAGAGAGAGAGAGAGAGAGAGAGAGAGAGAGAGAGAGAGAGAGAGAGAGATCTAGAGAGAGAGATATGCTATGTATGATTATTATTATATGCATGATGGCCCCTCCTCTTCCGCTCTCTCCTCTCTAGGAGGGACCGTCCCACGCACTAGAGGGTGAGGGTGAGGGTGAGATCGCATGCACATGCATGCATGAGTGGTGTAGAGCAAAAGAGTTGGGGCACTAAACCAGCGCACGCGAACCTAATTTGATGCGTCCACAGTACTTAGGCTGAAGACTACTCTTGTGTACTTTATTACTTTCAAAGGGAGATTTGATAGCTCATTGTACCTTTGGTTGAATATAATTATAGATATAAAATATAGTCAAAAATGCACTGGATGTAGCTAGCAATTATAATTATATTCATTTTATTTGATTGAATGTAATAAAAAATACTTTGCGTATAAATAATATATTTGGTCATATGTATCTGAGAACTTGTATTTATAATTTTGTTTCACTTTATAAATGCAGAATGGTGAGATTACCCTCAATGCAGAAGAAAAAGTATATATATTCGGTTTCAGTGGTGATTACGAAAATAAGCTTACCTTTTATTTAAAATCACTCTCTCCTGAAACTGCGAACTTCTTGTGCTATAGAGTTTGCTTGCGCAATTCCAGCCGCAACAGTTGTCAGAAAATATCATCAAAACAAATACTCTACTTAGATCTACATGCAATTACAGCTATTGTATAGTTGCAACTACTACGTGCAATCAAACGATCCCTAACATTTATAGTAAGCTATCTATACATGTCTCTCTATAGTAATAATGTTAACAATAAAAAAATTTAACAAAAATAATAATAATAAATACATTACTCAAAATATTCTTAAAAGAGAATATGAAATTTCTACATCTCTAATAATAAATAAGAGAATGCCTCTATAACTAAGATTACACAACACTAAATATGGCATGACATATACTATTGACATGATCTAATATTCGTTTTCACCAATTATCTATATTAGTTAAATGTCCGCTAGATTTGTAATAAATTTGTAATAAACATACATTAGTAATTAGGGCTTTTTTTGCAATTGACCCCCTAAAAAAATTTATTTTAAAAATAGTCCCGACAAATTTATAATTATAAAAATAGCCCTACCCTTGCCACGCAGGCGCCACGTCAGCACCACGCGGACGGATGGGCGCCGGGTTGGCAAGTTGAACACGGTGAACCATTCACCGTGTTCAAACACGGTGTATGGTTCACCGTGTTCAGTTACTTATACTGCCCCAGAAAAATAGTATAGATCAATCCGCGCGAATAATAAAAGAAACACGGTGAACCATTCACCGTGTTTGAACACGGTGAATGGTTCACCGTGTTCAACTTGCCACCCCACCTCCCAGCCCCCCCGCGTGGCGCCTGCATGGCGCCTACGTGGCAGGAGTAGGGTCATTTTTACAATTATAAATTTTTTGGGATTATTTTTAAAATAAAATTTTTTCAGGGGGCCTTTTGCAAAAAAAGCCCTAGTAATTATTAAAAAAAATAAAATTATATTTACTGAAATTAAAATATATCATACAGTAAATAATACTTGAACCGAAAAATCATAATGAAATAAATATATCATTATTTTAATTTGCCGGATTGGGACCCTCTTAATAACTATAATTATTTTTTCATAAATAAAAATATACTAATTAATGATTAATAACTAATAGAGTTATTAAATTTGATAAACTATTTAATCTAACTAAGTTAAAAACCTCAAAAAAAAATTTGAGAAGCTAATAAAAGTGTCCCAATTAAACAAAAGTAAAATTTGGAGAAGTCTATTCCAATTGGTGCACCAGGTTCAAGAAATTTCCGCCACTCTCCCGCTTCTTGTGCTTGCTCGGAGTCTCGGACTAGACTGAGAAAGAAAGAAAAAAGTTTTTTTGCATTTATAAGAGTGAGGAAGAGCACACATAAGTGGAGGGGTGGAATTCAAGTTTCATCACTTTCGATATTTATTTTGATGTAAGTCAAAAATATAGTGTAACTCAAGTTACGTTAGACCTCCACTTCACCTACCCTCGACTTCTCATTTTAGAGTGTCGAACTCGACTTCCGCCACACTCAATCTTCTCTAAAAAAATTATTAAATAGTAAAAATCTAAACTCTACTTCCTTTATAATAGATTAGAATTACCTTATTTATAATAAATTAGGATTACCTTTAAATAATAATAAAAATTTAATTATTTAATAGGTTGAATTTTATACGGGTAAGTTTACCACTATATTCAGGAGGTAACGAAATCTACTTACTTACATCAAAACAAATAATGGAACTCAAGAAACTAATTTCACTAGCACCATGTTACACCAAAACAAACAAAAGAAATAATTAAATTTAACTTTCAGACTGTACTAGTTACGTCAAAACAAACAACAACAAAATAATAACACTTCAGAAAAATTCAAACACCACTACACTTGAGTTATGTTGAATCTACATATTCGTCAATCCAAACACTTTCTTTACTGGATCCGTTGGAGCCCATTCATGTTAACCCATGCCCATGACATGTGTCAACGTAAGTGGGTCCCATCAGGCCCATGCTTGTTGGCACATGCCATGTGTACGTGTCAATATAGGCTTTGGGAGAAGCGGAGGTGACAAATTAGAAAAAATACAATTGTACATAAATCCATCTCTTTCTAAAAATTAAAAAATAGTTCAAATTATTTTAATTAAATTTTAAATTGTAAAGACAAGATCATTTCGGACCCGATGGTCAACATCAAAATTATTAATTTACTATTAAAAAAATTTTACATTAAAATTTCGCCAATAATAACATATAACCAAATTTAGTGCTAAACACTGTATTGCACCCCTCTCTTAAAAAAAAAATTCCGTTATCAAAATTTTAAATTCGTACCTTTTAACTTATATGTCAAAAAAATATAAAAATCTCTTCCGCCAACGTGGATGAGAAATTTTTTTAAAAAAAATTAGTATAATTTAGAGAGTTTTTGGGCTACTAGACCTACATAACTTTTTTATTGTAAAAACAAGCATTTAAATTTTATATTTATAAAAGTAAATAAATTCACCGCTTTCTAAAATAACTTTTATTGTAAAAATAAGCATTTAAAATGATTCGCCATTTTCTAAAATGACTCACTGCTTTCGAAAATAAATGATCATTTCGAACTTTTTTATTGTAAAAATAGACCTTTAAAATTTATAGCGGTAAATAATTCATAGCTTTTTAAAAGTGGTATATCATTCACCGCTTTATCTAACTTATATATTTTCTACAATCAAACTGAGAATCAAAATGGCAACCTAAGAGGGGGGTGAATTAGGTTTCTAAAATAAAACGCTAAATAATCAAGTAATTTAAAAACTCGAATCAAATAAAGTGAGAGAAAGTGAGGAGTTATAGAAATGCAAACTCAAGAAGCACACAATCGATTTGTTTCGAGATTTGGCACTTTGCCTACGTCCCCGCCAACTTCTCAACACAAGAGAACGTTGGATCTCCACTAGACGATGCTTTTGCGGGCAAGCACCAAGCCTTCACACCAACACCTTCTTCTCTCAAGAAGGTTACACTTTCAAGCTTCAACTCTTTTCTTTTCTCTCTTTTACAAGATGATATCTCACTACCAATTACACTCAAATTTAGAGAGAGAATTGAGGGCTAAGAGTATTGAAAATACTGAAATTTATAAGCTCTATTTCACTTTCAAATCCCTGCTGAGAAAGGCCTCAATACCATCTATTTATAGCCTCAGCCAGCTTCAAATCGTTGCACTTTCGGGCCCCCTAAACAAAAATTTGGGCGCCCAGAAGTTGAGCACGCGCACTGCACATCCAGCGGCCTGTCAGACCCGTACGCCGCTTTTCTGGATCCGTACATTCGGGCCTCCAGAAATTGTGGGCGCCCAGATCATGCGCGACAGCTTGTCTGACCCAGCCAGACCACGCGCGCCGCTTTTCTGGATCTGTACATTCGGGGCTTCAGAAACTTGTGGGCGGCCAAAACATGTGCGTCGGTTTTTCTGACACTGTCAGACCACGCGCGCCGTTTTCTCTGAGCAGAACTTTTGGGCCTCCAGAAGTTGTGGGCGCCCAGAACATGCGCGTCGACTTTTCTGACACTGTCAGACCACGCGCGCCGAAATTACTGATCATGAACTTTTGGGCCTCCAGAAGTCAACTTGTGGGCGCCCACTTTCTCAGGCACGCGCGCCGCCTGCGCAACGCCGCTATCAGAACTTTCGGACCGTTGCGCCGTACTGTCCGGAACACGCAACCTGTCAAGTCAACATTTCGGACGCCCTAAACTGACAATTCGGGCGCCCAGATCATGTAGAGACAATTCTGGACCACCCAAACAGCAAACAATCAAGATCCAACTTTTAGGGCGCCCAGATCAGAGTCCAAAATAGAAACTTGACAGAAAACAGATTTTGAGAAGTTTTTGAATATTGTTTGAAGTCCTATGTGCTTTAGATGATAAAAAGAGTAAGTTAAAATATAGCTCGACATTTCTTACTCTAATCTTTAAAGCACAATGTTAAAAAGAGGAATAGAGAGAGATTTTATCTACTTGACAAGATAGCTTCAAGTGGTAAAGCTTAGTGTAAGGGAATTGCCCATCTTGAGTCCTTTTGAAGATAGAGAAGTCTAAACACAAAACTCAAAATAAAAGATTAGTTCAATAATTGTAATTATTTGTTATCATCAAAATCTAAAGAATGATTAGGGCCACTAGGCCAACAAACTTCAAAATATGTATAGTATTAAACACTAAAAATAATTTTAACGCTTTGAGAAAACCGGTGAATAATTTATCGTATTTAGAAAGCGGTAATTCTTTATAAATAAATTTTTTAAAAGACTATTTTTATAATTATAATATGTTTTAAGTCTATAAATAAAATTTTTCTATATTTATATAATTTATGTTAATAAAAGTAATTAAAGTTTAGAGGAATAATTTCAAAATAGAGTTTAATTGAAGGGTCATCTTTATAAATGTTAGTATATTTATATAATATAAAAATGAAAAAAAAAGTGAAAAATCAAAAAATTCAAAAAAGAGTGAAAAATTCTTAATCTTCTTCTTTAATCTATATATACATATTTGGCTTATAAATTTCGTATAACTAAGACAATAATATCATCATGACCTGCAAATAAAAATGCAAGTAAAATGACAATAATTTTACTAAAAAAGGTAAGACAATAATTTTACTAAAAAAGGTAAGACAATTATTTACCTTAACGCCTTAATATTTTTTTTTTTCATAACAAACACTACTGACATAGTTTTTAAGAAGAGAAATTGATTCCTAGGAAAATTATGGATAACTATTTTTTTACAAACAATTTTTACGGAAAATCTATTTTCTGATCTATTTTTTGAAAAATTGAACAGTACTATTTGGTTCCTAGGAAAAGCAAAAGCATGGAAAAATATTTTTTGGAAAAGAAAAGTTTTTCATAAAAAACCTCTTTTTAAGTTTTCTATCCTTTTGGTTACAAGAAAACTAGTTTTTTTATAAAAAAAAATTCATATTTTATGGAAAACTTTATTTTTCATTTTCTGAAAAAAAAACTGAAAAATAAAAATAATATTTTTTTCATAAAATCTCAGAAAAAGTTTTCAAAAAAAGCTAGTTTTTTTTTTTTTTTGACCAAATGGGCAAAAAACTAGAAAAGAAGTTTTGCATGAAAAATATTTTCTCCGGAAAGTTTTTTCCATGCTTTTCCTCGGAACCCAACAGCATCAAAGTCTAGAGGTCGTAATGTTTATTGCCGCACTTCCAAGGGTTCTATGGTTTATTAAAATTGTTAGGATTTGGTTAGATTTGTAGATAAATCTTAGTCGGATAAAAATTAATATTTAAATCTATAGGAGATAAATTAAAATTTAAAAATTAATTAAAGTAGAAATCTAATTAGATTAAAATTAATATTTAAATCTAATGGAGATAAATTAATATGGATTTAGATATTAATTAGAGTAGAATCTTAATTATATTGGGATTTGGGTATGTTTTGGTGGGTGTTATATATATATATATAGCATTAAGGGGTTGAGTGAATAGCCTAGGTTGAGAGGAGAGTACGGTTGAGAGAGAGAGAGACTCTCTTGGGTGGAGCCGTACCAGGAGAGAGAAGGTCATGGTTTAGTGCACCTTGAGCACGGGTGCATGGAGATTAAAGAGAGAAAGAGAGTTGTCTTTTAGATTTATAAAAGACGAGAGAAGGATAGGAGCGATTCAAAAGAGGGCTCGGATTGAAGCTAAGAGAATCTTATTTTACCCGTATATTTTCTGTTTGATTATTTTCTTTCTTTTGTGATTATGTCAGCTTTTGCTGAGGAGACGGATTTATAGTAAAAATTCGATTTGACGCTTTTGTTGCGGAATCCCAACAATCAATACCGAATCAACCGCCGTCGGTATCGGAGCGGGTTGCGAATTCTCAAAATTCGGAACCGGGACGAGTACCGGATTTCCAACAAAAACCATTTTAGTTTTTAGTAAAAAAATAGGGAAGAAGTGATAAGATTTGTACGGAGAAAGTGGGCTTTGGATGGGTGGTTGAAGGATTACAGCAAATTTTGGATTTTAGACTTAGCAATGCTCTTTGAAAGGATTAATGTTACTATTTTCTTTTGGGTATCATACTTTTCCGCCCATCGGTGTGCATCTTTTTCTATCTTTTTTTAAATCTTGAGAGAAGCAAGTGATCCGCTTTACTCAATTTTTTCTTTTATTTTAGAAATAACTTGGGACCTCATGTTCAAACCATCAAGCTCCTTAACCAACTACGGTAGGTTCGGTATCTTTTCTATCCTGTTTGCAGCGATTATTTATTTCTTGTTATAGAGTTACAACTTTTTATGTAGACCATAGAACATCTAATTAATGTTTCTATATACACTGATCGTTCCTAGCGCAAGTGGCAAAGAACTTGGTAGTTGTCATTTGAGGTTCCAAATTCGAAGCCTAGTTGTTTTACATTTTCAGCTAAATTTATTTTTAAAAGAAAATAAACGAAGCGGATAGCATGCTACCTTTTTCTCAAAAAATAAAAATGTTTCTATATACTGTTTTATCAAATACCGGTTAATTTGTTTACTCAGTGTATGTTATAATTTTTCTTTTTTGCTTTGCAAAGAAATTTAACTTTAAGACCCAGCTCCTACAACTTTCTTTAGATGAAACAGAACTAGTTTTATTATTTTATATGTTTCTTTCATAAAGTTCAGCTTAAAGTGCATGTTTTCATGCCGATGAGACCACCAATATATGAACTACTGCAACATATTAGGGCACGATTTAATGCATATTTAATTGATGCCAATCTTCAAAATTAAAGAGATCATTAAAAGAGTATAGCATAGACACTAGGGGATAATTAAGCCACGAAATTTAAGCTTATATGGCAACTCCAACCTCCAAACTCTTGGTTGGTACCCGAATACCTAGTTATTAATTTACTAGTGGTTTGGCGGATTCATCTGCATGCTATTTTGTAAACAGTGAACATTTTAAGAGTTATGGGCCTTTATATAGCAAGAAGTGAAATATTGTATTTCCAATTCGTATACAAAATCAAGCGATTGTCTCTGGATTGTCCACAAGTCCCACGTGAATCAGTGACTTTCACTTTCTAATTAAATTATGCGTTAAAATGTGTGATTGTTCACTCACGTTTTGAATTCTATACTTATGTAAGCTTGTAAGATCAACCATTCACCTTCGCCATATATTTTGTGAAATAATCATATTTCCCTTCAAGAAGGGATATTTCGTTCACAGGCAGTAGCTTAACACCAAACATCTAGTATAAAATTTTTGTTGGGTACTGACCGTCCGTAGCGCAACAAAAGGCTTAATAGTTAATACTCGGGATCCCAAGTTCGAAGCCTAGTTGCTTCACATTTTTAAATAAGTTAATTTCTAAAAAAAATGAACAAGCGGCAGTATGCTACCATTCTCTCTCAAAAAAAAAGAAAAAAAAAAAAAAAGGACTTTTGTTGGTTGTTGGGCCAAAGTCACAAATTTTGTTTTAGTCGGAAGGAGATTGTCTTTCTCAATGAAAAAATGAGGTTCGTATATATGCATGACTTCAATTCAAAGACTCGTGCTCATGACGTGAAACAATCGTCATCAGCAAAAGTGTTAAGCAACTTGAGAACAGTATTTTAATATGCTATGCTTTACCATTGTAATGAAACAATTTTTTATCAAGAAATTCTCACGTTCTCATTCATTAACAGTTTTGGGGAGGAAATTCTCCGCTACCTTGAGACATGATGAGTTCATATTTTATACGACAGCTTTCCTCTTTCTAGGAACACTACATGCATAATTTCTTTGAGAATAAATACTTGCATGATGTACTGGGAGAATCAAATGCATGCACATATAATTTGATTAAAGCACTGCTACTTTGACGTGGCAATATTGATTTCTAACAAGAATCTTCCTCTTTTACCAACCAAATTAGCGCCTTTGGTTACTTACATCCTCTACTCTCATCAAGACTACAAAGTCTTACATATACGCAACAACGTACCACAGAAACACATAACCATAGAACTTTTCAGAAGAATCAATTCCCTTGCATCCTACTTTACACACACAAGCTAGAGTACTCTTCTCTTCCTTTTAACAAGTAATATGATTATGAATTCCCATGAACGGCCACAGACAAGTAACCAACTTTCTTTCAAGTTGTCTATTCCCTCCCCCATTTTGGTCGCAATCACTTCCTTTTACACTAGAGATTTCCTTTTGCCTGTGTTAAAGGATCGAAGCCTTTTAATTTGGATGGTGTAGAATACACAGCAGCACATGGGGTGTGATGAGCGAATTAAAGTAGTAGAGATCGAGTAACCTAATATAACCGTCACTATTGCCCTTTTTTGTTCATTAATTAATTAGCTTTGGAATCAGATACTTATCCCCATCAATCCTAAAGAGTGGACTCCCCTTTTTCACAGGCTAAAAAGGAGAGAGAGAGAGGACTCGAACCCACCCCAAAGATTAATTGGTTGCAGGAAACTGAGGGTAATTGCTACCATCCGTCCCTTTTTTAGTGGACCAATATCTCGTGTTGCAACTGAGATATAGCTAGTAATTACCACAGGTGAACTTAGATATACTATATATGATTGGTTCTCATGAAATGCTTTGGACATATTTTTATGTCGCTCTCCATGTATATATTTCTAATGTGTTAAAAGTCCGCATATATATTAATCAACGACAGGCCACGTGTGATTGTCAACACATAATCGGTCTTTTGGGGGATCTTTTGAAGCACTTTGCAATGTCTACTTTGCAACAATTAATAGTAAGTGTGTATTTTTTTTTTGAGAAAAGGATAGCTCGCTATCCGCTTCATTCATTGAAAAAAATGAACTAAGCAACAGGTGTGAGGCAGCGAAGGCCTCGAAAAAAAAAGAAAAAAAAAAGGGCCGTTTACGGATTACAGCTAGGCCGATTTACGGATAGAAGATAGCCCCACAACTTCATCAACTGATTAATCTTGTAGACTGCTAGGAGAGGGTCTGTTTGGGTATTTCTAAAAATTACACCATTCCTGATCTCCCACATGACCCACCAGCAGGCGACCAATCCGGTTAAGTTAGTATTCATAGACTGCGATCTATTCGTAGTTACCCATCTATCCCAGACTAAGTTCACATCATCACCCAAATCATCAGACCGGATACTCTCCAAAGTCATCACCATCAGAAATCTTGAAAAAATGCATTGAGTGAATAAATGATCAGTAGTTTCTTCATTCGTCCCACACATAACACAGGATGTGTTGCCGGTCCAACCTCTCTTTGATAGATTGTCTGCTGTAAGATGCCTCTTCTTAAGTAGAAGCCAACAGAACACTTTCACCTTAAGGGGAATACGAAGTCTCCAAATCAAACAAGTTCGGGCGTCTCTCGTCCCCCCGTCGCTTAGTACTAAATAGGTCGATTTGACTGTAAATTGCCCGTCATTGCTCCATCGCCAATGTATACTGTCCGATCGTTGCTCAAGTCTGAATTCGGAGATCCTTGCCCTAAAGGCTGCAAAGCTTGGGCTCGTGCCGGCGCCGAGATTGTTGTCCCTACGTAGAATCTTGCTCCAAATCCAGCCGTCGCTCCTCAGACACTCACTTATTCGCAACTTTTTATGATTCGTTATTAGAAACTCCTGGGGAAAGGACGATTGCAATGTGTTATCCCCACACCATCAGTCCGACCAGAAATCGATGGTACTCCCGTTACCTAGCTTATAGAAGGTTCCCCATTTGAAAATTTCTTTTAGACTTAGAATTCCCTTCCACCAAAATGAGGATGGCCTAAAGGATCTTCCTTCCTTTAACGGTCTTCTTCTACGATAGTATAATGCGTGGATAATTTTGTTCCACTGGAAATGGGGTGCGGTATGAAATTTCCACCACCATTTGATTAGAAGAGCTTGATTCATCGTATCTACGTCCAAGACGTCGAGCCCTCCTTCCTTCTTACTCCTACATACGTTTTTCCAAGCTATCAGGCATCCCTTACCCGTCGGCTTGGTTCCTCCGTTCCAGAAGAAATCTCTACGAAGCGCCTCAATCCGCTTGATTACCCAAATGGGCGCCTTGAATACAGATAGGAAATAGAGAGGGAGATTGGTTAAGACTGCATTCACCAGTATAAGTCTACCCCCTCTAGACAGTAGTTTCGCTTGCCACCCATCAATTTTACATTGTAGTTTATGGATGAGACCCCTCCAATCCTCCTTGGAGGGGGGTTTGGTAGAGAGGGGTAATCCTAAGTACTTGGTGGGTAGACTGCCCACTCTACAACCAAGTAGGTTCGCTAATCTCATCGCTTTTCTGTTGACTTGCCCGGTAAAATAAAGCTCAGATTTATCCCTGTTGACTCTCATCCCGGTGGCCCATTCAAAGAGTTGCCACAAGAATTTTAGATTTCTCGCGTACTTGCGCTTCGCCTCGCAGAAGTAAAATGTATCATCTGCAAATTGAATAAGCGTAGTCCTGGAATCCTCCGTTGGGCCAAGACCTTTGATGAAGTTATTAGCAATTGCCTCGTTTGTCATCCGGGCCAGACATTCTGCCACCAGCAGGAATAGGAAGGGAGAGAGCGGGTCCCCCTGCCTTATCCCCCTTTTCGTCTTAATCCAATTAGTTTCCTCGCCATTAACTAGAACCGCTATTTTAGCGTAGCAAACGCAGAGTTTGATCCATCCACACCACTTTTGGTCGAAACCCCACCATTCTAAAATACGAAACAGGAAAGGCCAATAGATTCTATCGTAGGCCTTTTCAAAATCCACCTTAACTCCGATTCCCTCAACAGCCTGCTTACTCCCCTATCCTAGCAACTCGTTGACTGTTGCATAAGTATCGGTGATGTTTCTCCCCTTCAGAAATGCCGATTGGGAAGGGGAGATCAGATCATTCATAATCACCTCAAGTCTGTTAGCTAATACCTTTGATAAGATCTTCTGAATCCCATTTAGAAGACTAATTGGACGAAAATCATTTGCTTGCTTAGCCCCTTCCTTTTTTGGGATCAAACAAATGAAAGCATAGTCGATGGGGCTAGTGGACAGTCGCCCTTCAAGCATCTCCTGGAATATGTTTGCAATATCTCCTTTTAGAGTGTCCCAAAAAGTTTGGTAGAAACTCATCGGAAAACCATCCGGCCCCGGCGCCTTATCATTCCCGAGTTGGAAAATCGCTTTCTTAATTTCCTCAAGGCTAAAAGGTCTAGTTAAAAGCCCAAGGTTGGCAGAAGAAATACGCTTCGAGTTGAAGAGGCCGCTCCAGTCCCCATAAGATGATGGGGCCGTCACGTCCGGTGTAAATAGCTCCTTGAACTTATGAAAGAAGTATTTCTTTTTATCCTCTTCAGAGTGGTACACTACACCATCATCATCGTCAATCGATTCAATCCTATTAGCTCTTTTTCTACTGTTAGCTATGGAATGGAAGAATTTAGTATTTCCATCACCCTCACGAAGCCAAAATTGCTTAGCCCTGGATCTCCACAATGATTCCTCATCTTTTAACACTTTGCTTAATTTTTCTTGTATCTCATCTCTTTTCGAAAGTTCTTCTTGCGTTAAGTCACACTGTTCTTCGGCTTTGTCTAACTCATGGAGTTCACCAATAAGTATGTTCTTTTCACCTTTAATACAATAGAACTCAGTCGCACACCACTCTTTAATTCTTGTCCGACAATGTCTCAATTTCGCAGTGAACGTAAGAACTGCCGAATTTTTCTGAATACCCTCCTTCCACCAAATGGGCACTTTGGAAATAAAGTCCTTGTGATTTAACCAGGCATTCTCAAACCGAAAGACCTTCTTTTTCTTCGATACATATCTCGCAGCCGATAATAGAATAGGACAATGGTCTGAAGTTACTCTGGGAAGGCCCTCAACCTTAGTCAAGGGGAATTCTAGGTCCCATTCAGTCGAGACGAGAAAACGGTCAAGTCTAGCAAGTGTCGGGTTCCTCTGCTTGTTGGACCACGTAAATGATTGGTTACTCATAGATAGGTCCAATAGAGCAAGATCCTTGATAAGATCGTTAAACAAAGACGTCGCTCGGGAGCTCCAAATCTTTCCATTCCGCTCCTCTTGGTGCCTAGTACTATTAAAATCCCCACACATAATCCACTTGCCCTTGCAACACTCCTTCAATTGTGCTAACTCCAAAAAGAAGTCCTCTTTGCCATCCCAGCTAGCCGGTCCATAGACGTTAGTAATATAGAATCTTGTGCCATCCTTGACGAGGGAGAGAAGAGTAGTGATGGAATAACGTCTCACGATGACTTCGTGGCAGGTAAAGATGCGTGAACTCCAACAAGTAATCAAACCCCCGGAGGCGCCGTTCGATTCGATAAAAGCGCATTTGTCTAAGAAGGACCCACCAAAACTACGAAGAAAGGACCCCGAGACATGGCTTACTTTCGATTCTTGAACACACACGACTACATTACGTAACAAAGAAATCACATCCTTAACGACAAAACGTTTGGACGGGTCATTAAGCCCGCGAACGTTCCAGCTACAGACTCGAAACATCACAAAGAAATAGACACCGACCCCAAAAAATCACCAAAAAGTGTCTATTAACCCACCCAAACTCCAAACCTACACACACTTGTTCACAAACTCGGCGAATTTCTTCGCCTCCGCACCATCCAGAACCACCCCGCATTGACGAGCCTTGCGGATGGTCCTCTTTAAGCTTGGCTCCACCATAGTACTCGCCCCACCCTCACGCTGTCTCGCTTTTCTGGTCATAGCTTTTTGAATGGTGGGAGTTTTAACAGCAGTCGCAAGTCGCTCGCTGGATCGTATTGGAGTTGCCTTTTTCGCCGAGATTGTCATACTCGTCGTCTCCACCTCTGGCAGGGCCCGGGTCCCATTGCCACCCGAAGCTTTCGATGCCACTTCCAAATCTTCTAAAAAATGCTGACCTCCCCCGAGACACCAAGGCTGGTGCAAAACATCGAACTCAGAACCCCAGACAGTCCTATTGTCACTATATCCTACAAATGGCCCGATGTCACTACGATGATCAGCTAATTCCCCACTGAAAGGCTCGAAGCACAACCGAAGCCCATTAATGATTACTTGGTATAAAGGCCCACTTCCCCTACACCCACGTGCCACCAAGTATCCACATGGGTGAGAAGCAGAAGCCCAGGTCCACAAACACCCATCAGGTCCAACCCCAATCCTCAGCTCAAAGTTGGAATAGACCCCACTTTCACTACGAGACACGTGCTTCCCCTTGTCCTTCATAAATGACCCTGCATGCTTTACAGTCATCATATGGGAAGTTCCCAAGGGTTGACCAGAGTTTTTAATACAAACGTAGCTCTCCCCTCCAATAGAACTGCAGCTCGATTCTCTAGGCCGTCCTCCTGTCAACTGATACAAAGGGGTTCTCTTAAGCAAGGAGGGGGAGGGTCTGCTCACCGTAGCTAATTTCGAAGTCATATCCGTCTTCGTGAAGGCCGTATGGGTGGGCTTTTGCATCGCCGAGCACGGCCCAAGACGGCGCGCCCATCGACGCTTGATTTCAAACTTTGCGCCGCCCTTGTCCGTTGCAGCGTCGGGCCGCCTGTCGTACGTCGCTCCCGACCCTCCAGTCGGCGTCGCTCCCGAACCTCCCTTCGGCGTCGCTCCCGTCGGCGTCGCTCCCGAACCTCCCGTCGGCGTCGATCGCCAGAGCGTCGACCTCCGAGAAGTCGGGTTGTTCGCCCGTTCATCTGATCTAACCTCGTCTAACTCACCTGCTTCCTCTCCCATCGCCTCGTCGCCGTTTTCGTGCTCCTCATTGTCCGGTGATCTATTCCTAACGTTTCCCGGTTGTTCACCTCCATTGTCGCCGAAGTCTGGACCATCCTGCGGTGGAGCAGGTGGCCGTTCGTTCCCGTCGTCAACTGCCCGCTCCCAACTCTCCAAATGTACTATGACAGCGTAGATTTCCTCTCCAAGCACTATAGAAAGATTCTGTGGGATGTCAGTAAGCGAGTCGAGTGTGATTTGGCAGCGAAATGCTCTGAGATCCGTCATCGCTTTAGTCGAATCATCAGCCTTGACGAACCTCCCGAAACCACTCACCATTGCAGCGACTCTCGCCACCGTCCAGCACTCGAAAGGTAGGTTGGACAGTCGAATCCACGCTCTGTAGTAAGTGTGTTAGTAGGAGAAACTTCACTTTGTACCGTCTATTTCATATGCAAATAGCAGTATTTCATAAGAATATTGAGAATGGATACAAATCCTATAAGAGATATCAAAACCTGTAAATATGCAAACAAAGCTCAGTTCATTCATTCCCTTAAGCGATCAAACACACCAATGCCTTCCACGCTGTCCAAAGAGTCGGTCAGCAATTATTATTATATATATTAATTAGCCTATTTGGATGTCCAAGCAAGTTATTCAGGGATTACTGTGCATTATGAAAATCTATCTATTTATTTACTTTTGTTATTCAACCTATGCCCATTGCAAAGTACAAAAACTTGTGATTTTTTAAGATAATATATTTTACTAACGAGCTATAATTTATCTTATTTTAAAGAAAATGACATAGACTTCTCATTTACAGGCTACTGCATTTTCCGTAAATAAACAAAAGAGATGTCTCATACCAAGTATTCATAGGTCCGAATAGGCCCAACAAGAAAAGGCCCATGATTCGACTTCAAACGCCCAGTTCCTAACGACATACTTTATGAACTTGAACTTCAACTCCAACAACTAAGGGAATATATGCTAATAAACCTTGTTCAATGGAAATTAAAAAAAAAAAAAGTTAATTTCATACAGGTCCTGCAAAGATATGGAATAGCAAATATATCCCTACGAAACTTAAGTTATCAGATTTATCTCTTCAAAAATTCTCTCGTTTACAAATATATCCCTCCAAAAGTTATGATTTGTTCATATATGTCCCTACCGTTTGATTCACCATTAGTTTTTTAATGGTGGGTGCATAAAATAACTATTTTGCCCTTACATATTTATTCCTGCAAAAAAATTTCTTTCTTTCTCTCTCCTCGCCTTCGTCGTAACACGTGTGGCGTACCTTATTTTTGTCACGACCGAGGGCCTTGCCTTCGACGTCGCTGCCGCTGTAGGTCTTGCCGTCACGATGGATAAAGAGGAGAGGTGAGAAAGATGACGGAACTCAATATTAGAATCTAAATTATATATATAAAGAGTAAAAAGGATATTTTACCCCTAAGACTTTGAGAAATATTGATACAAATTCCTCAATGAAGATTATTTAGGATTGAGCCCAAACTCAATCCAATTCCATATCTGATTCTACTAGTTGACCCGTGCCTATTCCGCATATCTACATGCATAAATAAGCCCCTATTTTACTCTTTAAGATTTGCTAAATTACTTCATGTTGTTGTCTTTGCTACCATTCTCATCATGAGTGTTTTCCTAACTAAAGCAATCACAATTTCTTATGTTTCATCGGATGAACCTGGTCAACCAAACCTGAATCAAACAAACATGATATCAGCTGGACCTAAGTTCGTCCAGCATGATGCATAGTTAAATTTTAACTATTGTACAGTGCTTTGGGCTAGAGTTTGTATTTTCGCACTAATTTTAAATGTGCATAAAATACTTATCCAGATAACACCCTTAATGGAGCTAGATCCAGATTAAAGCTGTCCACATATATAGATGAATAAAGCTGCTGCATTTGAAAATGCAATGTAAATCACCACAACACAACTACTGTTTATCACATGGGCTTTTGTTTCAGCAAAAGCAAATGTACTTGCTCTTTACAAATATTGCACACAAACAGTGCGAAGTCTAACACGGTATTAAGTCACATTTCACCAAACACGGTTAAAAAGATGTCGCCGACAGAACAGATAGAGAATAACCAGTGATGCATCACCTGCTAATTATCAGACTGCATGCTCCTGAGCATGTTGAGGAGAGAGAGGAAGAGGTTGAGGATGTCAAGGTAAAGAACGACGGAGGCCCAGATGTACTCGTCATAGGTGTAGCGCTTAATTAAGTTGTCGGTGTCGTAGAGGATGAAGCCCGAGAATATCAAAGCCCCGAGCCCACCAAACAGAGCAACCGATGTCGGTCCAAGCGGGAAGAATATCTGCAAAATGAAACAGCATCCACAAGTACGAATATCACTAATAAGTCAATAAGATCCAACAAGACACTTCTCTCTCACTAGGAGGCATGGGGTTCATGTCATATAACAGAATATATTTCAAGAAAAGAGCTTAAACAACAAACCTAGATAAATGAATCATCCAAAATCAAAAATTATAAATCCATTCCTTCAGCAAGAGTTAGACAGCAAAGACTCGAGAAGCAAAGTTTACTAGTTCATGCACAATTGTAAGAAACTTCACCTGCTTGGTAGATCTAAATTATAAGAAATTAGGTAATAATATCTTCCCGTTATTGAACACGAAAGATATGCATAGTATATACACAATTTTGTAAGCGAAGACATATTTGTCGATAGATGCACTTTATGCGAACCACCATGTCTCTAATATACCTAGTAAATTGCACTTGGAGTGTAATAAACTTGTTTTCACTTTTTAAAGTTCTAACAGCCTAGGTATCATCGGTACTTTTTCTTTACCAACAAATACATCTTTCACTTCCCAAAAGGTATAAAAGCTTCCGGCATAGTCCTTCCTGCTGTTTAGAGAAAATATATTTATTCTAATACAACTTGCACTTCAGATTGCATTTTCTCTACTAACAATTAGTATATGTATGTTAATAAAAGAATGATCTGCAAAAGTGAGAGCCTTGAATGAGTTTTCTTACAAATTAGATTTTCCACTACCTAATTTTTCTTGTTGCTCAACTTCACTAGAAAAAAGTTGTGAACAGAGATAAACAATAAAGTAATAGATGTATGCGCCTGGCTAAACCAAAAATGGCATGTGCCTGGCTAAACCAAAAAGAACTCAATGAGTGGCTTAAGTTGGATTAGGGTGGGTCATCAACACATGAAATAATCGTATTCGACCTGCGCGAGAAAACATCAATGCACTATGCTTAAGGATGGGGGTGGATCAAACGCTTTGCCACCACTTTCCCTGCTTTTACTCCAATTACACAGTATACCAGGATTTGCCCAACCAAATGCCAATAACTCCCTGTCTAATTGTATAATCTTCCAACATATAACCCTTCTTTCGCATACGGCACACTAATTTTACCATTTTGCATGTCTATGTTTCAATCATGTACATAGACAATTTACTGGCGACTGATGTAGAAACATGTTTGACTACACATATGAATGTGAAAATCACCCTTGGATGTTGGTACAAGCATGCATATGCACACGCACAAGCTCATATATATGCCTACAGGACAGAGTGTAGAAAACATGGAATTCACGAATAAGATAGACCAACAAAGATTAGCAAGACATTATTAAAAGATAGATAGTTCAATATATTTACTGGCAACACACGTCTTGATAGAACCAATAATTCATACCTAATTGAATTAAATCAAATTCAACTCAACTCAACCTACAGTTAGTTGTAGCAATAAATTATCAAGTTGGATCATTCTTAACTAAATAATGTTCGGTTGTGTCTCACTGTTTCTTGTGGCTAAGCCGTTGATGCCAAATAAATGCACCCAAGTAGTGAGAACAAATAAAACAACAACACAATTAAGAGAACGTGTAAAAAGGAAAGCTATGAGAGAACCAAAAACAAGGACTCATTATATACAAAATCATTAGTCTAGGACTCTGATATATGTTCTCAGAATTCAAGAGCCAACTTATATAAAAACACCAAAAACACAAAAAGAATTCGACAACTGATTTATAGCGATTGGAACTAAACCAAATAGGAGCTTGCGATCAGTTTATTTAAGCCAATCAATTACATCACATTCACTAGAAATAGCTGTTTCAAAAGACTTAACAATGGCATAAAATAACAAGTTAATATATAAAAGAACTAGGCTAACTGCTATCGATAACATGGAGGCCTCCGTGCTACCAAGTTGTTTTAGATGATAGGACATTTGAATCGATGATCAACTCCGCTAGACATATGACCTACACTATCAGAAGTATTTAGAAACCAATTTTCATGGTTTTTCAACGGTATTTACCTTTAAAACGAATAGTCTCAAAATAAACAGCTAAAAATAAAAATCTCATAAAAAATAATAATAAAATATTTCGATTCCATATCGAAAATACCGGTCTTGCTCAAAATAGTGAAAAAAAAATTTCTATCAAAATTTCACTAGATTTGGATTTTTCATACCATTAAACTTACAAACGCATCACATCAACCATTCAAGATGTCAATTTTGATACCTTTGTTAACTAGTCAAATGATGTCAAAAAAATATGAAATTTGGTTTCTAAATACTTTCAATAGCGCACATCATGTCTAACGGAGTTGATTGTCGATTCCGATGTCCCATCATCGGAAAGAAGTTGGTAGCACGGAGTTCTCCGTGCTACCAATAATATACAAGCTAGACGCTCTCTCTGTCTTATATATATATAGTCTAACTGGGGTGCTTTTAGAAGCACCAAGGTGTTGGTGCTATAGCCTTTTTGGCCATTGGATCAACCCTAGTGGCCCTTAGATCATGCACAATGGTGGTCCTCCCAAGTAACCACAATTATTGACTTTTGATCAAATGGTCAAAAAGATAGATCCAAAAGGTAAAAATTTATAAGCACCAAGGCCTAGGTGCTTTAAAAGCATTCCAGCTCAGTTCCATATATATATATATATATATATATAGAAAGAAAAGAGAAATAGTGGCACTTCTTGTCATAGAAAGGGATAGTGCAAGCAATGAAAGAGGTGGAAAAAAAGGAGGGGAGAAAGTAAAGGATGAGATGATGCTAATTAAATAAAGGAGAGGGGAGTAGAGAACAAACAGTATCAAAGTACAAGATCAAAAAAGAAATGGTTGCTGATAATCAAAACAAAACTTATAATAAGGAGGTCAGTTGTTATTTTTCTCCTTATAATTAGAGAGGTCGCTAACCTAGATTTATATTCTTGGATAAAGAAATTTAAGGCACATCAATCAAATTAGTAATAGAAATTAAGCAAAGGCATATGGTCTAAAAAAGCTGGAGACCAAAAAAAAAAAAAAAAAAAAAAAAAAGAAGAGGGGCAAGAAAGGCTCAATCTTTTAGTAGCTTTAAAAAAAACAGTAAAAGAGGCAAAAAAAGGCCAATCTGTTAGTAGCTTTAAAAAAAAAAAAAAAAAAATTCCATACTTACACTTTTCTTGTTCAAACATATTATTAAATCTTCTCCCTTTCTTCTAAGTCTTCTTCCATATTTTGTGTTGGCAAGATCAATCGGGTTTAAATATAACGGACGATGAGTTAAAACTTTCTCATTTCAATCCAACTATAAAAAGGTCATGTTTAAACTGAAAATTTCTGGATATGCCAATACGAGTTACACATCTCAAAGCCTAATAAAATGACATTTGAAGCTCGATTTGGTCAAGTACATTAAAATGTGATCTATACTTTTGTAAGTGCTTAAATTGGCAAAATACCCTACTTTTGATGGTAGAGTTTAGTATGATGTTATAATGCTTAATCAAAATATGCCAAATTGAGAGGAGTGAAAGTTAAAAATATTGGAAGTGATTTATCTTGACTACCCGAGCCTTCGTCGAAAACTGTTTAAGTTACAAAGTGTTTGTGGAGCCAACAAAGTTGAAAGAAAGTTATTGGAAGACATATAGAATAAAGATAAATGCCAGGAATATGCATTGCAATGTTAATACGTAACGTTAGTTAAATCGCATTCAACGTTAGAAAACAAAAGGAAAAATAATGCATGATGCTAAAAACGAAGACTTTGATCCAGCTACCAATTATTAAATCTACAAAGTCAATCATAGTTAACCAATGCATTAGGTGCAATTCTGAAGACAAAACCTGTTTGGATTCAATAAGGACACGATACCTGCATAAAACTTGTTACGAGAAGAACAATAAGACTGGCAAATAAAGCAGGTCCAAGGTAGCTGAAATCTTTGCCCTTCTTTGAGGCCCAGAAGGCATATCCAGTCAAAGACGAGACAACAGCAGAAGTTAAAATCAATGCCTCAAGCACAATCTTGCCTGCAAAATGTCAAAGATAAAAGAAAAGATTAGCATGCACATAGTGGATAATTTATATGAATTTTCTAATCAAAATTACTATAAATATGTCAATAGAGGAAAAGGCAGTTACCTTGGGTATTTGCACAAGCCACACCGACACTCAGACTTAGGCATATAGTGAACAACCCAAGAAATACAAAATTCAGAGGATGCTTTTGCTGATAATGATGCAATGGAAACAGAACTGCCAAAGAAAAAGTGTCAGTGAATAACTATTGCCATCCAACATTTTATTCACTAAAATAAAAGGCTCTTACATTTCTTAAGCATCCAGCCACAAAACTTAAATTTCTTCACCCCAAGCATTCACAAACAAGAAAACTAGAACAGATAAAGGAGTTCTAGCCAAATAGAAGAAAGAACTGGACATAAATTTTTGACTCAGCCAGCATTAAGAAACAAGAAAAACTAGAATAGAAACAGGAAATACACCCAAATTGGAAAAAAAAAAAAAAGAACTAAGAAATAAGCTTTTTGACAAACAGATGCACAAATATGTTTCTACAACTATACTAATTTGGAAACAAGAAAAAGAGATCTTAAACAAGTTGTCAATCTTGCAAACATTTAATCAAGCAGAAAAGATTACTAACCTGATCCCAGTAACGTAACTACCTTCTGAAATCTGAACCAAAAATGCATATAGTTCCATAATGCATTTGCATTGTAATCAAGACTAAAGCAGAAAACAGTAAATGCAAGCTAACTTAGTTAAAGCAAATAATAACCAACTTAGTCAAAGGGAAAAATGGTTATTACTAGTACATGATGAAGGTGGCTAGTACAGACGTTTACGTCACCAGGAAGGGCTAGTCCAAGTCCAACAGGCTCGATTGACAAAATCAATAAAAGATATCTAGCTTTGTGCCGCAAATTTCTGCAGTCCTGGGTCAGTCCAGCTCCAGAATTAAGAGTTTTGAATTTCAAACAAAAGTGAAAGGGCTTTAATTCCTCACTTATAGCCTGACCAAATCTTGAGTTTGAGTCTTGTACACACCAAGTTTGCGGACTAGTTCACTCGAAATCAAGACGAGACAGAGTTTTATGTCAATCGAATTTCTAGTTGACCAGAGAATTTTTCAAACTATGATAAAAAGAACCCCAAACAGTAATCACAATCTACAACACTAAAGAATCACAGTCTTAAACAGGGTACAAAGGTACTTAGAATACTTTGATCACGATATTGAGAGTCTAATCTGCAATCACCACCAACAACGCTTGAAGCACAACCCTATGTCCCTTAGATAAATGATCTCCTTGGGCTAGCATTTTAGCTATGCGACTGCATTAAATTCACCAACCCGTTCACCGAATCCACTTTTAAACTCAAATCCATGAAGAGGCAAATCAATGAAGAGGCTGATAACGCAAAAGTTCTGTACCCGGATCTCTCCATAAAATAAAATAGTAGAAAAGATGCAATAATGGAACTAGATCAAGCCTAAACAACAAGGAAGGCAGACCCATATGAAGATTCCGAGGGGGAACCTAGTTTTCTCTCCACTCTATATTGGTAATCCTAATCTTTCTTAGGATTGCAAGACTGCTAAAGGTTTTTTTCAGTACTTTGGGAAACACTCTACCGTTACCTAAAAGTATTCAGAGGTCGTATATATATATAAATATGAGAGGAGGACAGAATTACTTTTTAAGAGAAACCTCAAGATCGAGAGGATAAAATAAGTTTTCTGAAGAAATCTCAAGGTTATCATATAAGTCAAAAATTTAGGCTAAGGATCAACCAGTTACGCAATGACACATGTTTTGAGCAGAATATTTGTTGTGTCAACCAATTCACTGTGTCAGGATAAAATCCAAAGAGCCTCTGGACGGTAGATAGGTTTAACTATGAGTGTCGACTAGTCTGCCTTTTTAAGTGAAATCTAAAGGCTCTTATACTTGCCGTACCGCTAAAGACTAGTACTCTGCGAGCATGCGACCATCCAGCATGAACCCAGCCCCATATGGGGAACCACACTTACAACCTCTAAGCCATCCTCACAAAGATCATAGGGAAGTTTTAGAAACTTCTAAAGTCTCTCTGTTCTCGATTCCTTTGGAGCGAAAAACCCGGAAAACCCCTTTTGTCAAGTAGAAGGCATGCTCAACGAACAGCAAGTCTGAGATCCAAAGATGAAAAATTGAGAAAACACACAACCAAGAGAAGAATATCATTGAGTCCAGTTGGCTATAACTACCAGCATATGCAAGCATTTCCTATTATGCAGCCCTCCTACTGCTTCAGATTAGAGAAAATCTTTACAACATTGACAAAATTGGGGAAAAAATTATTCTCACATTTCATTACTCGGTATGACCATATCATTCGTATATTTCTAAATGCCTTTTTATCACGAGCAAAGCACTCGGCACATGTCCTAAATCCATTACCTTCTTATTGTGACTCATTTCTAAGAAGTTGACCGCATGAATCAGAGAGATGCAATTTCCCTAACATCAACCCGGAAAACCAGATCTCACTCAAACCAAGTTATTATGCTGATAGCAGATCTATATCAAATCACCTATTAGATTGTCACACCAATCACTCAAAAATGATGATTCTCCGTAAGATGGACCTACCCCATTTCTGAACCCATTTTCCCAATGCAAACAACTAAACAGAAAAATTCAACAAACACTAAATGCAGAAAGAAATTTCCAAAAAAAAAAAAAAAAAAACTCAAATCAACAGCCAACAAACACTCCAATAACATAACGCCCCAATTAAATGGGAATTTTCCATTTCTGGATCGTTTCCTACGAGATCGAGATCAATCTTTTGGGTACCAACCCAAAAGGATCGATTCCTGTTAGATTTAACATTTTCTAAGGGTTAAGCGAACGGCGTATGTGCAGATCTATCTAAGCGGGAATGGGGATCTTACGGACGAAGGGGAGGAAGGCGAGGGCGAGGGCGAGGGCGGGGCTGCCGGCGAGGAGGGCGTTGACGGGGGAGTAGAGGACGGTGGCGGCGGAGACGGCGGTGGTGAGGAGGAGCTGCGCGGCCAGGATGCCGTACACCTTGCGGACGAACCCCCACCGGAGGTCGCTCTCCCCGCGCGACAGCCCCGGGTACAGACTGCCGCCGGCGCCCGCCTCCAAATCCAAACCCAAACCCGAACCCGAATCCGAATCCGAATCCTTCCCCACCCGCCCGTACCCGTACATCTCCGATCCGTGCATCTCTCCCTCCCTACCCCCGATCTCCCGATCTCCTTCTATAAAAGTCTATTATTGACTATTCTCGTCGGTGAAGCACCAGCCACCACCAACCAGACAGGAAGGAAGGAACGAAGGAAGGAAGGAAATGGAGAATTGCGCGGAGGAGGAGGGAGAGGAATATATTATATATAATTAGTTAGGTTAGTTACTGCGCACGGAAAGTTGCAGTGCGAGTCCCTCAATTTTAGGTCAACTATCATTCGGACCCTTTTAGCCTCTCTCTTAAATTTGACATCTGATATCCTCAACTTTTAAACAAGTTTTTAGATTTGTCCGTGAATTCTCAAAATTACTTCATTTAACTTCTTATCCGAAAAGAAAATTTGTATTCATAAAAAAAGTTCATACATCAAGAATTTATCCGCTTTTTGTTTATCTTATAATTTTATTTTAATTGTCCAACTTGTATATACAGAGAAAAGATTCAAAACCAAGTAAAGACATATAAAATTTACCTAAATTATGTATTATTTTGAATCGGCTATTCAAACTTTTAAAATTTTAATTTTACTATCCAACCTTTTAATTTGTTTAATTTAAGTCCGCCAATAGCACTTTGACTTCAAAATTTTAAACTAATAATTACTTAATTTAATGAAATTATAGTTGCAAGAATTGCACGAAGCATACTAACTAAATTTGTAAAAATAAACAATATTTTCAAATTTTGAAGACAAAATGCCTTTGGCTGGCTCAAATCAAACAAATTAAAAAAAAATAGGTAGTAAAAATCAAAATTTTAAAAAATTGAATAGCCAAATCAAAATGGTCCTTAGTTCACGTAAGTTTCCGCGATCTGTTTGACGGCTCTTTAAACACTGGCCCTCTGGATTATTCTTACATTTGTCTTATCCCCAAAAAAGAAGGAGCAAAATTCGCGAATGATTTCCGACCTATCAACCTTATCAATAGCGTGCAAAAATTTATCTCAAAGGTGCTTGCAAATAGGTTAGAAGGGGTAATGAATGATATAATTCCCCCAACGTAGTCTGCATTCCTTAAAAGCCGGTTCATTTTGGACTCCTTTGTCACCGTCAATGAAATCGCATGTTGGTGCTGAAAAACTGGCGTGGAAAGTGTGGGGATTAAAGCGGACTTCGAAAAAGCATACGACCGAGTGAGTTGGGTCTTTCTAAGAAAAGTTATGGTATGGCTTGGGGCAAACCGTAAGTGGTGTGAGTGGATCGATCTATGCATTTCCAAGGCTAAAGTAGCGGTCTTGGTCAATGGAGAACCGACTAAATGGATTAAGACAAAAAAGGGACAGCGGCAAGGTGATCCCTTATCCCCGTGTCTCTTCTTACTGATAGTAGAGGGTCTAGCCAGAATGACAGAACAAGTTGTTCGAAATGGCTTGTTGAGAGCTGTAGGACCAAACGAAAACACTAAGATAGCTATCCTACAGTATGCTGATGACACTATTTTTTTCTGCGAAGCTAAAAGAAAGCAGGTACGAAATCTCCTTTTCATCTGGCAAGCCTTTGAATGGGCGTCGGGACTAAAGATCAATCGTTGTGAGTCGGAGCTATTCTACATGGGAGAGAATACCAACCTGGGCAACAGACTTGCGACGATACTGGGATGTAAACTAGGGTCCTTACCGATGCGATACCTTGGGCTACCATTGCAGATTGGTCGCTTGAAAAAGGAGGGCTGGTGGGCCATTATTGGTAAAATGGAGAAACGGATCGAAGGATGGCAATCTAAACTCCTTTCACAAGGGGGTCGGCTGGTACTCGTGAATTCAATCCTTTCGAATCTGGCTTTATACTTCTTCTCAGTTTTCAAAGCACCAAAATGGGTTTTACGTCGTCTAGAAGGGCTGCGAAGGGCTTTTTTCTGCAGAGGAACTACAACAATCGTGGGGGGTCAGTGTCTTGTACAGTGGAAATCAGTGTGTAGGGGCAGAAATGAGGGAGGATTAGGGGTCAAGGATCTAGAAACCATGAACACAGCTCTCCTGGCTAAATGGTGGTGGAGGTTCTTTTTCAGAGAGGAATCATCAGTGGGGCGATCTTATCAATGGGATATATTACCACAGGAGGAAACCACTTTCGGAAGGCCAATCGTTCAAACCATACTCGTTCTGGTGGCGGAGTGTCCTCACGACCAGAGAGATCTTTAAGTGTGGAATATCCTTCTCAATCGGGGATGGAAAAAGGGTAAATTTCTGGAACGACATCTGGTGTGATCACCTATCCCTCCGCAATAGACACCCAGGAATCTTCGAGAGAGTCACTAGCAGAAATCTTAAAGTACATGAGTGTTGGAACGGGAATGGGTGGAAGTGGCGTAAGATACTGTCAAGGTTCTCTCTTACTTCGCAAACTGATAGTACCCTAGCCCAACATCTTATGGAGTCGATTGACATCATGACCCTCAGTAACCGTCAGGATGAGGTTAGATGGAGATGGACGCGTTCAGAAATTTTTTCGGTGAAATCGCTATATCTGTTCCTTCAGGATGGTGGAGTATCCGTTAAAAGGTTTGATCGTATGTGGAAGATGCGATCCCCGCTCAAAGTTAAAATTTTCGTGTGGCTAGTCTTGAAAAATAAGGTGCTCACTGTGGACAATCTCCAGAAAATGGGCTAGAGCGGTGAAGAGAATTGTGCCTTCTGCTTAGAGGACACGGAGACTGTGGACCACCTATTTGCTGATTGTTCTAGTACCACGGCTCTTTTGGAAGGACTTTTCCCAAATAAGCGTCTTTACTGTTATTGCTCATCTGTGAATGGAATTTGGGAAGCGAGCTGTAATAAGCAGGGAGTACAGGGGGGGTAGAGAATTGGCACTCATCTCTGCAACGTGGTGGGTTCTCTGGTTAGAGCGGAACAGAAGAATTTTCGAGAAGGCAAAACGCCCCATGGGGTCCTTGCTGTTTGAGATCAGATCCCTTAAGGAATTATGGTGCCATTGTCCGTGTAGTACGTCTGGTTGATTTTTTTTTTTTTTTGGCTTTTTCTCTGCGAGGCCTTGGTTGCCTCACTTTGTAGCCCAGTTTATTTTCTAAATGAATGAAGCGGTAGAATGCTACCTTCTCTCAAAAAAAAAAAGTTTTGTATGTGTGTGTGTGTATAGAGTACGTCTTTTGTACTTTTGAAAGCACGAAGGTCTCCGTGCTTTCAAGTTATTTTCGATGATGGATATCTAATTTAACGATCAGTTCAATTAGGCATGATCTACGCTATAGAACTATCCAAAAATCAAATTTCATAATTTTTCGACATTATTTGCAAAGTGATCAAAGGGTCTAAAAAATAACTATTTTAATTGCCGATTTGGCACGTTTACAAGTTCAACTGTGTAGAACAATCCAAATTAGATATTTTAACAGAAAATTCTACTTACTATTGAGAGAAAGATCAATAGTTTCGATTTGAAATTTAAGTCTTTTATTACTATTTTTTATGAGATTTTTATTTTCAGCCGTTCATTTTGAAGCTACTCGTTCACTAGGGAAACAAATTAAAAAAATTATGAAAATTGGTGTCTAGATAGTTTCAATGCTATAGATCACATCTAAAAGAGCCGATCATTGAATCAGATATTTCATCATTAAAAATAACTTAAAAGTACAGATTGGAGATGAAAATAAATATAAATCTAATTATTACGTTCTAAAATAACTGTAGCAAAAAATCGTTAGGGTTTTGAATTAAAAGTTACATTTTAATTTTAAAATAGGTTTATATAAAACATATTTCTATGAAAATTTCATTTAAATCTAATCCTTTGATAGGCTTTTAATGGAAATTTCATTGAAAACAAATTCTTTGATTTCAGATTTTTATAAATTTACTATACCAAGCTCTAGGCATGATAAGCTTCCTTGATTACTCAGAGTTCTTATTTAAAGGGATGTTTTATATGTACTCCTGCGAAGTTTCAAAATATATTCTTACAAAATTCTGATTATCAAATATATTCTTTTAAAATTCTAATTTTATTTGTAGAAATTGATGATTATTAATTGATTATTAAATATTTATCATTAGTATCATTATGTCCTAATTAAGAAATACAATTTTTTTAGGATTTATTATTTATGATTTAGAATGACACGAAATTAAAATAAATACATTAGAAATGATAAACAAAGTTAAATATATTAGAAAGAATACTTATTCAAAGTTAACATGTTATTTTGTTTTTAAAAAAAAGGTTCATTTCAACTGGTCAACTAACAAAGATGAATTAATTTGCAAAGTGTGCAACGTTGGATTTTTGATAACTATAACTTTGTAGGAATGAATATACAATTTTACTGCTTTGAAGGAATACATATGCAATTAACTGTACATTTTAATTAGACAAAAATGCACGAGGACCTTTAGTAAATTTGAATAGTAATGGTCCAAATTATTTCGATTTATTTGATGAAAATTATTCAATTCAAAAAAATAGAAAGGTGTCAATCAAAAACCGAAAAAAAAGAGTTAAGGGATGTATTTTAGAATAATCTATTATTTTTTTCTTTTGAGGGAAAAGTAGCATACTGCGCATTTCGTTTATTTTTTTAAAATAAATTTAGCTAAAAATGTGAAGTAACTATGCTTCAAACTTAAAACCTCCGATAGTAAATTAAAAATATGAAGCAGCTAGATTTCGAACTTAACGCTTCGGATACTAACTATCAAGTCCTTTGGTACTTAACGCTAGGAATGACGGGTAGAAGGGCCTATTCTATTATTGAGCCTCAACGGTTGAGGGGGGTCTCTATATACTTTCCTTTTAATTAGTGGTAAATCTGTAGGAAAAAAATAAGTAAATCTGCCGGACTTTGTAGATCAACTTGAGTGGCATCTAACGGCGGAGGAGCCCGAGTGCAACCCTTGTTCGTAAATATAGAAAGGGGACGTTAGTTGTTGGGTCGTCGTCAACACTCAACAGGCGGTCCTGCGATGCACAAGAATTAAAGTCGGTCGTACTTGTACCAACGAGCGCACGGGCATTAGATGGGGGCATGCATGTTTGGTGATTTCACCAGTCCGTGTGGGTGTGCTAGGAGGGTCAAACAAACCTTTGGTCCCTCTAAATTGTTGGCTCTTGGATTTACCTTGAATTCAAGATTTTGACCCTTAGATAAAAAAAATTAATTATAGTGGCTCCATGTGGGACTTTTATTGTGCTTAACCCAAGGGCAAAAACTTGGATTCAAGACCCAAAGAATACGTGAAAGTGATTTTAGGGTTAAAAATAATTGTTTTCGTACAATAGATTATTTGATAATTTGGTTTTCAAAATTCGATTTTGATTTTTATAATTAATTTTCTAATTTCAGACAGTTTCTAAATCAAAATCTATTTCTTAAAATCTGATTTTCAACTTAAATTTGAAATCTATTTCCTAAAATCTGATTCTGATTTTGAACTTAAGTTTTAAATTTTAAATTTTAATTTTGAATTCTAATTTTAAATTTAAGATTTGAAATTACAAATTTATAATTAAAGATATAAAATATAAAATATAAAATTTTATATTTTATATTTAGATATTAAATTTTAAAATTTTAAATTTTAAATTTAGATATTAATTTTTTAATCTTCAAATTTCAAATCTCAAATTTCAAAATTTTAAATTTATATTTTAAATTTAAATATCATTTTAAATTCTTGTTTAGATTTTAAACCTAAATTTTGAATTTTAAATTCAGATTCATATTTCAAATTATTTGAAAATAAAATTTTGTAAAAAAATTATTATTTGCAAATAGCAAATTTTTTTCCAAAACAACTTACAAACTTACTTCAGAAAAATCATTTTCAATCTAGACTCAGTCATAACTAAAATCAATTATATAGAATTTACTTCTCTAACAGCTAGGTTAAACCGACCCTTCGACGGATGTTAAAAGATTTGGTCCTCTTAGGAGGATGTAGCTCAATCCTTACTTTCACATAAATTTATTAAATTTTTTTTTTACAAAGGCTAATATCTTTGATTGAGAAGTTATTTTATGATTCTAAAAATATATGGTTTACATAAAAGAAAAATAATTTTCTCCTGATAGTTAAAGTACTATTGAATATATTTTTTAACCGGAACATGCCGGAGAGGGTCGTCAGCTGACCCCTCGCCTCGGCCTCAAGCACACAGGGTACGGTCTACATCAGGCTGTCCGCCTCCTGCCAGCTCCTCACTCGAACCAGCCGCAATAGCCCGAGTCTGAACACCAGCAGACGGCTCCGTAGGCGCACGCCCACCACCACGACCAGGACGGGGAGGTCTACCACGACCACAAGCCATCTGCAAAACACAGAAACCTGCGCAAGAGAAAGGGGTTGACAACCCCCACAAAACACAAGCCGAAAACAAACCCCTCGAACTCGCGCACCTATACATCTTAGGTCTTCCTATGGGTCAGCCTAACTAGTGGTTCAATTAAAAGTTTATGAATTTGTTCCCTTCACGCTCTGATACCATCTCAATCTGTCACGCCCCAGGCTAGTTTTAGAAGCGGAAACACGTGCCAATTTTTTTTTGAAAGCCTAGCCCGCGCCACGTACAGACCCGCCACAAATACAGGGCGCACTGTACACACGGGCAGAGCCTCCCCTGTATTTGCACGGCGTACACAACATACAACATACCACAGGATCACAACTACTATTCATTCACCACACAACAACCACAACACAAACCATGATTCATACAGCTAACCGTCCTTAAACCTGTATGAATCTAAGCAAGTCCTTAGGCGAAGGATGATGCGATGCACAAACAACAGATCATTCTAGAAAATTGCTCCTTATCCAGAAGCTTTATTTGAAATCCTAATTTCAATCATTTTAAAATCCTTTGAAAACTGTTCTCCACACAAGAACTCTCTTTTTGAAAATGCTACCATGAGGGGTAGAGAACCAAGGTATGCGATAAATGAAAGATCTAGAAGTATAAACAACCAAATAGTCCAAGCATGCAATTCCACATAAGAATACTAAACAAATCCACAAGATAAGCATGCAAGACATAATATCCTAAAGGTAACTGAATCACAATCATATCTAACTGATAAGGGTAGGGTGATAACCAAAATCTGGGATAGTAGCATCACAAGTCGGAACCTCTAGAGCTACTATCTAGGCGTGCCTCGCAACGTCCCGACTCCCACCACCCTGCTCACCTGAAAACAACAACGAGGGCGGGGGGTGAGAACATGTAAATATGTCTCCCCTCCCAGTGGGTACCGCAAGCCGACGAAGGCGAGGTGTACACACCGGCACGAGGGTCAACAAATAGATATATAAGGTAAACAGTAGCACAAGTAAGTATGAGGCTGACATACAACTGAACAACTATGCTACTGTAAGCAACTAGTATATGCATCAATAGAGATAACCACAAAGTATACCCAATCCAGAGCCACCGGGACGTATCCCTGATACTGTCACAACCTGCTCAACCATCGGCACATAACCTCCGCAGATGCACGTGCTAAGAGGCTCACAGGTCGGATGCATGCGACCCTTTTTCGGAAAAGAACACCCCCAGGCGGTGGATCAGACCGCTGGTGTACATGAAGTGCTAGAAGAGCTGTGACGATCGATGCGAATGCTCAATCCACAGAACGGCAACGAGCCGTGAAGCAACTGATAAACCAATATACGAGGATCGCTCGGAACAACAGGCAATCACCACCGACCAACTAGGCCGTCTCAATAATCATGCAAACCACAACTACTCTACTATCCAAGCACACATAAGTAGAGTCAACGGGAGTGAAGTGAACCAATAACTGAAATGCATGAGAGGGATAGAAATGTATCACCGTAGTCCACTGAACCGACTCCGGATCGAAGTACCCAACTGTAGGAACGATCGAGTCTAACTCCGACGGCTCTCGAGAACCGCGACAGGACCTACGAGAGACTCACAGGGTCAAGGTCCACCAAGTCGACACTAAACACATAACTCTCACATCCCAAAACCGACGGATCGCCCGGAAACCCACCGGGACGATCCCGAAACCACACTAAGCCCCAGAGGGGTACCAAACAGCCAACCAAGTCCCTCGCTGTCCCCGAACACACAAAACCAAGTGACGGGACAGCGAGCACAAGCTCGGGGTGCCACGACCACAAACGCACCCGAAACGGCTTTCCGGGTTCCCGAAAAATGCCGAATTGGCACCGAAACCCTTCGTCACTCATCCGCTGTCCTCAGAACTTCGGGACAGCGATGAGGAACAGCCAACGAGGCTAAACAACGAAGCCAAGTCACTCACGAAAACAGCGAGTGAGTCGCACAACTAGAAACACGTGTTTCGCCGACTATTTCATCGAAAAATGCGTCAAAAATGAATCCGGATCTCCGCGAATGGCGGAGGGGTTGGACAACTAGTCCACAGGGCCTCAAGGATCATGCCCTTGCTGCTCGCAGTGCCGCAACACTGCCACAATCACAAAACAAGCAATACCTACACACATAACAAGCATAAACAAGGCTGATCGAGCAATCCGTTCGTCCGCACGACCTTCCGCAAGCACCAGCGGATAGGTAACGACGTAACGGAGGCCGTGCTCACAGCCTCACAGCGACAGGACCAGTCACAAGCACAGTAATCCCATAAAAACAGTGAAGGCATGCGATAACAAAGCTCGACAACGGCCGAACAGCAAAACGGCTCAACCAAACCGAAATCTAAGGTGAGCATGATGATCAGCGCATCGCCGCGATCATCGTGCTCACCTTCCCGAGCTTCGGGAGGCAACAGGGAGCCAAAACACAAGCGCGCGGCCAAAAACCATCAAAAGGAGACCCTGGCCGGAGCAACAAGCTCCGGCCGGCTGCCAGCCGGCATGCACGGCCAGCGGCGGCCAAGGATGGATGCGGGGGAGATGAGGAAGAGGGGGCTCACCTCAACCGGCGGCAGGAAGCGGCGGCGGCGGCGCGGGAAGAAGTAGAGGTCTCGGGTTGGCTAGGGCAAGGCGGCGCGGCAACGGACGGCGTCGGCGGCCGGCGGCGACGCGAGCACCGGCAAGAGGAGGTCGCTGGACGTCGGCCTGCCGATGACCGCGACAAAAAAAAGACCGGCGGTGGCGGCGGCGGAGAGAGCTCGGCCGCGGCTGCCCTAGGTGCCCAGGCTGAGCCCGCGGCGGCTGCGACGGCACTCCGGCGGCACGGCGACGGCCGGGGAGGTAGGGGGCGGCGCCGGAGGCCCCGAGGGTGGCGGCGCGCACCTTCCAAGGCGGCGGGAGGCGGCGGCAGCTCGGGTTCAGCAACCTTGGCCTGCTGCTGCCCTAGCAGCAGCTGGCAGCAGCTCGGCGGCGGCTCCCGGTGGCAGGGCTCCACTCCGACAGTCGTGCCACCTCAGGGGTAGCTCAGGCGTGGGTTCCCCCTGGGTGCACACCGCAGGGAAGGAGAAGAAGAAGAAGAAGAAGAAGGAAAAGGAGAAGAAAAAGGGAGAGGAAGGTGGCCGGGGTTGCGCCGGCCAAGGGGTGGTCGGCGGCGGCCGGCGGCGCACGGGGTGGGTGGCAGAGGAGCTGGGGGAGAGGGGGCTCACCTCTGGGAGCTGAGGGAGAAGAAGAGGGAAGAGTTCTCTCTCTCTCTCCACTCTCACACACACAAGGACACATATACACCAAGTAACAATTGCAAAAACACCCCTCACACACAACAAATGAGTCCTCAGTCCCTCACAGCAGGAACAATATGCCCAGACACCCCTCCACAAGCAATCTCATACAAAACGGTGCGAGAAACAGGGTCCAGATCGCGAAACTGCAAAATGCACACTACGACCCCTCAGCGAAGAACATGCGACAACTCTCAATCCGTCCGTCGCATGTCAAAACGGATTGCGCCATCGCGTTCAGCACTGCCGAGACATCGAATCTATTATTTTGTATCATCAGGATCGGACTCCGAATTGCGCCGTTAAGCCGTTCACTCTCCGCAACAAAAACTTAAAACACAAAACCCTAAAATATATACTATATATACTATATATATACATATATAAATACCTATACATGTATATATATACACAAACAGCTCAAATACACAGCAATAGGGGAGAGGAACACAGAATTCAAATTTCACTAAGAATTTAAAATTCGAATTCTCACATGTGATAAAAATAATTTGTTTTTTTCTTTTTTTCCCCGGGGGTCGAGGGGTGGGGGTGTGTTTTAATTTGGTGCGTGAGTTTTATAGCAGGAGAAGAGGAAGAGCCATCGCTGGAAATCAACATTAACTGTGCCATAGCGTTCACGTCGTTTACAGGCATAATGACACCATTAATTGTGAAAAAGGATAAGGAGGCTATCAAAGTAGTGAGTTGTCGAATTTATCCTTGCTTTCGCTGGCAGGGAGAAGCCTAGAGATCCTCGTCGGCGCCACCCTCATCTGCCTTGAATCCTCGCTTCACAAGTGCTCCGACGATTCGAGTGCCCGGATTGCCGACTTCTTTGATGTCGCCGGCGGGATCCTCGCAACGATACTCTTCACCTAAAGATTCGAGGGGCGACCACTCTTCTCAGTAGAGGAAAGCGATTCGTGTCACACCTCGAGCCACAACGAAATTTATACATCACTACTGGCCTCGCCGGTTAAGATACATGCACAGTCTGCTATATACAAAATATCCACTGGTTGTCCTCCTCTAGTACATGTACATCCGGTAGGAGATGTTATCTAGCTCTCTATCCCCTTACGTCGATCAGAAGCTGGCACTGAGGGCTCCGAAAAGAAAAATAAAAAAGGGCGTGAGAACTACTAAATAGTAGTCTCTAATGGGTACAGTCGACAACAATGATAACCTACACCACTAGGTCTACTAGATGCAATAATAGAATGAACAATAAGAATAACAGGATATAACTGAGTTGAAAATAAACTACTACTATCATGTCTCTATTACTACTGAAAGTTATTAATCAAATAAATTATGCATCAAGTTAGAATAATTGAAAAAAATAATGCCATATAACCCAATCACACGACCGACTCATAAGTCTGGTCAAGCCTGCTGTCACACTCCGGATTACTCGTTTTCCCGGGCTCGCCAACAAATCCGCCGTATACAAAGAATTTTCTATGTATACGAAGCGATAGCTAACCTGTAAACAAAGCATACAAGCAACTATAAGAGATATAGAGCTGAAATAAGATCATACTAATAGAACAAAAGCCACCTGTACATATAGGATCCAAAATACAACAGTTCCTCTAAAACCAAAAATAGGTACAAGTCCACCTCAAAAGGAACAACCAGTCCACACTATATGTACATGGCACAACTCAAAATGAAATTATCTCCAGTAAGGTCCTCCTCTAGAAAAAACTGGGAATGGTAGGGATCTAGCTCGCGACTCCCTTACCTCGATCCGCAGGAACAGAAGCAGCAGCCGCAACCGACGAAGGCTCTACAAGAAAAAGTGGCAACAATGGGTGTGAGAACTACTATCAAAAGAAGTAGTCCTCAGTGGGTACCGCTACCGACTCCAACGGTCCACCCACTAAGTCTACGAGACTAACAGTATAGCTGGTAGGTAAAGAACAATAAAGTAAGCTGTAATAAACTCTACAGCTGAAATGTCACTATCCTACCACTATCCAAGTCATACTCTCAAAGTATAAGCATCACTAATGTGAATAGTCACTCCTGAACCAATCTAACGGAACCGCCCAAAAAGGCTCGTCCAGCCAAAAGCCTAGAAACACCGCACACTACCAAAAGGTAGCCGGTCCAAGAATCATATCCACTAATCTGCAGCAACATCAACGCATGAGAGGCCTCACTCCGAAGCGGCACTCGGGGGAGCTACCTAACCGAGTTAAAAAAGCGTATCTCTGTCGAGCACAATCAGGCTCCGGCAGACTATAATCAAATAAAAAGGGTCGAATGGGTCAAAGACTCCAAGCTCACGTGCCCTCAGCACAAACAGATACTAAAACAAGAATCTGGGTCCACCGTCAACCCCGACGGCACCCGGTAATACAAAACAGCCTAACCCTGCTATATATACAAGCTCGGCATCTCAGCACGAGCGTAAACTCGTCCTACAATAATCTAAGTATCCACCTCGCACTAACAGCGGTGATACAAGAACAGAAACGGCTCCTAGAGCTAAATCTGATAACAGTTTCGAAAAGTGACGGTTGTAGGTTCGCGAGTTTTCTCCTAAATCAAATCCCAGTTCAGCATATAAATTATGTCTAAAATTATTAAGTTATGCTCCAAATTCAGATTTTATGTAAGGACATGCAAATTCATGAATTCAAGCTACTAACATGAAAAGTCTGATAACATGCTGCACTCTCTACAACTTAGGAGGAATTCCGAAGCTTTCGGCAACATCAACCCACCTCAAAAGCTATCCAACAAAGTCTAGGAGTCGAGTGGAAGGCCTCCAAACAAAACCAGCTGAAACTGGGCTCAAACCAGCCAAAACAGGATTCGGATCACCCTGCTCAAGTTCTGGGCGCCCAGAACATCAGCCCAGAACTGCAGCCTGGCAGCACGACCAACAGGAATTCAACATGCGATAAAATTTAAATCCTAAGTCCAAATGCAGTGAAAATTTACCCAACTCACCAGCAGGGGCTCCAGAACAATCCCACCAAATTTCAGCCAAAACGGAGTTCGATACGACCTCCAAAAAGCCTTTGCACGGATTCGGACCCAACTTCTGGATCCTCCAAAACTGCATCCAGAAGTTCCAGCAACTAAGTAAATAGCCCCTCAAGCCTAATTCATGGAATTCCAACAAGTCTAGCCCAGGGAATAGGGTCACATACCTCCCAAATACCGTGATGTATCAATCCAAATCTTCTCCAAAGCTTCTAACAAAAATCTGGATTAAAAAATCCAAGAAATCCATCAAGAATCCACAATTTCAGCACTTAAGCTTAATTCTCAAAATCTGAGCTAGTACTCACCTTTGAAATCTCAATCTAGGTGGAAAGAACCTCCAAACCAGCAAGGGATGAGGGAAAACCAATCCTCACTTCAAAAATCCAGCTCCATAGAGATTTGGATCCATAAGATCAAAGGAAAAACCCAAATTTCAGTTTAAGAACACAAGGGGTCTAGTAAAACAGTAATTGCAGTGTATATACCTATCCAAAAATGTGATTGGAAGGATTCCACGCCTTCCTCAACGAGTCCACAATCCAACAAACTAAGTTTCGTGGGATTTGGACACTCCTACACTGCACACGGGCATAAACGCCACAGGTCGACGCTGCTGTTCTGCAGGAATCCAAAGCCTTCAATGGAAAAAGATGGAAATTTGGAGGAATTGGAGGGGTTCCATGCAATAATCTAGGGTTCACTATGAAGGAGGGGAGAAAAAGCCACAGGGGGGTCGTCCACCCTCTTTTATAAACATAGGGATAGGGTACAAAGATCCTCAAGATCAAAATGCTGCTAACCTGTCCCAAGCTGAAAAACCAACATTCGGGCGCCCACTTCTTCCAGCCTGCACTCGACCAGCACTTCGGACTCTCCGCCTCGCGGTCTGGTGTACCCTAACGTGGTCCGGCGGAACTCACCTACCACCTCACACGTGTCAAAAGGATCGATATTCACGAGGTAACATTCGGACCCACTTTCCGGGCGCCTTAACACTGGATCCGAAATGACTCAGCAATTCAAAGAACAAGCACTCAACATCTGGGCGCCCAAAACCTAACTTCCGGGCGCCCTAAAGTTCCAAACGTCTAAAACTTTAGTTTTGGCTTATTTCGGTGCTCCGAGTCCGTTTTCGCGTCTATTTTGCGCCAAAACGACTCCGACTCGTCCCGACCCTCTCCAGAAGTGTCGAACAGTCTAGGATACTGCAGTCATTTCGTCAGTTAGGCCCCAGGGGTACTACATCCTTCCCCCCTACGAAAAGTTTTGTCCTCGAAACTTAAACTTATACCTCAAGTAGGAAACTCGAAAAGGTAGGGATAGGATTCCCACATCACCATCTCCGGCTCCCAAGTCGCCTCACTCTCCTCGTGATTACTCCACTGCACTTTCACGTACGATATGACTCGGTTGCGCAATTCTTTCGTCTCGCGAGCAAGAATCCGCACCGGTCGCTCCTCGTACCGCAGTACCTCAGCCAACTCAAGTGGGGTGAAGTCAATCACGTGGGAGGGGTCGAACACATATCTCCTCAGGGCTGAGACATGAAACACATCGTGGACTCCGAAAAATCGTGGTGGTAGGGCAATCCTGTACGCTACCAGCCCAATTCGCTCTAACACCTCGAACGGGCCAATGAACCGAGTACTAAGTTTTCCACGAACTCCAAATCGGTTAATCCCTCTGGACGGCGAGACTTTCAAGAATACGTGATCTCCAACCTGGAACTCCAAGTCTCATCTCCTAGTGTCCGCATAGCTCCTCTGTCGACTCTGGGCGGTCTCAAGACGTCGTCGAACCATCTTGACCTTTTCTTCCGTTTCCAACAGGATGTCAGGACCCAAGGTTTTCCTCTCACCCACACCACTCCAATGCAAGGGCGATCGACACTTGCGTCCATACAATGCCTCAAACGGAGCCATCTGGATGCTCCCTTGATAGCTATTGTTGTACGCAAACTCAACCAGTCCTAAGTGTCGATGCCACCCTCAACCAAAGTCTAGGACACACGCTCTCAACATGTCCTCCAGAGTCTGAATGGTCCGCTCAGACTGACCATCGGTCTGTGGATGAAAAGTCGTGCTAAACCGAAGCTGAGTACCCAGTGCTGTCTGTAGACTCCTCCAAAACTACGAGACGAACCGTGTGTCTCGATCCGACACAATCGAGGTAGGCACTCCATGCAACCTCACTATCTCGTCCAAATATAACTGAGCAAGTCTGTCCCTGGACTAAGTAGTCTGCACTGGTAAGAAGTGGGCAGACTTGGTCAGTCTGTCCACTATCACCCAAATGGCGTCGAAACCAGCCTGCATCCTCGGTAATCCCACGATAAAGTCCATGGCGATCTGGTCCCACTTCCACTCAGGTATTGGGAGACTCTGAAGCTTGCCAGCAGGTACTCGGTGCTCCGCCTTTACCTGTTGACAAGTCAAACACTGAGCCACAAATCTCTCAATATGCCGCTTCATTCCATTCCACCAGTAGTGTGCCTTTAAATTCTTATACATCTTGGTTCCACCGGGGTGAACCGTATAAGGCGAGTAATGAGCCTCTCTCAAAATCTCCTCTCGGATCTCAAAATCCGTAGGCACACACAGTCGGTCCCTGTACCGCAGTACTCCCGAACTGTCAACACAAAAGTCCCCTCTTGCCCACTGGCAATTTGATATCGAATCCTCATTAAATAGGGGTCCACACTCTGTTTCTTTCGGATCCTATCCAACAAAGTGGGCTGCAAAATCAAAGACATAAGTCTTGTAGTAGCCCCAGGGGACACCACCTCAAGCTCAAGCCGCCTCAACTCCTCAAGTAATGGCGCCTGCTGAGTGATCATCATACTAAGGCTCTGCACTGATCTCCTGCTCAACGCATCTGCCACTACATTCGCCTTGCTGGGGTGATACTTGATGGTAATATCATAATCCTTCAACAACTCTAACCACCGGCGTTGTCTCAGGTTCAATTCCTTTTGAGTGAACAGATACTTGAGACTTTTATGATCCGTAAAAATCTCATAGTGCTCACCATACAAATAGTGCCGCCACAGCTTCAGTGCAAACACCACAGCTGCCAGCTCCAAATCATACGTAGGGTAATTCTTCTCGTAATCCTTCAATTGTCGGGCGGCATAGGCAATTACCCTACCATGCTGCATCAACACACATCCCAAGCCACTGTGTGATGCATCACTATAAATCACGAATCCTTCCCCCATAACTTGAAGGGTAAGGATGGGAGCAGACATCAGTCTCTCCTTCAGCTCCTCAAAGCTACGCTGGCACTCGACACTCCAAACAAATCTAATCCCCTTCATCGTCAGACGAGTGAGGGGTGTGGAGAGCTTCGCAAAGCCTTCCACAAACCGACGGTAATATCCAGCCAACCCGAGAAAACTCCTCACCTCGGTAACCGTCGTCGGTCTGGGCCAATCCCGAACAGCATCAATCTTCTGCGGGTCCACCGCTACACCAGTGGCTGAAATCACATGGCCCAAGAAAGTACCTCTCGGAGCCAGAAATCGCACTTCTTCAACTTGGCATACAACTTCTTCTCCCTCAGAAGTTGCAGCACTAGCCTCAAGTGCTCCTCATGCTCAGCATCACTCCGAGAGTAGATCAGGATATCATCAATAAACACCACCACAAACCGGTCCAGGAACGGCTTAAACACTCGATTCATCAAATCCATAAATACGGTAGGGGCATTAGTTAAACCATATGGCATCACCGTAAACTCATAATGCCCGTACCGGGTCCTAAAAGCCGTCTTGAAAATATCCTCGACCTTCACCTTCAATTGGTGGTAACCGGACTGCAAATCAATTTTCGAGAAGACACAAGATCCTCGCAGATCATCAATGCGCGGCAAAGGATACCTGTTATTGATGGTCACTTTATTCAACTCCCGATAATCCACACAAAGTCTAAGTGAACCATCCTTCTTCTTCACGAATAACACCGGCGCTCCCCAAGGCAATACACTGGGTCTCACAAACCCTTTATCCATCAAATCCTGAAGCTGCGCTGTCACGCCCCGCCGTGCCTTAGCACCAAGTAGGTGGAAGGACAAAACGCACGGGCGCATGACCCAGATCCGCCGAACGGACAGAGTTTCCCCTGTACGTCCAAGGCGTCACAACCAGTATAATTCAAGAGGTTCCAAACAGGAACATAATTCATACAAAGATTGCATAAGGAAAGCATCATAAACTACTATGCTATTACAAGCATTCGCAATACAACCACATATTACACTTCTTTTTTTTTTGTTTTGTCTTTGTTCTCTCTTTCCAAATACAATCAAGTTATCATTACATTTCATGTCATTCGAATACCCCTAAACTACGCAGTAGAGGGTACTTCTATTCTGGTCACAATGGTAGGACGCTAACTACTGAGTTACGCCCTTCCCCCGCGCCGCCGCGCCGCTCACGTGAGGACCTGAAAAACAGTGGGATGAGAACTATATAAAATAGTTCCCAGTGGGTAAGGCCACCCAAGAGAGAAGCTCGACCCACCAGGTCCAAAGAAACACCATATGCATAAGTTAGATCACAAATAACTATGCAAGAAATATTTACATGCTTGTAAATAAACATAAAGGATGCAACCAAATAAAATGTTAACTTTTATTCTCTCCTAGGTTCATCCTATATTTCACATTGACTAAGTTCAACTACTTGTCAAATACTTATGGTTTCGGAATCGCCGTCTCACCATAATGGTTCCAACATCCTAGGAGTGAAATCTTCACCTCCGTGTTCGGGTAGCGAACTCGTCGCATACCCGGGATAGCGAACTCGTCGCATACCCCATCTCAACACCGCCAACTCATGGCATAGGTAGCGAACTCGTCGCATACCCGGGATAGCAACCTCGTCGCACATCCCGTGTCAACACCGCCAACTCATGGCATAGGTAGCGAACTCGTCGCATACCCGGGATAGCAAAATCGTCTCACATCCCGTGTCAACACTGCCAACTCATGGCATAGGTAGCGAACTCGTCGCATACCCGGGATAGCAAAATCGTCGCACATCCCGTTTCAACACCGCCAACTCATGGCATGGTAGCGAAATCGTCGCCTACCCGGGATAGCAAAATCGTCGCACATCCCGTTTCACATTTTACACTTGCCAACCTAAGTCTCATGACCTTAGGTTCAAGTCACTAAGTCTCACCTATGTTCAATGACACTAGGTTTACTTTACATTCTCAACCTAGGTTCCATGACGCTAGGTTCCAATCTCATGTACAACCTATGTTCAATAACACTAGGTTCCATTCTCACATGTTCCAACCTATGTTCAATAACACTAGGTTCCATTCTCACATGTTCCAACCTATGTTCAATAACACTAGGTTCTATTCTCACATGTTCCAACCTATGTTCAATGATACTAGGTTCCATTCTCACATGTTCCAACCTATGTTCAATAATATTAGGTTCCAATCTCATGTCCAACCTATGTTCAATGACACTAGGTTCCATTCTCACATGTTCCAACCTATGTTCAATAACACTAGGTTCCATTCTCACATGTTCCAACCTATGTTCAATAACACTAGGTTCTATTCTCACATGTTCCAACCTATGTTCAATGACACTAGGTTCCATTCTCACATGTTCCAACCTATGTTCAATAACACTAGGTTCCATTATCACATGTTCCAACCTATGTCCAATAACACTAGGTTCTATTCTCACATGTTCCAACCTATGTTCAATAACATTAGGTTCCAATCTCATGTCCAACCTATGTTCAATAACATTAGGTTCCAATCTCATGTCCAACCTATGTTCAATGACACTAGGTTCCATTCTCATATGTTCCAACCTATGTTCAATGACACTAGGTTCCATTCTCACATGTTCCAACCTATATTCAATAACATTAGGTTCCAATCTCATGTCCAACCTATGTTCAATGACACTAGGTTCCATTCTCACATGTTCCAATCTATGTTCAATGACACTAGGTTCCATTCTCACATGTTCCAACCTATGTTCAATAACATTAGGTTCCAATCTCATGTCCAACCTATGTTCAATAACATTAGGTTCCAATCTCATGTCCAACCTATGTTCAATGACACTAGGTTCCATTCTCACATGTTCCAACCTATGTTCAATAACACTAGGTTCCAATCATACATGCAACCATGCAACAAGTATAGATAATTAAATTATACTTGAATTCTATATCATGCAATAGGAGCTCATTGCTCTAACTATCATGACTTTTACCTTTGCCAACATGCAAGTTCTAGGGTTCACAACACATACCATTTTATCTTTAAATGGATATTTACCCTAGACATAGAAGTGACCTAATCACTTCGGTAAACACAAACCCACCTTACACTCTTCCGATTGCTCGTAGACACTTGCAATCGGGCTCTTTTCCTTGGCCTCAAACTTGGTCTTCAAGCTCCTAGCCCTAACACACATGAAGGATTCGTTAATCCGAGTCGAACTCATAACGATCTCATCTCTTGGAATCACTCAAAATGGAGTTGTCCCACATGTTCTACTAACCCCCAACTAGGGTTCTAAAGGGTTAAACCATTTTTAGAACCCTCCACAAGAAAATCCCTCTTTCAACCTAGGGATTTCCAAAACTCATGGCAAAACCCAAAATCTCTTGCTAATCTCTACAATTTGTAGTCTAGACTAGCCAAGGGTCTCCAAAATCTCATTTCTTAGTCTCAAATCCGAAATCCTAACTACCAAATCCAAGAACTCACCTCGGATCCGCGAGCTCACCAAGCCACCATGCATGCACGAGCTCGATTCTTCACTCCTCCAAGCTTTCCAAGCTTGATCTCCACCAAGATCTCCAATTTGGAGGAGAAGAAGAAGAAGTGGTAGTGAGAGAGAGGAGTTTCTCTCTCCCTCTCTCCCTGTGTGTGTGTACATTTTCAGAGAAGAAAGGGGAAGGGTTCCCCTTTATGTAAGCCCCCCTCAGTGAAATTACCAAATTACCCTTCGAAATCAGCATTGTGCATGTGTCCATGAATCGTCCAAGGAATTAATAAGATGATGACATATATTCTCAAAAGTTGAGAATTTGAGACATGTATCATTAGTGGTTAATCCTAAATGCTCCCAATCGATGGATCATCACGGGGACGGTGATTGATCCAATGAGATTGGTGCACAGGTCGCTTCCCTTTTAGGTAGATGAGTCTCGAGTCATCAGTGTGGAGACACTAGAGCGAATGTGCAGGTGGTTGTTAGAGAACAAGGGTACCGAGTGTGACCAATACGAGAAGTCACTTAGATTTCTACTTACTCGTCAGTGACTTACTCAATATTGCAGTAGTGTGACTGATCCTTTGACCTGCGATGCCTCGGCTACTCACAATGAGGTTACTGTAGTTTGACTGTACATACACTTGGTCCCTAGCCATTCGGGTCCTTACGGTGCATGTTGGCAGCAGTAGGTTCGTTGTAGGAATAGGGTGTGCACCTATAAGGAATCTATCTCCCTTGGTAGATAGGGGCGTTAGTCCTATGTGATTTATGAGACCAAGTTTAGAAGACCTTGGCCAAGGCAGAATAAATAGCGAAAAGGGTTATATTAGAAACTCGAGTCGAATTAATTTGACATATGACAGACGATGGGGTTTGACGAGTTGTTCCATGACCTCCGTCTAGTCGGGACTCATGATAGAAGGACTGTATCACACGGTAACTACACCAAGAGATTTAGTATTCCATTCTACTGGAATGCCACTATATGCTGCTAGGCATCACTAGTGGATTGTGGGACTTATGAGAATTATCTGGATGATCGATAATTCTCATTGGGCTGAGTTGAAATTGTTCCGACCCACTAAAAGGAGTTTCAGGGATATTGTTGATAGTGATCAGAATATATCTCACTACCAGATAGAATAGAGCCTATGGGGTCACACACATAAGAGGTTGTGACTGATCGGACAGCTAGATCGCGATTTTCGAATCGCCGGAGGACCTAATTATCAATATGTTGATAATTGGACTAATTTATAATTATTATAAATTAGTGGTATTAAAGTGTAAATGTTACAAGAGATGACTTAATAACAGTTAGTAAATTATGGGAGGGCTTATGTGCAAATATTGCATTATTAATTTGATAATATCAAATTAGGATAAAATTCAAGTCGAATCGAATTAGGATTTGATTGATCTAACCAATTAAGGAAATGATGAATTTAAACCTAGATTTATTCTTATCCTTAATGGTAATTATATTATCATAAAAGGGATAATATCTCTCTATATATGATATGGGAGTTTTTAGAAAATCCTAGCCGTCATCTCTCTCCTCCCCTCTCTTCTATCCTCTAGCAAGAAAGACGTCCTTTGCAAGGGAGCTAGCACCCCGGTGAGGACATCGATCAGATCGCCAATCTCGTGTGGATACCTGTAGAGGCCGGACGCTCTTGCGGCTTCAAGAGAACCAATTCTACGATCATCAGATTGCGATGAAGATCTACCCGCACAAAGGTGAAGATTAGATCTTCTTATCTCTTTAATCTTGAATAACATGAGGGATCCTAATTGCGTGATTTTTTAGATCGAATCTCGAAGGTTTTTAAAATCAAATTTGTTTGATTTTCTTTATGCTGCGTTTTTACCGTACGCAATTTTCTAAAAGGTGGATCCAGATCTTTACTGTTTGTATCAGATTGTGCCGAGGGCACGTGAGCTTTTGTTCTTCGGCCCGTTTGAGCATTTGCATTGACTACAGCCTGCGTGAGCCTGATAGAGCTCGATAGAAACACGCTTCTATACTCGGTAGGGTCACGCCCTCGAGTGCCGCTTCGGAGTCTGGTTTTCTTGCGTTGATGTCGCAGCAGTCCCTTTTTGGGCATTTACTTGGACCGGCCTCCCTCGTGGGTGGTGTGCGGTGTAGCTTGGGCACAGGCTGGACTGGCCAGTTGGCGGTCCCTTGGGATTGGGTCAGTTGTGACTGTTCGTAGCTAGGGATGCATATGTCTACAGAGAGCATGATATGAGTAGTGGTAGTGTAGTGGCATATTAGATGTAGAGTTTCTTCCAGCATATCTTATTGTTCTTTTACCTACCAGCTTTACTGTTAGCCTTGTAGACTTAGTAGGTAGGCCGTTGGGGTCGGTGACGGTACCTACTGAGGACTACTCTCTAGTAGTAGTTCTCACACCCATTATTGCCACTTTTTCTTGTAGAGCCGTCGGTTGCTGCTGCTTCTACTGATCGAGGTAAGAGAGTCGCGAGCTAGATCCTTGTCTACCACATACATATGTATTTTGTTCCAGCTGTTGAGAGTTGTGAGGTGTTGTACTTTTGGTTTATGTTATACACCTTGGATTACATGAATGTACAGGTGATAATTTATTTCTATTTTAGTAGCTCTGTTACTCTCTAGTAGTAGTTCTTGTATTATTTGCAGGTGCTTCTATCGCTTCGTGTACACAGGGCTTCTTGTGTATGCGGCGGATCTGTTGACCGGCCCGGGTAACACTAGACCCCGGGGCGTGACAGAGCATATCCTCTAAAATTTTGGTTTGTCCTCTCCGACTGAATGTCTGTTTGAGGATGGAATGCCGTGTTAAAATCAAGCCCTGTTCCCAAAGCCTCGTGCAAACTCTTTTAAAATTGAGATGCAAAGCGGGGATCCCGATCCGACATGATCGATGTAGGAACCCCATGTAGGCGCACAATCTCATCCAAGTAGAGCTGTGCCAACTTGTCCCTCGACACGTGGTGTGAATTGGTAGGAAGTGAGCCGACTTTGTCAAACGGTCCACAACTACCCAAATAGTGTCATGACCTCCTTGATATCAAGGCAATCCTACGATGAAATCCATTACTATATTCTCCCACTTTCATACCGGAATCGACAGATTTTGTAATTTTTTCGCCAGGAGAGATGTTCCATTTTCACTTGTTGACACACCAAACACTATGCCACAAAGCGTCCAATATCTCTCTTCATTCTCGGCCACCAATAATGCATCTCGAGATTTTTATACATTTTGATGCCGCCCGGATGAACGGCAATGGGGATGTATGTGTAGTACACTGAATTTCAGTGCATCGTACCGAACTTCTACAAATTGTGGAGTTCCGATGGAAAAATAGCAAGAGAGGCTATATGTGAGGCTTCAGCCAAGTTTGGGACTTGTGAGAAGTGTTTTCGACGCAAATGAGGCGCGAAAACGGACTTCGAAAAGTTAAAACTGCTAAACTTGTAAAGTCTGCACTGGATTCCGGTATGTGGACCTCCATACCGGTACTGAAGTGATTAGTACCGGTATGTGATGATGGTATACCGGAATGCCATAGTTGAAACCGAGAACCCAGCTCTCGGGTTCTGCGGAATCCTCCGGGGTATACCGGAATAGCACCCGTATACCGGTATGCAATGCACATACCGGTATACAGTGTTACGAAATTCCAGTTTTGGCTGGTTGTTTGTGTTGTTTGTGGAGAGGGGCAAAACAGTCTTTTCACATGTATTGGGGGTGTATGAAGGGCTGAGACCTTCTCCCCTTCTCATTGTCTTCCTCTCTACTTCTCCTCTCCATCTCCTTCACTTTCTCTCTCTAGAGATCTCTCCAAAACTTGGAGAAAAGGGTGGATTGATCTTGGAAAATGCTTCCAAAGGAGAAAAGAAGCTTCTTGGTGCGAGAAGAAGCTTGGGGAACTCGTGATTAAGGTTAGTTCCTCACGTTTTGGATTCAAACCTTAGATTTAATCCTTTGAAATGAGGTTTTTGGGAACCATTGGCAAATCTAAAACACAAAATGTGGAGATTGGCCAAGAAATTTTGAGGTTCTACATGCATGCATGTGAAACCTAGATTAAATGAGGGTTTTTGCCATGGAAGGTTCTAAAAATATTTGGACCTTTGGGAATTGCAATTGAGGCGTAGGAAATCATGTTAGAACACTTGATTTCAAGTATTGAGTTGAATTATGGGTTCGTAACGAGTAACGAACCGTTTTCTTGTAGAAGCTTGGGTTGAAGCAAGAACTCAAGGCTTGGATACTTAGGGGCTTGAAGAATACAAGAATTTGGAAGCTCTTAAGGTGGGTTTGTGTTTACCGAAGTGATTAGGTCACTTCCATGTCTAGGGTACTTATCCATTTAAAGATAAAATGGTATGTGTTGTGAACCCTAGAATTTGCATGTTGGCAAAGGTAAAATCATGATAGGTAGAGCAATGAGCTCCTATTGCATGATATAGAATTCAAGTATAATTCAATTATCTATACTTGTTGCATGGTTGCATGTATGATTAAACCTAGTGTCATTGAACATAGGTTGGAACATGTGAGAATAGAACCTAGTGTCATTGAACATAGGTTGGAACATGTGAGAATAGAACCTAGTGTTATTGAACATAGGTTGGAACACGTGAGAATAGAACCTAGTGTTATTGAACATAGGTTGGAACATGTGAGAATAGAACCTAGTGTTATTGAACATAGGTTGGAACATGTGAGAATGGAACCTAGTGTCATTGAACATAGGTTGGACATGAGATTGGAACCTAGAGTCATGGAACCTAGGTTGAGAATGAGAAAGTAAACCTAGTGTTATTGAACATAGGTGAGACTTAGTGACTTGAACCTAAGGTCATGAGACTTAGGTTGGCAAGTGAAAAAAATGTGAACAACGGGATGTGTGACGATTTTGCTATCCCGGGTAGTCGACGATTTCGCTACCATGCCATGAGTTGGCGGTGTTGAAACGGGATGTGCGACGATTTTGCTATCCCGGGTATGCGATGATTTCGCTACCATACCATGAGTTGGCGGTGTCGACACGGGATGTGCGACGATTTTGCTATCCCGGGTATGCGACGATTTCGCTACCACGCCATGAGTTGGCGGTGTCGAGATGGGATGTGCGACGAGGTTGCTATCCCGGGTATGCGACGAGTTCGCTACCCATGCCATGTGATGGCGGTGTTGAGATGGGGTATGCGACGATTTTGCTATCCCGAGTATGCGACGAGTTCGCTACTCGAACTAGGAGGTGACGAGTTCACTCCTTGAATGTTGGAACCCTTATGGTGAGACGGCGATTCCGAAACCATAAGTAAATGACAAGTAATTGAACTTAGTCAATGTGAAATATAGGATGAACCTAGGAGAGAATGATAAGTTATATTTCATTTGGTTGCATCCTTTATGTTTATTTACAAGCATGTAAATAATTGTTGCATAGTTATTTGTGATCTAACTTATGCATATGGTGTTTCTTTGGACCTGGTGGGTCGAGCTTCTCTCTTGGGTGGCCTTACCCATTGGGAACTATGTTTATAGTTCTCACCCCACGTTTTTCAGGTCCTTCCGCGAGTGAGGCGGCGGAGCGAGGCAAGGGTTTGGCTCTCTAGATAGCGGCCCTTCCATTTTGGTGATACATAGAGTTGTACCCCTAGTCTTGGACTTTGATAGTATAGGGGATTTCCATTTCATGTATGAAACTTATGTATTCCATAGTTTTGGAACATGGTGTATGGAATGAAAAGAAAGAAAAGAAAAATTTGGGCATGTATAAATGTGCAATGTGATGTAATAGAAGTAGAACTTCTTTATGTTGATGCTTTCCTTGTGCAACTCTTGTACTCCGTTCCTAGTTGGAACCTCGTGGATAAGCTTGTGTTGTGACGCCTTGGCCGGGTAGAAGAGGTTCTATCCGTTCGGCGGGTCTGGGGCATGCGCCCGTGCGGTTATCCTTTCCACCTAGTGGTGTTAAAGGCCCGACGGGGCGTGACAGTATGAGCTTCCCTCAAGATCTCCCCACGGATATCCTCGTCTTTGGGCACACGCTAACGATCCCGAAGTCAAAGAGTGCCCTCCGAGTCCAAACTAAACTCACCGGCCCGCTCACTCTCAACATCGTTTCGCACCTTTTGGAGTTTCGGATCTGAAAACTGTTTTTCTTTTATTCGCTCCAACAAGGTCGGCCGAACCAGAAGAGTCATAAGTGTAGTGGGGGCGCCTGGAGTCACGATTTCTATGTCGAACCACTGCATCTCCTTAATCAATTGCGGTTGAATAGTGATCATTGTTGCAAGGTTCTCCAAGGATTTCGTACTGAGTGCAACAGCCACCATATTTTCCTTACCCGGATGGTACACGATGGTTAGGTCATAGTCCTTCAACAATTTCAACCACCTCTGTTGCCTCAGATTCAACTCCTTTTGAGTGAATAAGTACTTCAAACTTTTATGATCCGTATAAACCTCGCAACACTCTCAACACAACTTGAGTACGAAGACCAACGCCGCTAGCTCCAAGTCATGGGTGAAAAAATTCTGCTCATAGCTCTTAAACTGGCAGGAGACATATGCAATAACCTACCCACGCTGCATAAGCACACACCCAAGACTATGTCACGACTCATCGCTGTACATCACAAAGTCCTCTCCAGCAATCGGCAAAGTAAGAACTAGAGTTGTGGTCAACCTTTCCTTCAACTCCTTGAAGCTTTGATCGCAATCATCGCTCCACACAAACTTGGTTCCCTCCGGGTAAGGCTCATTAACGGACCAGAGGTCTTTGAGAATCCCTTCATGAATTGCCGAAAATATCCCGCAAGGCCAAGAAAACTACATACCTTGGTAATATTGGTCGGTCGAGGCCAATCCTTTATTGCCTCTACTTTCTTCGGGTCCACGAATACTTCACTTTTCTATATCACATGACCCAAGAAGGCAGCCTTGTGGATCCAAAAGTCATACTTCTTTAGTTTGGCAAATAAACTGTTCTCCCGAAGAACCTGTAGCACTATTCGAAGATGCTCTTCATGTTTTTCATCACTCCGGGAGTAAACTAGGATGTCATCTATGAACACCACTACGAATTGATCCAATAGAGGCTTGAACACACGATTCATTAGGTCCATGAACGCTGTCGGGGCATTAGTGAGCCCAAACGGCATGACCATCAATTCATAGTGTCCATACCGCATCCTAAAAGCGGTCTTATGCACATCCTCTAGCTTGATCTTCAATTGGTGATAGCCTGATTGCAAGTCAATCTTGAAATATACTCGAGACCCTTATAACTGATCAAACAGGTCACCGATACGGGGCAATGGGTACTTATTCTTGATTATCACCTTGTTTAGCTCACGGTAGTCCACGCATAATCATATCGAACCATTCTTTTTCTTAACAAATAGCACCGGGGCTCCCTAAGGTGATACACTTCGTTTGATGAAGCCCTTATCTAATAAATCTTGCAACTGAGCCTTCAACTCTTTCAGTCGGTGCTATTCGATATGGAGCCTTAGAAATTGATGCAGTCCCGAGAAGTAGATCTATAACAAATTTAATCTCCCAGCCCGGTGACATTCTGGGTAACTCCACCGAAAATACTTTCGAAAACTCTCGAACTACTCAAATGTCGTCGAGTGTCGGAACCTCTTTTCGGTCTTCCACCACTGTCGCTAGGTAGGCAACACAGCTAATATTAATCAATCTCTTCGCCTGCGACATGGATATCATTATTACAAAGACCGAGCTTTTACACCCTCGGTACACAAGTTCCTCTTGATCCGATTCCTTAAAAATTACAACTCGGCTCTCACAATCAATCGTAGCATAGTACTTAAAGAGCCAATCCATTCCCGACACTAGGCTGTACTCGACCATACGGGTCTACTATATCTATCCCATGAGTAGTAGCAAATGATCAACTAATAAATGAATGTGATGTTCCTGTGTCAAACAATGCTCTGCATCGTATATCATTAAGTAGAACAATATAGAGGGCTCCTCCACCTGGGTTGCGAACATGCGGCCGCTCAGCGCCTGCCATGAACCCTCCAGCTGCCATGTCGGTAGCGCTACCGCAGACATCGCCGCGGGTTGGATGCCTGCGAGCTGCCTCGATGAGAAGAGAGTCGACGCGACCGAAGGAGCCTGACCATCATCTTGTGGGCAATCAAACTGCATGTGTCTCGGCTGCCCACACTTGAAACACTTGCTCTCACGCTGATCACATTGGTGTGGTTTGTGAGGGCCACCGCAAATAATGCACCTTGCCGAGGACCGAGTGGGATTTGACCTCTGAGCTCAGGATTGCGAGTGCGGATGCTTCGAGGGTCGCTTGGAACTTGATTGACCATCCAAACCACCCGATGGTCGCTTCTTCCCCTTGTCCTTCTCATAAGATTCGCACTCCTCCCGCGTGATGGCGTTTGCGTTGCTTTATCCACAATGCTCGGTCCAACACCTCCGCAAAGGTTTGCAATTTGAAGGAATGCACAACCTTGAAAATCTTCAACCGAGGTCTGCATTGGAAGCAGTCGGCCGACCTTATCATCCCGCACTACATGCGGAACACAATTAACGATGTGAGAGAACACCCGCTCATATTCTCTCACCATGCGGTTTCTCCATCTCAACTTTGGGAACCTTTCTTACAACCTCTTCTGCTCACTGTCGGGGAAGTAGGCAGAGAACATCAACCCCCAAAACTCCTCCTATGACACCGGAGGAAGACTATGGGGTCGATCTTGCTTGACCCCCTTCCACCATACCTTCGCCAACTTCTCCACACAGTGCGCGGCTAGGTGTACCTTGTTCCTCTCCAGGGTATAGAAACCCTCGAAGAGTGTCTCCATGGAATTGATCCACGTCTCCACGATCCACGGATCAATCGTTTCCCCGTCGAATGTAGGCGGGTTGAATTGCTTGAAGGTCATGAGGGCCGCAAGTTCTCACTCCCTCTCCGCCTCCATCACCACATGATCGGGGACCGAAGTGCCCAAATCTGTCGCGGCCACTAATAGCACAGGATGCGCCGCTACAGGCATCGCCGCTGTGGTCACCCTTTTCGTTACATTCGGAGTATTGATCAGGGGTGCATGTTGCTCTTGGCCCACTCGGGCCGTAGCCGCTGTTGTGCCACAGTCTCTTGGAGTCTCTTGATCTGCTCCTCTTGGCGTCCTGCCGTCTCAACTTGTTGCTGCACTACTCTAATGAGCGCAACCAATTGTTCACAGAGATCCATGTCCCCACTCGCCCGGATTGTTCGGGGCCCTCGGTTGGCTCCTTCGGCTTAGCTCTTGTCGAAGGCCTATCACGTGTCATCACTTCCTAAAACATAATGACCTTGGTCAATAATATGACCTCAAGCTCAAAGACAAAATAATATTCAAATAACGAACTCAATCTAGGCGAAAGTTACACAAGAGCGCTTATTTCCATCACTTGGTTTCATGTTGTCGACCGCCAACATGAACACCATTGGCGGAGAATAAACCACACCTTGAATCTACCTCTAACATCCTATTAGAGGCATACACAACTTGACCCAATTGATTCAACTTCCACCACGAGTCATATATCCTCGTCTCTCACGAGCCTAAGTCCTTATGATTTTCCATCCTAGGGTCTCCTAGGTCTACCTAAACCGTTTCTACGCTCTGATACCACCTTAATCTGTCAGGCCCCAAGCCCACAGCGGAAGCACTCAACGGGCACGTGCACCAGACTCACCGAACGGATAGAGTTTTTCCTATCTGCCCAAGGCGTCACAACCAGTATACATCTCATATTGCAAATATGAATTGAATGCATGGATTGCATAAGAAAAATATCAGATGACATAAAGTAAAATACTACTTATATTACATCACTTTCATTCAATATGTTTTACAATTATTGTCACGCCCCGGATTACACGTTTCCCCGGGCTCGCCAACAGATCCGCCGTATACATAGAATTTTCTATGTATACGAAGCGATAGCTAACCTGTAAACAAAGCATACAAGCAACTACAAGAGATATAGAGCTGAAATAAGATATACTAATAGAACAAAAGCCACATGTACATATAGGATCCAAAATACAACAGTTCCTCCAAAGCCAAAAATAGGTACAAGTCCATCTCTCACAGGAACAACCAGTTCACACTATATGTACATGGCACAACTCAAAAAGAAACTATCTCCATTAGGGTCCTCCTCTAGGAAAAATTAGGAATAGTAGGGATCTAGCTCGCGACTCCCTTACCTCGATCCGCAGGAACAGAAGCAGCAGCCGCAACAGACGAAGGCTCTGCAAGAAAAGGTGGCAACAATGGGTGTGAGAACTACTATAAAAAAAAGTAGTCCTCAGTGGGTACCGCTACCGACCCCAACGGTCCATCCACTAAGTCTACGAGACTAACAATATAGCTGGTAGGTAAAGAAATAATAAAGTAAGCTGGAATAAACTCTACAGCTGAAATGCCACTACCCTACCACTATCCAAGTCATACTCTCAAAGTATAAGCATCACCAATATGAATAGTCACTCCTGACCCAATCTAACGGAACCGCCCAAAAAGGCTCGTCCAGCCAAAAGCCTAGCCACACCGCACACTATCAAAAGGTAGCCGGTCCAATAATCATATCCACTAATCTGCAGCGACATCAACGCATGAGATGCCTCACTCCGGAGCGGCACTCGGGGGAGCTACCCAACCGAGTTAATAAGCGTATCTCTGTCGAGCACAATCAGGCTCCGGCAGGCTATAATCAAATAAAAAAAGGTCGAATGGGTCAAAGACTCCAAGCTCACGTGCCCTAAGCACAAACAGATACTAAAATAAGAATCTGGGTCCACTGTCAACCCCGACGGCACCCGGTAATACAAAACAGCCTAATCCTGCTGTATACAAAAGCTCGGCATCTCAGCACGAGCGTAAACTCGTCCTACAACAATCTAAGTATCCACCTCGCACTATCAGCGGTGATACAAGAACAAAAACAGCTCCTAGAGCTAAATCTGATAACAGTTTCGAAAAGTGACGGTTGTAGGTTCACGAGTTTTCTCCTAAGTCAAATCCCAGTTTAGCATGTAAAATTATGACTTTAAATTATTAATTTATACTCTAAATTCAGATTTCATATAAAGACATGCAAATTCATGAATTCGCGCTACTAATATGAAAAATCTGGTAATAAAACAACATGCTGCACTCTCTACAACTTAGGAGGAATTCCGAAGCTTTCGGCAACATCAACCCACCTCAAAAGCTATCCAACAAAGTTTAGGAGTCAAGTGGAAGGCCTCCAAACAAAACTAGCTGAAACCGAGCTCAAACCAGCCAAAACAGGATTCGGATCCCCCTGCTCAAGTTCTGGGCGCCCAGAACATCAGCCCAGAACTGCAGCCTGGCAGCAAGACCAATAGGAATTCAACATGCGATAAAAATCCAAATCCTAAGTCCAAATGCAGTGAAAATTTACCCAACTCACCAGCAGGGGCTCAAGAACTATCCCACCAAATTTCAGCCAAAACGGAGTTCGATATGACCTCCAAAAAACCTTTGCACGGATTCGGACCCAACTTCTGGATCCTCCAAAACTGCATCCAGAAGTTCCAGCAACTAAGCAAATAACACTTCTAGTTTAATTTCTGGAATTCCAACAAGTCTAGCCCAGGGAATAGGGTCACATACCTCCCAAATACCGTGATGGATCAATCCAAATCTTCTCCAAAGCTTCTAACAAAAATCTGGATTCAAAAATCCAAGAATTCCATCAAGGATCCACAATTTCAGCACTTAAGCTTAATTCTCAAAATCTGAGCTGGTACTCACCTTTGAATTCTCAAACTAGGTGGAAAGAACCTCCAAACAGTAAGGGATGAGGGAAAACCAATCCTCACTTCAAAAATCCAGCTCCATAGAGATTTGGATCCATAAGATCAAAGGAAAACCCAAATTTCAGTTCAAGAACATAAGGGGTCAAGTAAAACAGTAACTGCAGCATACGTACCTGTCCAAAATGTGATTGAAAGCATTCCACACCGTCCTCTATGAGTCCACAATCCAACAAACCAAGTTTCGTGGGATTTGGACACTCCTACACTGCACACGAGCAGAAACGCCACAGGTCGACGCTGCTGTTCTGCAGGAATCCAAAGCCTTCAATGGAAATTATGCAATTTAGAGGAATTGGAGAGTGTTTCCTGCAATTATCCAGGGTTCACTATGAAGGAGAGGAGAAAAAAAGAAACCACAGGGGGTCGTCCACCCTCTTTTATAAATATAGAGATAGGGTATAAAGAGCCTCAAGATCAAAATGCTGCTAACCTGTCCCAAGCTGAAAAACCAACATTCGGGCGCCAAGAACCCAAGAAGTGGGCGCCCAGTTCATCCAGCCTGCACTCGACCAGCACTTCGGACTCTCCGCCTCTCGGTCTGGTGTACCCTAATGTGGTCCGGCGGAACTCACCTACCACCTCACACGTGTCAAAAGGATCGATATTCACGAGGTAACATTCGGACTCACTTTCCGGGCGCCCTAACACTAGATCCGAAATGACTTAGCGATTCAAAAAACAAGCACTCAACATCTGGGCGCCCAAAACCTAACTTTCGGGCGCCCTAAAATTTCAAACGTCCAAAACTTCAGTTTTGGCTTATTTCGGTGTTCCGAGTCCGTTTTCGCGTCTATTTTGCGCCAAAACGACTCCGACTCGTCCCGACCCTCTCTAGAAGTGTCGAACAGTCTAGGATACTACAGTCATTTCGTCAATTCGGCCCCAGGGGTACTACATCCTTCCCCCCTACGAAAAGTTTCATCATCGAAACTCAAACTCATACCTCAAATAGAAAACTCGAAAACGTAGGGATAGGATTCCCGCATCACCGTCTCCGGCTCCCAAGTCGCCTCACGCTCCTCGTGATTACTCCACTGCACTTTCACGTACGGTATGACCCGGTTGCGCAATTCTTTCGTCTCGCAAGCAAGAATCCGCACCGGTCGCTCCTCGTACCCCAGGTCCTCAGCCAACTCAAGTAGGGTGAAGTCAATCACTTGGGAGGGGTCGAACACATATCTCCTCAGGGCCGAGACATGAAACACATCGAGGACTCCGGAAAGTCACGGTGGTAGGGCAATCCTGTACGCTACCGGCCCCACTCGCTCTAACACCTCGAACGGGCCAATGAATCGTGGACTAAGCTTTCCACGAACTCCAAATCGGCAAATCCCTCTGGACGGTGAGACTTTCAGGAATACGTGATCTCCAACCTGGAACTCCAAGTCTCGTCTCCTAGTGTCCGCACAGCTCCTCTGTCGACTCTGGGCGGTCTCAAGACGTCGTCGAACCATCTTGACCTTTTCTTCCGCTTCCAACAGGATGTCAGGACCCAAGGTTTTCCTCTCACCCACATCACCCTAATGCAAGGACGATCGACACTTGCGTCCATACAATGCCTCAAACGGAGCCATCTGGATGCTCGCTTGATAGCTATTATTGTACGCAAACTCAACCAGTCCTAAGTGCGATGCCACCCTCCACCAAAGTCTAGGACACACACTCTCAACATGTCCTCCAGAGTCTGAATGGTCCGCTCAGACTGACCATCAGTCTGTGGATGAAATGCCGTGCTAAACCGAAGCTGAGTACCCAGTGCTGTCTGTAGACTCCTCCAAAACTGTGAGACGAACCGTGGGTCTCGATCCGACACAATCGAGGTAGGCACTCCATGCAACCTCACTATCTCGTCCAAATATAACTGAGCAAGTCTATCCTTGGACCAAGTAGTCTGCACTGGTAAGAAGTGGGCAGACTTGGTCAGTCTGTCCACTATCACCCAAATGGCATCGAAACCAGCCTGCGTCCTCAGTAATCCCACAACAAAGTCCATGGCGATCTGGTCCCACTTCCACTCGGGTATTGGGAGACTCTGAAGCTTGCCAGCAGGTACTTGGTGCTCCGCCTTTATCTGTTGACAAGTCAAACACTGAGCCACAAATCTCTCAATATGCCGCTTCATTCCATTCCACCATTAGTGCATCTTGGTTCCACCGGGGTGAACCGTATAAGGCGAGTAATGAGCCTCTCTCAAAATCTCCTCTCGGATCTCAAAATCCGTAGGCACACACAGTCGGTCCCTGTACAGCAGTACTCCCGAACTGTCTACACTAAAGTCCCATGTTTGCCCCCGGGCAATTTGATCTTGAATCCTCATCAAATAGGGGTCTACACTCTGTTTCTCCCGGATCCTATCCAACAAAGTGGGTTGCAAAACCAAAGACATAAGTTTTGCAGTAACCCCAAGGGACACCACCTCAAGCTCAAGCCGTCTCAACTCCTCAAGTAATGGCGCATGCTGAGTGATCATCATACTAAGACTCTGCACTGATCTCCTGCTCAACGCATCTGCCACTATATTCACCTTGCCGGGGTGATACTGGATGGTAATATTATAATCCTTCAACAACTCTAACCACCGGCGTTGCCTCAGGTTCAATTCCTTTTAAGTGAACAGATACTTGAGACTTTTATGATCCGTAAAAAGCTCACAGTACTCACCATACAAGTAGTGCCGCCACAGCTTCAGTGCAAACACCACAGCTGCCAGCTCCAAATCATGCGTAGGATAATTCTTCTCGTAATCCTTCAATTGCCGGGAGGCACAGGCAATTATCCTACCATGCTGCATCAACACACATCCCAAGCCACTGTGTGATGCATCACTATAAATCACGAATCCTTCCCCCATAACTGGAAGGGCGAGAATGGGAGCAGACATCAGTCTCTCCTTCAGCTCCTCAAAGCTACGCTGGCACTCGGCACTCCAAACAAATCTAATCCCCTTCCTCGTCAGACGAGTGAAGGGCGTGGAGAGTTTCGCAAAGTCTTCCACAAACCGACGGTAATATCCAGCCAACCCAAGAAAACTCACCTCAGTAACCGTCGTCGGTCTGGGCCAATCCTGAACAGCATCAATCTTTTGCGGGTCCACCGCCACTCCAGTGGCTGAAATCACATGGCCAAGAAAGCTACCTCTCGGAGCCAGAACTCGCACTTCTTCAACTTGGCATACAACTTCTTCTCCCTCAGAAGTTGCAGCACTAGCCTCAAGTGCTCCTCATGCTCAGCATCACTCCGAGAGTAGATCAGGATATCATCAATAAACACCACCACAAACCGGTCCAAGAACGGCTTAAACACTCGATTCATTAAATCTATAAATGCGGCAGGGGCATTAGTCAACCCAAACGGCATCACCGTAAACTCATAATGCCCGTACCGGGTCCTAAAAGCCGTCTTGAAAATATCCTCGGCCTTCACCTTCAATTGGTGGTAACCGGACTGCAAATCAATCTTCGAGAAGACACAAGATCCTTGCAGCTGATCAAACAGATCATCAATGCGCGGCAAAGGATACCTGTTCTTGATGGTCACTTTATTCAACTCTCGATAATCCACACAAAGTCTAAGTGAACCATCTTTCTTCTTCACGAATAACACCGGCGCTCCCCAAGGCGATACACTGGGTCTCACAAACCCTTTATCCATCAAATCCTGAAGCTGCGCCTTAAGTTCTCTCAGCTCAGTCGGTGCCATTCGGTAGGGTGCCTTTGAGATTGGCGCAGTTCCTGGGACTACGTCAATCACAAACTCGACCTCCCTGTCCGGTGGCATAGCGGTCAGCTCAGGGGGAAACACGTCCAGAAACTCACGAACTACAGAGATGTCCTCGAGTTCCGGTGCCACCGTGGGTACCTCTACAACAGTGGCCAGGAATGCAGCACATCCTCGACTCATCATCTGTCTCGCTCGTGCCGACGAAATCCACGTCGCGAACAAAGTGCTCCTGCAGCCACTATACACGTACTCCTCTTGGCCTGACTCGCAAAACGTCACGGTCCTCTCGCCGCAGTTGATCGTCGCGAAATAGCGTGCCAGCCAATCCATGCCGAGCACCACATCAAAATCCTGCAATCGCCCCAAGACCAAAAGGTCTGTGGGCATCACCCAAGGTCCAAGCTGCACTGGACAAGCCCAACAACACTCCTCCACAAGCAAAACATGCTCAGAAATCTGCACCTCTCGTGCATGTGGTAAAGGCCCTATCACTAGCCCATGCAGTGATGCAAATGCTCGACGAATAAATGAATGTGATGCACCGGTATCAAATAATGCACGAGCTCTAATGCCAGAAATTAAAATAATACCTGCCACCACATGATCTGCTGCCATGGAGTCCTCAAGTTGAGCCGCAAAGACCCTACCGCTCTGCGCCTGCTGTCGCTGCTCACCCGGGCGTGGTACAGAACCCCGGTCCGTCAGGCTATGAGTCGGTGGAGCTCCATAGGCCTACTGATAAGCTGAGGGTGCCGATGCTGTCGATGGTGCTGGCGACGCTGCTCAGGGACAAGCTGCCCGCAGATGTCCGGACTGACCATACCCAAAACACCGGCCCTCTCGCTGCTCGCACTGTCTAGGCCAATGTGGTCCTCCATAGATGACACATCTCGGTGCTCCCCTCTGCTACCGTCCCTGCTGACGGGATCCACCAGACATCTGTCGCCCCAAAAACCCACGACCCTGAGAACGTGATCGTGGTGGCCTCGGCGGACGTCAGCCACTGGTTTGTCCTCCGTCGTCTGGAGCCGGGCGTTTCCTATCCAGACCTTGAATCAGTGTGGCCGCCCGCTCTCTAACCGTCAAGGCTCCTCGCTCGACCCATAGTGCCTGCTCGATCGACGCATCCAAGGTCTGCAACCTCTGCGCCTGAACTAGAACAAAGATCTCCTGTCTCAATCCCCGCTCGAACAAGTAAACCTTGTGAGCCTCATCTCTCGCAGCAAATGGGACACAGTTCAGGAGTCTAGTGAACTCTCGAGTATACTCCTGTACGGTGCGGTCTCTCGGAAGTAGATTCTGAAACTGCCACTGATGGAGGTGCGACTGTAGCTGGAACATCCACACGAGTAGAAGGAAGTGGCTCCTGCGACTCCGTCGCTCTGGGTGCTGCACTCGACTGATGAGTAAAAGTATCACACATCCTCCGCAATAGTGAACCCTGCTGCCTAGATGACTCGGCTAGGGCAGCCAACTGCTCTCTCAAGTCAGGGGGTGCACTAGGTCTCGCCTGCTCTGGCACCTTAGAAGGCGCAGGGGTAGCCCGCGTCGGGGGTCGACCTCGGTGTCGGGGAGGCGTCATGACCACCTGCACAACACACACATCAGTCACAAAACACAAACAACTCTTGACCCAATCAAGCGAAAGTCTAGAAGGTCGTCTCTTTTCCCCCGCTGCTTGACGTCGTCTGCAGCCAACGCTAGTTCGCGGCAAAAGAGGACACACGCCTTCGATCACTCCCTCCACTTAAGGATGAATTCAACAGTCAAATCGAGGACTTCCGCAGCAAGTCACGTCTCTCACGTCTTGCATTCCTAGGGTCTGTCAAAGTCTAGGGTTTACTAAGTCCCAACGATCTATTCCTAAGCTCTGATACCAACTTAATCTGTCACGCCCCAGATTACACGTTTTCTCGGGCTCGCCAACAGATCCGCCGTATACATAGAATTTTCTATGTATACGAAGCGATAGCTAACCTGTAAACAAAGCATACAAGCAACTACAAGAGATATAGAGCTGAAATAAGATATACTAATAGAACAAAAGCCACCTGTACATATAGGATCCAAAATACAACAGTTCCTCCAAAGCCAAAAATAGATACAAGTCCACCTCTCACAGGAACAACCAGTTCACACTATATGTATATGGCACAACTCAAAAAGAAACTATCTCCAGTAGGGTCCTCCTCTAGAAAAAATTAGGAATAGTAGGGATCTAGCTCGCGACTCCCTTACCTCGATCCGCAGGAACAGAAGCAGCAGCCACAACAGACGAAGGCTCTGCAAGAAAAGGTGGCAACAATGGGTGTGAGAACTACTATCAAAAGAAGTAGTCCTCAGTGGGTACCGCTACCGACCCCAACGGTCCACCCACTAAGTCTACGAGGCTAACAATATAGCTGGTAGGTAAAGAAATAATAAAGTAAGCTGGAATAAACTCTACAGCTGAAATGCCACTACCCTACCACTATCCAAGTCATACTCTCAAAGTATAAGCATCACCAATGTGAATAGTCACTCCTGACCCAATCTAACGGAACCGCCCAAAAAGGCTCATCCAGCCAAAAGCCTAGCCACACCGCACACTACCAAAAGGTAGCCGGTCCAAGAATCATATCCACTAATTTGCAGCGACATCAACGCATGAGAGGCCTCACTCCGGAGCGGCACTCGGGGGAGCTACCCAACCGAGTTAATAAGTGTATCTCTGTCGAGCACAATCAGGCTCCGGCAGGCTATAATCAAATAAAAAAAGGTCGAATGGGTCAAAGACTCCAAGCTCACGTGCCCTCAGCACAAACAGATACTAAAACAAGAATATGGGTCCACCGTCAACCCCGACGGCACCCGGTAATACAAAATAGCCTAACCCTGCTGTATACACAAGCTCGGCATCTCAGCACGAGCGTAAACTCGTCCTACAACAATCTAAGTATCCACCTCGCACTAACAGCGGTGATACAAGAACAGAAACGGCTCCTAGAGCTAAATCTGATAATAGTTTCGAAAAGTGACGGTTGTAGGTTCACGAGTTTTCTCCTAAGTCAAATCCCAGTTCAGCATGTAAAATCATGACTTTAAATTTTTAATTTATGCTCCAAATTCAGATTTCATATAAACACATGCAAATTCATGAATTCGAGCTACTAATATGAAAAATCTGATAATAAAACTGCACTCTCTACAACTTAGGAGGAATTCCGAAGCTTTCGGCAACATCAACCCACCTCAAAAGCTATCCAACAAAATTTAGGAGTCGAGTGGAAGGCCTCCAAACAAAACCAGTTGAAACCGGGCTCAAACCAGCCAAAACAGGATTCGGATCCCCCTGCTCAAGTTCTGGGCGCCCAGAACATCAGCCCAGAACTGCAGCCGGCCAGCACGACCAATAGGAATTCAACATGCAATAAAATCCAAATCCTAAGTCCAAATGCAGTGAAAATTTACCCAACTCACCAGCAGGGGCTCAAGAACTTTCCCACCAAATTTCAGCCAAAACGGAGTTCGATACGACCTCCAAAAAGCCTTTGCACGGATTCGGACCCAACTTCTGGATCCTCCAAAACTGCATCCAGAAGTTCCAGCAACTAAGCAAATAACACTTCTAGTTTAATTCCTGAAATTCCAACAAGTCTAGCCCAGGGAATAGGGTCACATACCTCCCAAATACCGTGATGGATCAATCCAAATCTTCTCCAAAGCTTCTAACAAAAATCTGGATTAAAAAATCCAAGAATTCCATCAAGGATCCACAATTTCAGCACTTAAGCTTAATTCTCAAAATCTGAGCTAGTACTCACCTTTGAATTCTCAAACTAGGTGGAAAGAACCTCCAAACTAGTAAGGGATAAGGGAAAACCAATCCTCACTTCAAAAATCCAGCTCCATAGAGATTTGGATCCATAAGTTCAAAGGAAAACTCAAATTTCATTTCAAGAACATAAGGGGTCAAGTAAAACAGTAACTGCAGTGTACATACCTATCCAAAATGTGATTGAAAGGATCCCACACCTTCCTCTACGAGTCCACAATCCAGAAAACCAAGTTTCGTGGGATTTGGACACTCCTACATTGCACACGAGCAGAAACGCCACAGGTCGACGCTACTGTTCTGCAGGAATCCAAAGCCTTCAATTGTAATTATGCAATTTAGAGGAATTGGAGGGTGTTTCCTGCAATTATCCATGGTTCACTATGAAGGAGAGGAGAAAAAAAACCACAGGGGGTCGTCCACCCTCTTTTATAAACATAGGGATAGGGTACAAATGTTACGGATTTTATATTGGCATATTTCGTGAAGTGAGTCGGAGTCTTGAAGGTTCAAAGAAGAAAAGACAAAGATTGAAGACTCGAAGACTCGTATGAATTCACGATGCTTGGTAAGTTTAAATAATCTTGATGATGATTTATGGTCATTTATAAGTGTTTGGAAGACATTAGAATAGATAAAAATGATTTAAAATATAAAAAATGAGATTTTCAACTTCCAGGATCCGGACCCTGAGGTGAGGTTCGGAACCCGTACGCCTCCCTGGATGTCACGCATGGAGGGTCCGGACCCTGAGGGATGAGGTCCGGACCCTGAGGGTGGAGGTCCGGACCCTAAGGGCAGAGGTCCGGACCCCAGGCTGTTTCGCAGAGCGGGTCCGGACCCTGATGGCTGCGGTCCGGACAATGAAAAGCTGAAACGTTTCAGAGTCCGGACCCTGCAATCCAAGGTCCGGACCCCGACCCGTCGCGAATTTTTAGAAAGTTATTTTTTCAATCCTACTCTGATTCTAATGTCTCCCAAACCTATAAATAAGATGGTAGATTTCTTAAAATCATTTTTGCAATCCTTATTTGATTCCAAATCTTTTTAAAATCAATTTTCAATCCTAGTCGAAATTGGATTGCTTCCAAACCTTTCTAAAATCTGTTTTTAATCCTAATCTATTTCGGATTGCTTCTAAATGTATAAATAAGATGTGGGGGGTGTCTCTAAAATGTGGTTAAGCATAGATTATCTTTTAGAAACCCTAGAAACTTGTAGGTAACCGTTTTCCTCATCTTCTACATCAAGCTTCTCTCAAATTGATTCATGGTGCCCTAGTTTCTAATATTCTTATTAGAATCAATTTGAGGATTGCTTAGAGATTATTCCCACAGCTTTTTCATGTTCTTCTAAGCAAGGAATCATCATCAATCTTATTTGTTTTGCTCCGGACAGAGTGGCGTCGTGGATTCGGCGTGATCAAGACGGTTCGTGGATTCGGATCGTTGGTGCTCGAGGATTCGAGTGGCGTCCGTGGATTCGGACGTGGGGCGTGGACAACCTGTTGGTGTGCGTGATCCGCTGAAGAGAAGGGAGAGGTTAAGTCCGTGGAGTCGGTAATCACCTTGTAATTCTTTACTCTTAGTGGATTGTGTTTTCGCGTGTTGGTCCCGTGGGTTTTTTCTCCAAGGTGGAGTTTCCCACATAAATCTCGGTGTGCTGATTTTATTTTCCGCATTACTTTATCGCATTGAGATTTGTGATTTTTATTTATACACCTATTCACCTCCCTCTAGGTGATTGATATACTCTAGATAGATCCTAGGGCTCCCCCATAACTAAAAATTGGTATCAGAGCGGGATCTAGACTTTATCTTTTATAATGGGTGAAGGAGGTAATATAAATAGGCCACCGTTATTTGATGGAACCAATTACGCCTATTGGAAAGTCCGGATAAGAGCCTTCCTCATCGCAATTGATGAGCGAGTATGGCAAGCCGTGGATTTCGGGTGGAAACATCCAACCGAAGTGGTCAATAATGCAATTTTACCTAAACCTCGAACTAAGTGGTCGAAGGATGAGATCGATCTATCTTCTTTTAATGGTAGGGGAATAAATGATTTGTTTAATGCCCTATCTCAAACCGAGTTTTCACGCGTTTCGGCGTGTGAAACGGCTAAAGAGATTTGGGATACTCTACAAGTTACACATGAGGGTACAAGTCTAGCAAAAGTTCAAAAGCTCGAAATGCTTACAAGTCAATTTGATTCTATTCGAATGGAGGAGTATGAATCTTTTACGGATTATTTTACTAGACTCCAAGATATCATCAATACATGTGCTAACTTGGGAGAGAAGATCCCGGAATCTAAAGTTGTAAGAAAAATCCTTCGAACACTTCCAGAGCGTTTTAGGGCTTAGGTAGCGGCTATTGAAACGATTAATCATCCGGATGATATGAAAGTTGAAGAACTAGTAGGTGCTCTTCAAACTTATGAAATGACTTTTCCTACTAATAAATCTTCTTCCAAGTCTTTCTCTAAAAGTACAGGTGTTGTACTTAATACAACAAAGGAGGAAGACGAGGATACCGAATCCGACGATGAAGTTTCTCTTGCAAATTTCGAACATCAAATGGCACCCCTTACTAAGAAGTTTCGTCGGAAGTTTAGGAAGAACCAAAGCATTCAAGCTTCATCCTCCAACCGAAAGCCTTCTTCTAACGGATCTTCACATTCTAAATCCTCTAAAGAGAAGAAGCTTGCAAAATCTTCTAAAGAAAAGGATGAGTTTGAGGGAGAAATTCGGTGTTACAAATGTCGAGACTACGGCCATATCTCCACGGATTGTGTAGTACCCCTGGGGCCTAACTGACGGAATGACTGCAGTATCCTAGACTGTTTGACGCTTCTGGAGAAGGTCGAGACAAGTCGGAGTCGTTTCGGCGTCAAATAGACGCGAGAACGGACTCGGAGCACCGAAGTAAGCCAAAACTGAAGTTTTGGGCGCATGGACTTTAGGGCGCCCGGAAGTTGTGTTTTGGGCGCCCAGATGTTGAGTGCTCGTTTTCTAAAAACTGCTAAGTCATTTCGGATCCAGTATCGGGCGCCCGGAAAGTGGATCCGGAAATCCTACCTCGTAAGTATCGATCCGCTTGACACGTGTTGATTGGTTGGTGAACTCCGCCGGACCAGGTTAGGGCGCACCGAACCGCAGCGGAGAGTCCGATGTTCTGGGCTTGTGCAGGCTGAAGAACCGGGCGCCCACTTCTTGAGTTCCGGGCGCCCGAAAGTGTGTTAACCTGCTGAGAAACAGGTTAGCAGCTTGTTGTTCTTGAAGTCCATTTTACCCTAACCCCTTGTCTATAAAAGAAGTGGACGACCTCCCCTGAGGCTTTTTCTCCCCTCTTCATGGTGAACCCAGGATTTTGCAAGGAAGCCCTCCAATTCCTCCCAAATTCCACCTTTCTCCATTGAAGACATTGGTTTCCTGCTGAAACTGCAACGTCGACCGGTGGTGTTCTTGCTCGTATGCAGTGTGGAAGTATCCAAATCCAACGAAACTTAGTTTGTTGGATAGAGGACTCATAGAGGAAGACGTGGAACCCTTTCAATCGCAATTTGGACAGGTATGTAAGCTACAGTTGATGTTTCACTGGACCCCTTGTGTTCTTGAGCTGAAACTTGGGTTTTCCTTTGATCTTATGGATCCAAATCTTTTGGGAGCTGGAATTTCGAAGTGAAGATTGGTCCTTCCACTTTCCTTGCTGGTTTGGAGGTTCTTCCCACCTGAATTGAGGATTCAAAGGTGAGTGTTAGCTCAGGTTTTGAGTATATTGCTTAAGTGCTGAATTTTGGGTCATTTGATGGATTTCTTGGATTTTTGAATCCAGATCTTTGTGAGAATCTTTGGAGAGGTTTTGGATTGCTCCATCACTGTATTTGTGAGGTTTGTGACCATTTTCCATGGGCTAGATTCGTTGGAATTTCAGAATTCTTGCTTAATGTGATTTTTGCTTAGTTGCTGGAACTTCTGGATCCATGTGCAGGAGGGTCCAGTAGTGAATCCGAATCTGTGTGGGGACCTTTTGGACATCGAGTCGAACTCCGTTTTGGCTGAAATTTGGAGGGTGTGTTCTTGAGCCCCTACTGGTGAGTTGAGCCAAATTTCACTGCATTCGGACTTAGGATTTGGATTTTATCGCATATTGAATCCATATTGGTCATGCTGCCAGGCTGCAGTTCTGGGCTGATGTTCTGGGCGCCCAGAACTTGAGCAAGTGGGTCCGAATCTGGAGGTTGTAGATTTGAGCTCGATTTCAGCCGGTGTTGTTTGGAGGCCTTCCACTCGACTCCTAGCCGTTGTTGGATAGCTTTTGAGGTGGGTTAATGTACCGAAATCGCCGGATTTCCTCCTAAGTTGTAGAGAGTGCAGCATGCTGTTTTATTATCTGTTAAATCATGTTAGTAGCTCGAATTCATGAATTTGCATGTATTATTATGAAATCTGAATTTGGAGCATAAATCGATAATTTATAGACATGACTTTACATGCTGAACTGGGAATTGACTTAGGAGAAAACTCGCGAAACTACAACCGTCATTTTTCGAACTATTATCAGATTTAGCTCTAGGAGCCGTTTCTGTTCGTGTATCACCGCTGTTAGTGCGAGGTGGATACTTAGTTTGTTGTAGGACGAGTTTACACTCGTGCTGGGATGCCGAGCTTGTATTTACAGCAGGGTTAGGCTGTTTTGTATTACCGGGTACCGTCGGGGTTGACGGTGGACCCAGACTCTTGTTTTAGCTTCTGTTTGTGCTGAGGGCACGTGAGCTTGGAGTCTTTGACCCATTTGACCCCTTTCCATTTGATTATAGCCTGCCGGAGCATGATTGTGCTCGACAGAGATACGCGTACTAACTCGGTTGGGTACTCCCCCGAGTGCCGCTCCGGGGTGAGGCTCCTTTTGCGTTGCTGTCGCTACAAATTAGTTGGATCTGGTATTTGGACCGGCTACCCTTTTTGGTAGTGTGCGGTGTGGCTAGGCAGTTGGCTGGACGAGCCTGTTTGGGCGGTTCCGTTAGATTGGGTCAGGGGTGACTTTTCACTTTGGTGATTCTTACTTGAGAGTTGACTTGGATAGTGGTAGGGTAGTGGCATTACAGCTGTAGAGTTTATTCCAGCTTACTTTGTTGTTCTTTACCTACCAGCTATACTGTTAGTCTCGTAGACTTAGTGGGTGGACCGTTGAGGTCGGTAGTGGTACCCACTGAGGACTACTTCTTTTGATAGTAGTTCTCACACCCATTGTTGCCACTTTTTCTTGCAGAGCCTTCTTCTGTTGCGGCTGCTGCACCTGTTTCTGCGGATCGAGGTAAGGGAGTCGCGAGCTAGATCCCTACCTGTCCCTGTTGTTCCTAGAGGAGGACCCTACTGGAGATAGTTTATTTTTGTGTTGAGCCATGTACATATACTGTGGACTTGTTCCTATTTTGGTTCTGGAGGGACTGTTGTATTTTGGATCCTATATGTACATGTGGCTTCTGTTATTAGTTTCTTTATTTCAGCTCTATATCTCTTGTAGTTGCTTGTATGTTTGTTTACAGGTTAGCTATCGCTTCGTATACATAGAAATGTCTATGTATACGGCGGATCTGTTGGCGAGCCCGGGGAACGAGTAATCCGGGGCGTGACAGATTGTCCCACAAAAAAATCCTATAAAAAGAAGGCCTTACAAGCTAAAACTTGGGATGACTCTACTTCCAATGATTCGAGTTCTAGTGAAGAAGAAAATAATGATGCTATTGCTTTATGTTCACACGTTTCTTCTTCTCCTTCTGCTTTTTGTTTATCATCTATTATTGCTAACCCTTTTGCTTCTTCCTCTGTGCATGATACATCGAGCGACAATGGCACAAGTGAGGGGGAGTCGGATGATGAAAGTTTAGCCGATGCCTACAATCAACTACTTGTTGAATCGAAAAAGATGGCTAAGCTTAACAAGAAGCTAAGGAGACGACTACTTGTGCTTGAAAGTGAAAACATTGAATTGAAAGAGTCATCTAAAGCTCTTGAGGAGGAAAGGGAGTCGATATTGAAGAACAACAAAATCCTCCAAGAGAAGCTAGACCAATCGGAGATAACGATCAAATCCTACCAAGAGAAGATTGGTTTTCTAGAGTATCAAGTCAAGGAAATTCTTACTTCTAACCAACTCTTGACTAAACAAGTCCATGAACTCAAGTCCGACATACAAAAATTCTCCTCCGGATCAAAGAAACTTGATGATATGCTCAGATTGGGTCAAACAAGCAAACTTGGACTTGGATATGAGCGAAAACATGTTGAGAAGGTTAAAAAATCAGCACATAAAGTCTCAACGAAATTCAAGGATAAAGTATGCCATAGATGCGGGAAGAAGGGACATATAAAGAAGACATGCCCTATAAAAGGAGAAAAACATCATCCGGCATCTTCTCAACATCTATCGGCATCTTCCAACACTCGACAACCCCCACGGTTTCAAAAATCAAGACAACCAACAATCCGACAAGTTTGGGTTCGGAAAGGTGATATCTTTCCTTCTCCAAAGTGTTAATTTGTTTTGACTTAGTGTAGTGCTTTGATCGGTTTCTATTGCATATCTTTTGTTCATTGCATTACACGTTTTGGTGCTTTCATTGTTGCGATTTTTAGATTCTTTGAATGATTAGAACATTAAATAGTGCTTGAACATCAATAGGTTCACTTTCATTCACTCCTAATTAATTGTATATTAATTATCGGTTTTACTTCATTTTCACTATGTTTGAAGATAATTCATTATAGGAGTTCTTAACACTTATATTCATCAAATTTAGGCAATCATGTGTAATCTCTAGGACCTTAATCTATCTCGGTTGTGTGTGTTGAATTTGATGGATAGTCATTCTCTTACAGACAGTCATTCTCTTACAGACTAAAATTTGTCACATGTTCTTTCAACTAAGAGATTGATAGAGCAAGGGGGAGTATTATTAAAAATGTTATTACATGCTTGAAAGATGTGGAAAGAGTTACATTCTTTAAAGGAGTGTGAAAACTACCCTACATGGAGGAAAGAGCTACCATCCCGGTCGTCCGGTTAGTGTGTGCAGCTACCACATGAATTGAATTGCATATCCGAAATATATATATATATATATAAATATATAATTACAAAAGCTTGCAAAGAAAAAAAATGTCACAAAATTTATTTTTCGGTGTTATAAGGTCGTCCACATACATGAAAGATGCTCAAAGAACCACCCCCTGTGCGATGTTTGTTTTATCTCGATTTTGAACGTTTATGCGACAATTTCTGTCTCTTTGATGAATCCCTTAAGTCATCTTCATAATCCGTTTACATCTTGATAGCTTTTGAGCTTTTAGATTATTTTTGATGACTTGATTTTGACGTTTATATGAATTAAGAAATCGTGTAATATTTTATCTACATCATGTTGATTGTGTAGTAAAATTCTTAATTTTTATGAAATTAATAGGGATTGAAAGAAGTCAATGTGACCTTATACTCTTTATGCACTAACAATGTTTGTCGTTTAAATCACAAGTGGTTTCAAAGTTGAACAACATCTTAAACTTGTGTTTCTTGTGCTTTGATTTGATTTTCCTTTGCTCTCTATTTTTGGGTGTTTTCTTTTGGCAATTTTTGATAAAAGGGGGAGAGAGGTGATGATGATATTGAAAGTTTTATAAAAGAAAAGAGGAAAATGATAAGTTTTTGAACTTAGACGCATGAACAAAGGGGGAGAGTTTTTGATTATTTTACTACTAACTTTGTTCGTGGAGAAATTTTTCTGCAGGTCTTTGACGACTTCAAGACTCCATGTGTGTCTAAGTCATAGAGTTTATTTTAGGAGTTACAAGGTTGTAATTTTGATTTTATTTGGATCTTTCACGCGAGAAGTTCATTGTTTTGGTGATGGCAATGAATTTCATTTTTTTTTTGAGAGATAAGCATCGTGAGTGTTTATGTAATTTTAGATTTTGTCACGAAATTGCCAAAGGGGAAGATTGTTACGAATTTTATATTGGCATATTTCGTGAAGTGAGTCGGAGTCTTGAAAGTTCAAAGAAGAAAAGACGAAGATTGAAGACTCGAAGACTCATCGTATGAATTCACGATGCTTGGTAAGTTTAAATAATCTTGATGATGATTTATGGTCATTTATAAGTGTTTGGAAGACATTAGAATAGATAAAAATTGATTTAAAATATAAAAAATAATATTTTCAACTTTCAGGATCCGGACCCTGAGGTGAGGTCCGGAACCCGTACGCCTCCCTGGCTGTAACGCAGGGAGGGTCCGGACCCTGAGGGATGAGGTCCGGACCCTGAGGGCTGAGGTCTGGACCCCAGGCTGTTTCGCAGAGCGGGTCCGGACCCTGATGGCTGCGGTCCGGACAATGAAAAGCTGAAACGTTTCAGAGTCCGGACCCTGCAATCCAAGGTCCGGACCTCGACCCGTCGCTAATTTTTGGAAAGTTATTTTTTCAATCCTACTCTGATTCTAATGTCTCCCAATGTGAGACCCCAGATTAGTCCTATATATGAGATATAATAGGGCTAAACTCTCAACCCGGCTTAAGCATTTTCGGCGGTGGCAAGGCCGAAGAGGTTGAGAGAGTTAAGCGTGCTAGGACGGGAGTAGTCCTAGGATGGGTGACCCCCTGGGAAGTTGGGGCGTCACAGTTGGTATCAGAGCCAATTACCAGCCGGAAGTGTGAGATGGGTCTCGGCTGAGCCGGGTCTGAATGACAGGCTAGCGAGACGTCTCACATCGCCTGGTACTTGTGAGTCTGAGCCTGACGAGGACGTCAGGGCTTAAAGGGGGGGAGATTGTGAGACCCCAGATTAGTCCTATATATGAGATATAATAGGGCTAAACTCTCAACCCGGCTTAAGCATTTTCGGCGGTGGCAAGGCCGAAGAGGTTGAGAGAGTTAAGCGTGCTAGGACGGGAGTAGTCCTAGGATGGGTGACCCCCTGGGAAGTTGGGGCGTCACACCCAAACCTATAAATAAGATGGTAGATTTCTTAAATCATTTTTGCAATCCTTATTTGATTCCAAACCTTTCTAAAATCTGTTTTTAATCCTAATCTATTTCAGATTGCTTCTAAACCTATTAATAAGATGTGGGGGTGTCTCTAAAACGTGGTTAAGCATAGATTATCTTTTAGAAACCCTAGAAGCTTGTAGGTAACCGTTTTTCTCATCTTCTACATCAAGCTTCTCTCAAATTGATTCATGGTGCCCTAGTTTCTAATATTCTTATTAGAATCAATTTGAGGATTGCTTAGAGATTATTCCCACAGATTTTTCATGTTCTTCTAAGCAAGGAATCATCATCAATCTTATTTGTTTTGCTCCGGACGGAGTGGCGTCGTGGATTCGGCGTGATCAAGACGGTTCGTGGATTCGGATCGTTGGTGCTCGAGGATTCGAGTGGCGTCCGTGGATTCGGACGTGGGGCGTGGACAACCCGTTGGTGCGCGTGATCCGCTGAAGAGAAGGGAGAGCTTAAGTCCGTGGAGTCGGTAATCACCTTGTAATTCTTTACTCTTAGTGGATTGTGTTTTCGCGTGTTGGTCCCGTGGGTTTTTTCTCTAAGGTGGAGTTTCCCACGTAAATCTCGGTGTGCTGATTTTATTTTCTACATTACTTTATCGCATTGAGATTTGTGATTTTTATTTATACACCTATTCACCCCCCTCTAGGTGATTGATATACTCTAGATAGATCCTAGGGCTCCCCCATAACTAAAAACAAAGAGCCTCAAGATCAAAATGCTGCTAACCTATCCCAAGCTGAAAAATCAATATTCGGGCGCCCAGAACCCAAGAAGTGGGCGCCCAGTTCTTCCAGCCTGCACCCGACCAGCACTTCGGACTCTCCGCCTCGCGGTCTGGTGTACCCTAACGTGGTCCGACGGAACTCACCTACCACCTCACACATGTCAAAAGGATCGATATTCACGAGGTAATATTCGGACTCACTTTCCGGGCGCCCTAACACTGGATCCGAAATGACTTAGCGATTCAAAGAACAAGCACTCAACATCTGGGCGCCCAAAACCTAACTTCCGGGCGCCCTAAAGTTTCAAACGTCCAAAACTTCAGTTTGGCTTATTTCGGTGCTCCGAGTCCGTTTTCGCGTCTATTTTGCACCAAAACGACTCCGACTCGTCCCGACCCTCTCCAGAAGTGTCGAACAGTCTAGGATACTGCAGTCATTTCGTCAGTTAGGCCCCAGGGGTACTACAATTATTTTCCAAATACAACACAAAATAGTATTTACATTTTTTCTTTTCCTTTCCTGTATATGTTTTATGACCAAAATAGGTACATCGAAGAACAACCAAATAGAAGGACGCTATCTACTGAGCTATGCCATTTTCTCGCTCCGTCGCATCACTCGCGGATGGATCTGAAAAATATGGAGTCAAGAACTATAAACATAATTCCCAATGGGTACGGTCACCCAAGAAAAAAGCTCGATCCACTAGGTCCAAAAGAGACAACATAAGCATGGGTTATAATATATAATCAAGTAAGCATATAAGAAACAAACATGTTTATGCCTCTACACATGATAATGAAACATACTCATGTGACGTAAACTACATTTACTCACTAGGTTCATCATCCTAATCATGTCTTCCGACTCAGTCTTGAGTCAACCACATGCGAAATCGCCGCCCTCGTCTTGGCAATAGATAGCGGATTCGCCACACCACTTAGCCATAAGTCTACAAGCTGCGGAATCGCTGCGTTCATTGAGTGTCGGGGAATGGAATTGCCATCCCTATTTTTGCCCAAATCGATAGGCAGCGGAATCGCCGCTTTCATGGTCTCATCAAGGGTCCATATGTTTCACCCTATGGGTCAACCTTTCTAGGTTTAAAGTCATTCATGCCCAAGTGGTCATCCTACCACTATATTTTTTATCTATGTTTAATGGCACTAGGTTCTCTATGTTTATATGTTGAGTTCTCTACCAACCCTAGAGAATGTCAACCTATATTTAGTCCACAATATAGGAATGCAATATAACAATACATGCATTACATATCAAATGAGAATAGTCATTTATTAAACATATATCACATACATACTCATTTACTCATACATAGGTCGTAAAATTACATAACTCAAGTAACATATGCCTCATGCATGCATATTTCTTAATTAAACTACCATGCAACACATATAACTTAATTTAGTTTACTCTCTAGACATAAAAAAAAGGGCCTATTCACTTCGGCAGAGTACAACCCACCTTACGATACTCCTAATTGCTTGTAGACACTTGCAATTACGCTCTCTTTGGTTATAAGCTTGGTTCCAAGCTTTCTTACCCTAAAACAATAAAAATGGTTCGTTACCTCATTCGAACCCCAAAATATTTTTATTTCACGAAATCAAGTCGTCCCACATGATTTTTTTATCTCCAATTAAGATTTTAAAAGGTCAAATAATTTTTTAACCCATCAACAACAAAAAACCTCTTTCAACCTAGGATTTTCTAAAACAATGGCAAAATCCAAATCTCATGGTAAATTCCTATCATTTGTAGTCTAGATTTATCTAGGATTTGATAAAATTCTAAAACCAAGGGTAAAATCTAAAATCCGAACTCAAAATTCTAAAAACTCACCTTAGTCTCAAGCTCTCCAAACTTCTTCTTGCTCTAAGAAGCTTGCTCTCTACTCCAAAGAGCTTTTCCAAGTTTTTTCTCCAAATCCCCAAGTGTGGGAGAGAGATTTCTAGAGAGATGAGGGAGAGTGAGAGAGGAGAAGAGTTTTTCTTGTGTTTTCACAAGTGTGAGAGAAGGGGCTGAGGTTTCCCTCTAATAGGTATTACAACAATTGCCGAAAAGCCTCTGAACTACACTTTCTACCAGCGTAAGGTCCGGATCCTCCAATAAGGTCAGACCCCGAACCTCGATTTTCCAGCACAGGCAAGGTCCAGACCTCCCTCAAGGTCCAGACCCCGTACCCAAATTTTAGAATTTTTGTAGCCAAGGTGTGGCTCCTCAATCAAGGTCCGGACCTTGATGTTTGGGTACATATGAAAAAGATGAAGGTCCGGATCCTCCAGTCAAGGTTCGGTCCCCAAGAGTCCAACAGCCCAGAAACACTTTTTCTAAAAATTTTCATTTTCGCTCCTTGAAACTCTAATTCACTTCTAATCATTCCAAAACACTCGGACTCATTTCTAAACATGTCCACCATCATTTCTCAACTGTATTACGCCCAATTTGGCCAAAGTTCAATATGCTATACCGAAATTCAGTACACTATGGTGTGCCCACTCCCAAACTTACCCTTAAGTTGACACAAACTGGAAAACCCGAAATCTCCAAATGCAGCGCACAAAACATTTTATCTTTAAATTTTGTAACTGGTTCAATCTCTAAAGGTGGTACTAACGCAGTGGCTATCACATCACTTGAATGTTTTTGCATCAAAATCAATTAAACAATGCTACCCATACACTATATTTGTAGGGGTAAAGTTTATACTGATAGGTCTCTTGTGGCTCTTATTAATTTATTTTTCTTTTCAATTATTTTCAAAAAAATTTACTAAGATCCAATAAGATTTATCAGTCCGTGAATATTTAGGTGTAAAATATACAACCTTGTAACGGTGTAGATGTTTGATGTATGCCTTAGAGGCCAACCAGGCTGACACATGTATTCTTTCTAGTAGATAAATTTGTATTTGATTTTAAAATTTGTATAAATGAATTTAGGTTCTTATTTTCATTCATGTTATATATGTGTCACGCCCCGGATTACACGTTTTCCCGGGCTCGCCAACAGATCCGCCGTATACATAGAATTTTCTATGTATACGAAGCGATAGCTAACCTGTAAACAAAGCATACAAGCAACTACAAGAGATATAGAGCTGAAATAAGATATACTAATAGAACAAAAACCACATGTACATATAGGATCCAAAATACAGCAGTTCCTCCAAAGTCAAAAAAGGTACAAGTCCACCTCTCACAGGAACAACCAGTTCACACTATATGTACATGACACAACTCAAAAAGAAACTATTTCCAGTAGGGTCCTCCTCTAGAAAAAACTGGAAATGGTAGGGATCTAGCTCGCGACTCCCTTACCTCGATTCGCAGGAACAGAAGTAGCAGCCGCAACAGACGAAAGCTCTGCAAGGAAAGGTGGTAACAATGGGTGTGAGAACTACTATCAAAAGAAGTAGTCCTCAGTGGGTACCGCTACCGACCCCAACGGTCCACCCAACTAAGTCTACGAGACTAACAGTATAGCTGGTAGGTAAAGAAACAATAAAGTAAGCTGGAATAAACTCTACAGCTGAAATGCCACTACCCTACCACTATCCAAGTCATACTCTCAAAGTATAAGCATCACTAATGTGAATAGTCACTCCTGACCCAATCTAACGGAACCGCCCAAAAAGGCTCATCCAGCCAAAAGCCTAGCCACACCGCACACTACCAAAAGGTAGCCGGTCCAAGAATCATATCCACAATCTGCAGCGACATCAACGCATGAAAGGCCTCACTCCGGAGCAGCACTCGGGGGAGCTATCGAGTTAATAAGCATATCTCTGTCGAGCACAATCAGGCTCTGGCAGGCAATAATCAAATAAAAAGGGGTCAAATTGGTCAAAGACTCCAAGCTCACGTGCCCTCAGCACAAACTGATTGTCACGCCCCGCCGGCCCTTTAACACCAAATAGGTGGAAAGGATAACCGCACGGGCGCATGCCCCAGACCCGCCGAACGGATAGAGTCCTTTCTACCCGCCCAAGGCGTCACAACACAAGCTTATCCACAATGTTCCAACTAGGAACGGAGTACAAGAGTTGCACAAGGAAAGCATCAACATAAAGAAGTTCTACTTCTATTACATCACATTCCACAATTATACATGCTCAAAATTTTCTTTTCTTTCACTTTCATTCCATACATCATGTTCCAAAACTATGGAATATACAACATTCATACAAGAATGAAATCCCCTAAGCTATCATAATCCAAAATAGGGGTACAACTCTATGCATCACCAAAATGGAAGGGCCGCTATCTAAAGAGCCAAACCCTTGCCTCGCTCCGCTGCCTCACTCGCGGAAAGACCTGGGAAAATGGGGGGTGAGAACTATAACATAGTTCCCAGTGGGTAAGGCCACCCAAGGGAAGAGCTCGACCCACCAGGTCCAAAGAAATACCACATGCATAAGTTAGATCATATATATAACTATGCAACAATATTTACATGCTTAGTAAATAAACATAAAGGATGCAACCAAAATGAAACATAATTTATCATTCTCTCCTAGGTTCATCCTATATTCCACATTGACTAAGTTCTTTTACTTGTCATTTACTTATGGTTGCGGAATGGCCGTCGCACCATAGTTGTTTCAACATTCGAGGAGTGAAATCGTCACCTCCTATTCGAGTAGCGAAATCGTCGCATACTCGGAATAGCGAAATCGTCGCATACCCCCTTCGACACCGCCAATCCATGGCGCGGTAGCGAAATCGTCGCACACCCGGGATAGCAAAATCGTCGCACATCCATGTCGGCACCGCCAACTCGTGGCATGGTAGCGAAATCGTCGCATACCCGGGATAGCAAAATCGTCACACATCCCGTCTCAATATGGCCAACTCATGGCATGGTAGCGAAATCGTCGCCTACCCGGGATAGCAAAATCGTCACACATCCCGTCGTTCACATTTCTCACTTGCCAACCTAAATCTCATGATCTTAGGTTCAAGTCACTAAGCCTCGCCTATGTTTGATAACACTAGGCTTACTTTCTCATTTACCAACCTAGGTTCCATGACTCTAGGTTCCAATCACATGTCCAACCTATGTTCAATGACACTAGGTTTACATCTCACATGTTCCAACCTATATTCAATAACATTAGGTTAAGTTCTCACACATTCCAACCTATGTTCAATGACACTAGGTTAAATGTCACTTGTTCCAACCTATGTTCAATGACACTAGGTTTAATCATACATATTCCAACCTATGTTCAACAACACTAGGTTAGATTCTCACATGCAACCATAAAATAAGTATAGATAATTGAATTATACTTGAATATTCATATCATGCAATAGGAGTTCATTGTTCTACCCATCATGATTTCTACCATTGCCAACATGCAAGTCCTAGGGTTCACATACATATACCATTTTGTTCTTAAATGGATAATTACCCTAGACATGGAAGTGACCTAATCACTTCGGTAACCATAAAACCCACCTTAAGAGCTTCCAATTTCTTGTACTCTTCAAGCTCCTAAGTGTCCAAGCTTTGAGTTCTTGCTTCAACCCAAGCTTCAACAAGAAAAATGGTTCGTTACTCATTACGAACCCTAAATCCATCTCAATATGCGAAATCAAGTGTTCCAACATGATTTCCTATGCCTCAATTGCAATTATCGAAGGTCCAAATATTTTTAGAACCCTTCATTGCAAAAGCCCTCATTCTACCTAGGGTTTGCATGCATGCAAGCCAAACCCTAGATTTCGTGGCCAAACAACCACCATTTGTGGTTTAGGTTGCCAAGGGTTCCCAAAAACCTCATTTCAAAGGATTAAATCCAAGGTTTGAACCCAAAACGTGAGGTACTAACCTTAATCACGAAATCCCCAAGCTCCTTCTTGCACCAAGAAGCTTCTTTTCTCCTTTGGAAGCCTTTTCCAAGATCAATCCACCACTTCTCCAAGCTTTTGGAGAGATCTCTAGAGAGAGAAAGTGAGAGGAGAGGGAGGGGAGTGTGGAGAAGAAGGTCCTGTGAAAGGGGGAGTGTTCCCTGCCTTTCAAATACCCCATGGCATGTGAAAAGACCTAAATGCCCTTCTCCAATCAAAACACAACACCCAGCCCACTCTGGGCATTGTATACCGGTATGTACATTTTGCATACCGGTATACAGGTACTCATTCCGGTATACCTCAGGGATTCCGCAAAACCCGAGAGCAAGGCTCACTGTTTCGACCATCACATACCGGTATCCCATTTTCGCATACCGGTATACCCTCAAGGAATCCCGCAAACCCGAGAGCTGGGTTTTCTGTTTCGCGCATCCTATACCGGTATGCCATTTCGCATACCGGTATACCTCGAGAAATCCCGCAAACCCGAGAGCAGGGATTCTCGGTTTCTCCACGGCATTCCGGTATACCCTCCTCACATACCGGTACCAGAGCTCCAATTCCGGTATTGGAATTCACATACCAGAATCCAATGCAGACTTCACAAATTTCGCAGTTTTAACTTATCGAAGTCCGTTTTCACGCCTCTCTTGCGCCGAAAACACTTCGCATAAGTCCTAAACTTGGTCGAAGCCTCGCACATAGCCTCTTATGCCATTTTCTCACTGGAACTCTACAATTTGTAGAAGTTCAGTACGATGCACTGAAATTCAGTGTACTACACTGATACTAAAATAAGAATCTGGGTCCACCGTCAACCCCGACGGTACCCGATAATACAAAACAGCCTAACCCTGCTGTATACACAAGCTCGGCATCTCAGCACGAGCGTAAACTCGTCCTACAACAATCTAAGTATCCACCTCGCACTAATAGCGGTGATACAAGAACAGAAACGGCTCCTAGAGCTAAATTTGATAACAGTTTCGAAAAGTGACGGTTGTAGGTTCACGAGTTTTTTCCTAAGTCAAATCCCAGTTCAGCATGTAAAATCATGACTTTAAATTATTAATTTATACTCCAAATTCAGATTTCATATAAACACATGTAAATTCATGAATTCGAGCTACTAACATGAAAAATCTGATAATAAAATAATATGCTGCACTCTCTACAACTTAGGAGGAATTTCGAAGCTTTCGGCAACATCAACCCACCTCAAAAGCTATCCAACAAAGTCTAAGAGTCGAGTGGAAGGCCTCCAAACAAAACCAGCTGAAACCGGGCTCAAACCAGCCAAAACAGGATTCGGATCCCCCTGATCAAGTTCTGGGCGCCCAGAACATCAGCCCAGAACTGCAGCCTGGCAACACGACCAACAGAGATTCAACATGCGATAAAATTCAAATTCTAAGTCCAAATGCAGTGAAAATTTATCCAACTCACCAGCAGGGGATCAAGAACAATCCCACCAAATTTCAGCCAAAACGGAGTTCGATACGACCTCCAAAAAGCCTTTGCACGGATTCGGACCCAACTTCTGGATCCTCCAAAACTGCATCCAGAAGTTCCAGCAACTAGGTAAATAACACTTCTAGCATAATTCCTGGAATTTCCACAAGTCTTGTAATACTTGGCATTTTGAGACATCACTGGGCTTGGGACATTTCGGGCGCCCGAATCTGGGAATGTGGACGCCCGAATATTTTGGAGCCGATGGATTGATTTTGGATGGATCCGGATGTCTTTGGTTACTTTGGGATCTGGACGCATGTTTCGGACGCCCGGATTGTGGATCCGAATTAAGTTGTGACGTGGACTAACACGTGTCGTGTTGCAGGACACGTGTCGACCGCCGGAGGAGCGCCGCCCCACCGCTTGCCGACCACCGCCGAGCCGCCTGGCCGCCAGCTGACACCTGGCTTAGGTGATTTCCGGACCCCCGGAAGAGGGAATTCGGGCGCCCGAATGTGGAACTTTGAGGCCTATAAATAGGTGAGCCCCCTGATCGTTTTGAGCCACATTTCCACTTTGTGTGCCACCTTTGCTAGAGAGAGAAAAAGCTAGAATAAAGGCCATGTGTTGGCATTAGTGATGATCTAGCTTGTTCTCTTCTACTGTGTTGTTCTGATCTGGTTCTGATTACTAATTCTGTTGAAGTTGGCAGTCTATTCGGTGGTATATTCTGATTGGAGTACTGCTTGAGCTTGGTATATTCTGGAGGGTTGGATCTAAGATTGTAGTTGATTTCCATCGTGGTTGGATTAGCTTTTGAGGTGGGTTAATGTTTGCCAGATTCAGTGGATTTTCTCCTATGTGCTTATTCTCATATTGCTGAGATTATGTTAGATATGACATGTTTAGGTTGAGACTGTTCTACTGCTTGCATGTGTATGACATGATCATAGGTGAGATAGTGACACCTAATAGCAAGCATGATTTCATTATGTTCTTGATGCATGATTCCTATCCTGTTGTGTTGATATCCATGGTACCCGTTGTTGTACATACTAGTGTAGGTGATCTTATTGTGGCTCGTGCTATGTTGATTATACCTCCTCTTTGTGGTTGAGTTGAGTTATTTGTGAGCACTTGAGCATTGATCAGTTGATTGGGTCATACTTGTTGATTATGCAATTGAGGTGCCGAGGGCACGTAAGATTCTTCTGTGAGTTCAGTTTGACCCATTTTGATCATATACTTATGGGTGCTTGGCGATAATATGTGTTGTGATATTATACTCGGTTGGGTCGCTCCCACGAGTACCACTCCGGAGTTGGGTTATGTGTAGTACAGAGGGACATGCCTGTACTAGTTGGCTCCCTACGGGTAGAGCGTGATGTTCAGGCCGCATGTATGATATTATGGATTTATGATAGTCCTTGTTTGGTGTGTTATGTTCAGATCATTGATATTCATATTGACAGTTTGAGCATTGTGCATAGTAGTGGTAGTTTATCTCCTACTTTTTTTATTGCTCCCTATATATCTTGAGATCGAGGACTTAGTGGGCAGACCGCTGACGCTGGTGGCGGTACCCACTGAGAACTACGTGTTTGATAGTAGTTCTCACACCCGTTGTTGACATCTTTTTGTAGAGTCTTCTTCTCCAGCAGTGCATTCTGATCGTGGAAAGGAGACCGTCGGGTAGAGCTGTTCCCCGGACATTTGTGTAGAGGTATATCCCATTTTGGTAGATGATCTTATGAGTCTGTACATACAGTGATATGGAGTTTGTCAGTTATGTATATTTTGGTGGTTGAGTATGATGGTGGTATATGTGTGTACAGTGATCTTATTATTTATATAGTACTTTGCTGCTCTGCTAGTTTTGTTATCTTTAGCTGATGGATTATTGTTTTCGCTTCGTATGCTCGGTAGAAATACTGTGTATGCGGCGGATCTGTTAATGTGCCTGGGGAGAGGTAACCCGGGGCGTGACAAGTCTAGCCCAGGGAATAGGGTCACATACCTCCCAAATACCTTGATGGATCAATCCAAATCTTCTCCAAAGCTTCTAACAAAAATCTGAATTCAAAAATCCAAGAAATCCATTAAGGATCCACAATTTCAGCACTTAAGCTTAATTCTCAAAATCTGAGCTAGTACTCACCTTTGAATTCTCAAACTAGGTGGAAAGAACCTCCAAACCAGTAAGGGATGAGGGAAAACTAATCCTCACTTCAAAAATCCAGCTCCATAGAGATTTGGATCCATATGATCAAAGGAAAATCCAAATTTCAGTTCAAGAACACAAGGGGTCCAGTAAAATAGCAATTGCAGCGTACATACCTGTCCAAAATACGATTGGAAGGATTTCACACCTTCCTCTACGAGTCCACAATCCAACAAACCAAGTTTCGTGGGATTTCAACACTCCTACACTGCACACGAGTAGAAACCCCATAGGTCGATGCTGCTGTTCTGCAGGAATCCAAAGCCTTCAATGGAAAATATGCAATTTAGAGGAATTGGAGGGTGTTTCCTGCAATTATCCAGGGTTCACTATGAAGAGAGGAGGAAAAAACCTCAGGGGGTCGTCCACCCTCTTTTATAAACATAGGAATAGGGAACAAAGAGCCTCAAGATCAAAATGCTGCTAACCTGTCCCAAGCTGAAAAACCAACATTCGGGCGCCCAGAACCCAAGAAGTGGGCGCCCAGTTCTTCCAGCCTGCACTCGACCAGCACTTCGGACTCTCCGCCTCGCGGTCTGGTGTACCCAAACGTGGTCCGGCGGAACTCACCTACCACCTCACACGTCTCAAAAGGATCGATATTCACGAGATAACATTCGGACCCGCTTTCCGGGCGCCCTAACACTGGATCCGAAATGACTTAGCGATTCAAAAAACAAGCACTCAACATCTGGGCGCCCAAAACCTAACTTTCGGGCGCCCTAAAGTTCCAAACGTCCAAAACTTCAGTTTTGGCTTATTTCGGTGCTCCGAGTCCGTTTTTGCGTCTATTTTGCGCCAAAACGACTCTGACTCGTCCCGACCCTCTCCAGAAGTGTCGAACAGTGTAGGATACTGCAGTCATTTCGTTAGTTAGGCCCCAGGGGTACTACATCATTCCCCCCTACGAAAAGTTTCGTCCTCGAAACTCAAACTCATACCTAAAATAAAAAACTCGAAAAGGTAGGGATAGGATTCCCGCATCACCGTCTCCGGCTCCCAAGTCGCCTCACGCTCCTCGTGATTACTCCACTACACTTTCACGTACGGTATGACCCGGTTGCGCAATTCTTTCGTCTCGCGAGCAAGAATCCTGTGAGAATTCGAATTTTTAAATTTTGAATTTTTGAATTTGAATTCTGTGTTCTCTCCCTTTACTGTGTTTTTGGTATCTGTATACGTATATATATATATATATGTATAAGTGTATATATATATATATATATATATATATGTTTATGTTATGTATATAGTGTTTTTTTAGGTTTTTGTTGTTTTAAGTTTTGGATGCGGAGAGAGATCGGCTTAACGGCGCTATCCAGAGTCCGTTTCTGACGATCCAAAATGGTAGGTTCGATGTCTCGGCAGTGCTGAACGCGATGGCAACTCCTTCTCCTCCTTTTCTTCTTCTTCTCCTTTTCTTCTTCTTCTTCTTCTTCCCTGCGGTGTGCACCCAGGGGGAACCCACGCATGAGCTTCCCCTGAGGTGGCACGACCGCCGGCGACCTGCCCCGCCGTCGGGAACCGCCGGGAGCTGCCGCCGGGCTGCTGCAGCTGCTGCTAGGGCAATTGCGGGCAGGGAGTTGGTGACCCGAGCCGCCGCCGCCTCCCGCCGCCTTGGAGGGTGCGCGCCGCCACCCTCAGGTCCTCCGGCGCCGTCGCCTTCCTCCCCGGCCGCCGCCGTGCCGCGGGAGCGCTGCCGCAGCCGCCGCGGGCTCAGCTTGGACAGCTAGGGTAGCCGCGGCCGAGCTCTCTCCGCCGCCGCCGTCGTCGGGTTTTGTTGTCGCGGTCACCGGCATCCCGACGTCCGGCGACCCCCTCTTGCCGGTGCTCGCGTCGCCGCCGGCCGCCGTCGCCGTCCGTTGTCGCACCGCCGTGCCCTAGCCAACCCGAGAGCTTCTCTCCATCCCGCGCCGCCGCCGCCGCTTCCTGCCGCCGGCTGAGGTGAGCACCCTCTTCCTCACCACCCCCGCATCCAACCCTGGCCGCCGCGCGCCGTGAATGTCGGCCGGCAGCCGGCCGGAGCTTGCTGCTCCGGCCAGGGTCCTTTTTTTGTCTATTGTTGGCTGCATGCTAGGTGTTTGAGCTTTCTGTTGCCTCCCGTAGCTCGGGAAGGTGAGCAAGATGATCGCAGTGACGCGCTGATCATCATGCTCACCTCAGTTTTTTGTTTGGGTGTGCCGTTTCGCTGTTCGGCCTTTGTCGAGCTATTTTATCGCATGTGAGCACTATTTTTATGGATTTTCTATGCTTGCGACTAGTCCTATCACAGTGGGGCTATGAGCACGGCCTCCGTTACGTCGTTACCTATCCGCTGGTGCTTGCGGAAGGTCGTCCGGATGAACGGAGTGCTTAAACGGCCCTAATTATGCTTGTTATGTGTGTTTTTGTTGCTTGTTTGTGGACTTTGGCGATTGTGGCAGTGTTGCGACGCTGCAGGCAGCAAGGGCATGATCCTTGAGGCCCTGTGGACTGGTTGTCCAACCCCTTCACCCTTCGCGGAGATCCGGATTTATTTTCGATGCGTTTTTCGATGAAATAGTCGGCGAAACGCACGTTTTTAGTCGTGCGACTCACTTGCTATTTTCGTGAGTGACTTGGCTTCGTCATTTAGCCTCGTTAGCTGTTCCTCATCGCTGTCCCGAAGTTCCGAGGACAGCGGATGAGTGACGAAGGGTTCCGGTGCCAAATCGGCATTTTTCGGGAACCCGGGAAGCTGTTTCGGGTGCGTTTGTGTTCGTGGCACCCCCGAGCTTGTGCTCGCTGTCCGCCACTCTATTTTGGTGTGTTTGGGGACAGCGGAGGACCTGGTTTGGTTGTTGGTACCCCTATGAGGCTTAGTGTGGTTTCGGGATCGTCCCGATGGGTTTTCCGGGCGATCCGTCGGTTTCGGGATGTGAGAGCTATGTGTTTAGTGTCGACTTGGTGGACCTTGACCCTGTGAGTCTTTCGTAGGTCCTGTCGCGGTTCCCGAGAGCCGTCGAAGTTAGGCTTGATCTTTCCTACAGGTGGGTACTTCGATCCGGAGTCGGTTCAGTGGACTACGGTGATACCTTTCTATCCCTTCTCTTGCATTTCAGTTATTAGTTCACTTGACTCCCATTGACTCTACTTATGTGTGCTCGGATAGTAGAGTAGTTGTGGTTTACATGATTATTGAGACGACCTCGCTGGTCGGTGGTGATCGCCTGTTGTTCCGAGCGATCCTCGTATATTGGCTTATCAGTTGCTTCACGGCTCGTTGTCGTTCTGTGGATTGAGCATTCGCATCGATCGTCACAGCTCTTCTAGCACCTCACGTATGCCAATGGTTTGATCCTCCGTACCGGGCATCTTTTCCGGAAAAGGGACGCGCGTATAAGTCGACCCGTGAGCCTCGACGCAGTGCGTCTGGTAGGTTTATGTGCCGAGAGTTGAGCAGGTTGTGACAGTGCCAGGGATACGTCCCGGTGGCTATGGATTGGGTTTACTTTGTGGTTATCTCCATTGATGCATATACTAGTTGCTTACAGTAGCATAGTTGTTTAGTTGTATGTCAGCCTCATACTTACTTGTGCTACTGTTTACCTTATCTATTTTTTATTGACCCTCGTGCCGGTGTGTACACCTCGCCTTCGTCGGCTTGCGGTACCCACTGGGAGGGGAGACATGTTTACATGTTCTCACCCCCCGCCCTCGTTGTTGTTTTTAGGTGAGCAGGGTGGTGAGAGTCGGGACACGGCGAGGCACGCCTAGTTAGTGGTATTAGAGGTCCCGACCTGTGAGGCTTCCCTCTCCAGATTTGGTTATCACCCTTATCCTTTACCAGTTAGTTATGGATGTGGTTCAGTTACACTGTGATTGTTTTATCTAGCATGTTATGGTTTGGTACAGTTACACTATGGATGTTCTGTCTTGCATGCTTAGATCTTGTGGATTTGGTTTAGTATTCATGTGTGGATTGCATGCTTAGACTTTTGGATGTCGATGCTTTTAGATCTATCATTGTGGCTTTATATCGCATATCTTGGATTTCTACCCCTCCTGGTAGCGTTTTCAAAAAAAAGTTTTCATGTGGGAAACAGTTTTCAAATGGATTTCTGATCGATCAACTTTTGAGATTTCAAAAGAGAGTTCTCGTGTGGAGAACGGCTTTCAAAGGATCTTTAAATGTTTGAGATTAGGGTTTCAAAATAAAGCTTCTGGGTAAGGAGCAATTTTCTAGAATGATCTGTTGTTTGTGCAGCATCATCCTTCGCCTAAGGACTTGCTTAGATTCATACAGGTTTAAGGACTGTTAGCTGTATGAATCTTGTTGTGTTGTTGTGGTTTGTGTGATGAATGAATGGTGGTTGTGATCCTGTTGTATGTTGTGTACGCCGTGCAAATACAGGGGAGGCTATGTCCGTGTGCACATTGGACCCTATATTTGTGGCGGGTCTGTACGTGGCACGGGCTAGGCTTTCAAAAAAAAAATGGCACGTATTTTCGCTTCTAAAACTAGCCCGGGGCGTGACAAATCCGCACCGGTCGCTCCTCGTACCGCAGGTCCTCAGCCAACTCAAGTGGGGTGAAGTCAATCACGTGGGAGGGTCGAACACATATCTCCTCAGGGCCGAGACATGAAACACATCGTGGACTCCGGAAAGTCGCGGTGGTAGGGCAATCCTGTACGCTACCGGCCCCACTCGCTCTAACACCTCGAATGGGCCAATGAACCGTGGACTAAGCTTTCCACGAACTCCAAATCGGCGAATCCCTCTGGACGGCGAGACTTTCAGGAATACGTAATCTCCAACCTGGAACTCCAAGTCTCGTCTCCTAGTGTCTGCATAGCTCCTCTGTCGACTCTGGGCGGTCTCAAGACGTCGTCGAACCATCTTGACCTTTTCTTCCGCTTCCAACAGGATGTCAGGACCCGAGGTTTTTCTCTCACCCACATCACTCCAATGCAAGGGCGATCGACACTTGCGTCCATACAATGCCTCAAACGGAGCCATCTGGATGCTCGCTTGATAGCTATTGTTGTACGCAAACTCAACCAGTCCTAAGTGTCGATGCCACCCTCCACCAAAGTCTATGACACATGCCCTCAACATGTCCTCCAGAGTCTGAATGGTCCGCTCAGACTGACCATCTGTTTGTGGATGAAAAGCCGTGCTAAACCGCAGCTGAGTACCCAATGCTGTCTGTAGACTCCTCCAAAACTGTGAGACAAATCGGGTGTCTCGATCAGACACAATCGAGGTAGGCACTCCATGCAGTCTCACTATCTCGTCCAAATATAACTGAGCGAGTCTGTCCCTGGACCAAGTAGTCTGCACTGGTAAGAAGTGGGCTGACTTGGTCAGTCTGTCCACTATCACCCAAATAGCGTCGAAACCAGCCTGCGTCCTCGGTAATCCCACGACAAAGTCCATGGCGATCTGGTCCCACTTCCACTCGGGTATTGGGAGACTCTGAAGCTTGCCAGCAGGTACTCGGTGCTCCGCCTTTACCTGTTGACAAGTCAAACACTGGGCCACAAATCTCCCAATATGCCGCTTCATTCCATTCCACCAGAAGTGTGCCTTTAAGTCCTTATACATTTTGGTTCCACCGAGGTGAACCGTATAAGGCGAGTAATGAGCCTCTCTCAAAATCTCCTCTCAGATCTCAGAATCCATAGGCACACACAGTCGGTCCCTGTACCGCAGTACTCCCGAACTGTCAACACCAAAATCCCCTGTCTGCCCGCTGGCAATCTGATCTCGAATCCTTATCAAATAGGGGTCCACACTCTGTTTCTCTTGGATCCTATCCAACAGAGTGGGTTGCAAAACCAAAGACATAAGTTTTGCAGTAACCCCAGGGGATACCACCTCAAGCTCAAGTCGCCTCAACTCCTCAAGTAATGGCGCCTGCTGAGTGATCATCATACTAAGGCTCTGCACTGATCTCCCGCTCAACGCATCTGCCACTACATTCGCCTTGCCGGGGTGATACAGGATGGTAATATCATAATCCTTCAACAACTCTAACCACCGGCGTTGCCTCAGATTCAATTCCTTCTGAGTGAACAGATACTTGAGACTTTTGTGATCTGTGAAAATCTCACAGTGCTCACCATACAAGTAATGCCGCCACAGCTTCAGTGCAAACACTACAGCTGCCAGCTCCAAATCATGCGTAGGGTAATTTTTCTCATAATCCTTCAATTGCCGTGAGGCATAGGCAATTACCCTACCATGCTGCATCAACACACATCCCAAGCCACTGTGTGATGCATCACTATAAATCACAAATCCTTCCTCTATAACTGGAAGGGTAAGGATGGGAGCAGACATCAGTCTCTCCTTCAGCTCCTCAAAGCTATGCTGGCACTCAGCACTCCAAACAAATCTAATCCCCTTCCTCGTCAGACGAGTGAGGGGTGTGGAGAGCTTCGCAAAGCCTTCCATAAATCGACGGTAATATCCAGCTAACCCGAGGAAACTCCTCACCTCGGTAACCGTCGTCGGTCTGGGCCAATCCCGCACAGTCTCAATCTTCTGCGGGTCCACCGCCACTCCAGTGGCTGAAATCACATGGCCCAAGAAAGCTACCTCTCGAAGCCAGAATTCGCACTTCTTCAACTTGGCATACAACTTCTTCTCCCTCAGAAGTTGCAGCACTATCCTCAAGTGCTCCTCATGCTCAGCATCACTCTGAGAGTAGATCAGGATATCATCAATAAACACCACCACAAACTGGTCCAAGAACGGCTTAAACACTCGATTCATCAAATCCATAAACGCGGCAGGGGCATTAGTCAATCCAAACGGCATCACCGTAAACTCATAATGCTCGTACCGAGTCCTAAAAGCCGTCTTGGGAATATCCTCGGCTTTCACCTTCAGTTGGTGGTAACCTGACTGCAAGTCAATCTTTGAGAGGACACAAAATCCTTGCAGCTGATCAAACAGATCATCAATGCGCGGCAAAGGATACCTGTTCTTGATGGTCACTTTATTCAACTCTCGATAATCCACACAAAGTCTAAGTGAACCATCCTTCTTCTTCACGAATAACACCGGCGCTCCCCAAGGCGATACGCTGGGTCTCACAAACCCCTTATCCATCAAATCTTGAAGCTGCGCCTTAAGCTCTCTCAGCTCAGCCGGTGCCATTCGGTAGGGTGTCTTTGAGATTGGCGTAGTTCCTGGGACTACGTCAATCACAAACTCGACCTCCCTGTCTGGTGGCATCTCAGTCAACTCCGGGGGAAACACGTCCGGGAACTCGCGGACTACAGAGATGTCCTCGAGCTCCGGTGCCACCACAGATACCTCAACAACAGTCGCAAGAAATGCGGTACATCCTCGACTCATCATCTGGCTCGCTCGTGCCGACGAAATCCACGTCGCAAACAACGTGCTCCTGCAGCCTCGATACACGTACTCCTCCTGGCCTGGCTCGCGAAACGTCATGGTCCTCTCACCGCAGTCGATCGTCGCGAAGTAGCGGGCCAGCCAATCCATGCCGAGCACCACATCAAAATCCTGCAATCGCCCCAAGACCAACAGGTCTGCGGGCATCACCCAAGGTACGAGCTGCACGGGGCAAGCTCGACAACACTCCTCCACAAGCAACACGTGCTCGGGAATCTGCACCTCTCGTGCACAGGGTAACGGCCCTAACACTAGCCCATGCAAAGATGCAAATGCTCGCCTAACAAAAGAATGTGATGCACCGGTATCAAATAATGCACGAGCTCTAATGCCAGAAATTAAAATGATACCTGCCACCACATGATCAGCCGCCGTGGAGTCCTCCAGTTGAGCCGCGAAGACTCTGCCGCTCTGTGCCTGCTGTCGCCGCTCACCTGGACGGGGTATAGAAGCCCGATCCATCTGGCTATAAGTCGGTGAAGCTCCATAGGTCTGCTGATGAACAGGTGGTGCCGATGCGATCGATGGTACAGGCGACGCTGCTCGGGGACAAGCTGCCCGCAGATGTCCGGACTGACCACACCCAAAACACCGGCCCTCTCGCTGCTCGCACTGCCTAGGCCAGTGTGGTCCTCCGCAGATGACACATCTCGGTGCTCCCCTCTGTTGCCGTCCCTGCTGACGGGATCCACCAGACCTCTGTCGCCCCGAAAACCCACGACCTTGAGAACGTGATCGTGGAGGTCTCGGCGGGCGTCTGCCGCTGGTCTGTCCTCCGTCGTCTGGAATCAGGCGCTTCCTATCCAAACCCTGACTCGGAGTGGCCGCCCGCTCACTCGCCGTCAAGGCTCCATGCTCCACCCATAGCGCCTGCTCGATCGACGCGTCCAAGGTCTGCAACCTCTGCGCCTGAACTAAGACAAATATCTCCTGTCTCAATCCTCGCTCGAACAAATAAACTCTGTGAGCCTCATCTCTCGCAGCAAAAGGAACACAGTTCAGGAGTCTGGTAAACTCTCGGGTATACTCCTGCACTGTGCGATCTCCCTGCAGTAACTTCTTCAGATCCTCCTCGAGTTTCTGCTTCACGCTGTTAGGGAAATAGGACCCATACAGCATCCCGCAGAACTCGGCCCAACTCAATCGCAGTGCATCCAGCGACCTGCTCGATCTCGTCCTCGTCCACCAGATGCGTGCATCACCCGTCAAGCAGTGAACTGCCAAGTGAACCCGCTCCCGCTCTGGCACGAAGAGATCCTCGAATAACTTCTCCATCTCGCCTACCCAGGCCTCCACCACCCATGGCTCGGTGTGGCTACCATCAAAACGGGGTGGATCAAATCGGCAAAAACGAGCCAGTCTCTCAGTCATCCGCTCCTGCTCGGCCTCCGACATCTGTCCACCTGACCGGGAAGTGTCGCCAACCGGTGCGGCCGGAACTGCCGCTGCTGGGGGCACGGCTGCAGCTGGAACGTCAGCTGGAATAGCAGGAGGTGGCTCCTGCGACTCCGTTGCTCTAGGTGCTGCACTCCACGTGTGAGTAATGGTATCACACATCCTCCGCAAAAGTGCACTCTGCTGCCTAGCTGACTCGGCTAGCGCAGTCAACTGCTCACACACATCAGGGGGTGCACTAGGCCCCGCCTGCTCAGGCACCACAGAAGGCGGGGGTAGCCCGCGTCGGGGGTCGACCTCGGTGTCGGGGAGGCGTCATGCTCACCTGCGTAACACACAGATCAGTCAACAAACAAAAACAACTCAAGACCCAATCAAGCGAAAGTCTAGAAGGTCGCCTCTTTTCCCTCGTTGCTTGACGTCGTCTGCAGCCAACGCAAGTTCACGACAGGAAAGGACACACGCCTTCGATCACTCCCTCCACTTAAGGATGAGTTCAACAGTCAAATCGATGACTTTCGCAGCAAGTCACGTCTCTCACGTCTTGCATTCCTAGGGTCTGCCAAAGCCTAGGGTTTACTAAGTCCCAACGACCTATTCCTAAGCTCTGATACCAACTTAATCTGTCACGCCCCGGATTACTCGTTCTCTGGGCTCGCCAACAGATCCGCCGTATACATAGACATTTCTATGTATACGAAGCGATAACTAACCTGTAAACAAACATACAAGCAACTACAAGAGATATAGAGCTGAAGTAAAACATACTAATAACATAAGTCACATGTACATATAGGATCCAAAATACAACAGTCCCTCCAGAACCAAAATAGGAACAAGTCCACAGTATATGTACATGGCTCAACTCAAAAATAAACTATCTCCAGTAGGGTCCTCCTCTAGGAACGACAGGGACAGGTAGGGATCTAGCTCGCGACTCCCTTACCTCGATCCGCAGAAACAGGCGCAGCAGCCGCAACAGAAGAAGGCTCTGCAAGAAAAAGTGGCAACAATGGGTGTGAGAACTACTATCAAAAGTAGTCCTCAGTGGGTACCAATACCGACCTCAACGGTCCACCCACTAAGTCTACGAGACTAACAGTATAGCTGGTAGGTAAACAACAACAAAGTAAGCTGGAATAAACTCTACAGCTGTAATGCCACTACCCTACCACTATCCAAGTCAAACTCTCAAGTAAGCATCACCAAAGTGAAAGGTCACCCCTGACCCAATCTAACGGAACCGCCCAAACGGGCTCGTCCAGCCAACTGCCTAGCCACACCGCACACTACCAAAAGGGGTAGCCGGTCCAAATACCAGATCTAACTAATCTGTTGCGACATCAACGCAAAAGAGGCCTCACTCCGGAGCGGCACTCGGGGGAGCTACCCAACCGAGTTAAAAGCGTATCTCTGTCGAGAACAAACAGGCTCCGGCAGGCTATAATCAAATGGAAAGGGGTCAAAATGGGTCAAGACTCCAAGCTCACGTGCCCTCAGCACAAACAGAAGCTAAAACAAGAGTCTGGGTCAACCGTCAACCCCGACGGCACCCGAAAACACAAAACAGCCTAACCCTGCTGTAAATACAAGCTCGGCATCCCAGCACAAGCGTAAACTCGTCCTACAACGAACTAAGTATCCACCTCGCACTAACAGCGGTGATACAAGAACAGAAACGGCTCCTAGAGCTAAATCTGATAATAGTTCGAAAAGTGACGGTTGTATGTTCGCGAGTTTTCTCCTAAGTCAATTCCCAGTTCAGCATGTGAAGTCATGTCTATAAATTATCAATTTATGCTCCAAATTCAGATTTCATAATAATACATGCAAATTCATGAATTCGAGCTACAACATGATTTAACAGATGATAAAACAGCATGCTGCACTCTCTACAACTTAGGAGGAAATCCGGCGATTTCGGTAACATTAACCCACCTCAAAGGCTATCCAACAACGGCTAGGAGTCGAGTGGAAGGCCTCCAAACAACACCGGATGAAATCGAGCTCAAATCTGAAACCTCGAGATTCGGACCCACCTGCTCAATGTTCTGGGCGCCCAGAACATCAGCCCAGAACTGCAGCCTGGCAGATTGACCAACATGGATTCAACATGCGATAAAATCAAAATTCTAAGTCCAAATGCAGTGAAATTTGGCTCAACTCACCAGTAAGGGCTCAAGAACACACCCTCCAAATTTCAGCCAAAACGGAGTTAGACTCGATGTCCAAAAGGTCCCCACACAGATTCGGATTCACTACTGGACCCTCCTGCACATGGATCCAGAAGTTCCAGCAACTAAGCAAAAATCACATTAAGCAAGAATTCTGGAATTCCAACGAATCTAGCCCATGGAAAAGGGTCACAAACCTCACAAATACAGTGATGGAGCAATCCAAAACCTCTCCAAAGATTCTCACAAAGATCTGGATTAAAAAATCCAAGAAATCCATCAAATGACCCAAAATTCAGCACTTAAGCAATATACTCAAAACCTAAGCTAGCACTCACCTTTGAATCCTCAATTCAGGTGGGAAGAACCTCCAAACCAGCAAGGAAAGTGGAAGGACCAATCTTCACTTCGAAATTCCAGCTCCCAAAAGATTTGGATCCATAAGATCAAAGGAAAACCCAAGTTTCAGCTCAAGAACACAAGGGGTCCAGTAAAACATCAACTGTAGCTTACATACCTGTCCAAATTGCGATTGGAAGGGTTCCACGTTTTCCTCTACCAGTCATCTATCCAACAAACCAAGTTTCGTTGGATTTGGATACTCCCACATTGCACACGAGCAAGAACACCACCGGTCGACGTTGCAGTTTCAGCAGGAAACCAAGGTCTTCAATGGAGAAAGGTGGAATTTGGTAGGGATTGGAGGGCTTCCTTGCAAAATCCTGGGTTCACCATGAAGAGGGGAGAAAAAGCCTCAGGGGAGGTCGTCCACTTCTTTTATAGACAAAGGATTTCGGTGCAATAAGCCTCAACAACAGAAATGCCCTAACCTGTTTCTCAGCAGGAAATCCTCACAATCGGGCGCCCGAAACCCAAGAAGTGGGCGCCCGGTTCTTCAGCCTGCACAAGTCCAGAACATCGGACTCTCCGCCCGCGGTCCGGTGCGCCCTAACCTGGTCCGGCGGAACTCACCTACCAACCAACACGTGTCAAACGGATCGATACTCACGAGGTAAGATTTCGGGACCCACTTTCTGGGCGCCCGATACTGGATCCGAAATGACTTAGAAATTTTCAGAAAACGAGCACTCAACATCTGGGCGCCCAAAACAATACTTCCGGACGCCCTAAAGTCCAAAAGCCCAAAACTTCAGTTTTGGCTTGCTTCGGTGCTCCGAGTCCGTTTTCGCGTCTATTTGACGCCGAAACGACTCCGACTTGTCTCGACCTTCTCCAGAAGCGTCGAACAGTCTAGGATACTGCAGTCATTCCGTCAGTTAGGCCCCAGGGGTACTACAGGAGAGCTTCGCAAAGTCTTCCACAAACCGCCGGTAATATCCAGCCAACCCAAGAAAACTCCTCACCTCGGTAACCATCGTCGGTCTAGGCCAATCCCGAACAGCATCAATCTTTTGCGGGTCCACCGCCACTCCAGTGGCTGAAATCACATAGCCCAAGAAAGCTACCTCTCGGAGCCAGAACTCGCACTTCTTCAACTTGGCATACAACTTCTTCTCCCTTAGAAGTTGCAGCACTAGCCTCAAGTGCTCCTCATGCTCAGCATAACTCCGAGAGTAGATCAGGATATCATCAATAAACACCACCACAAACCGGTCCAAGAACGGCTTAAACACTCGATTCATTAAATCCATAAATGCGGCAGGGGCATTAGTCAATCCAAATGTCATCACCGTAAACTCATAATGCCTTCACCTTCAATTGGTGGTAACCGAACTGCAAATCAATCTTCGAGAAGACACAAGACCCTTGCAGCTGATCAAACAGATCATCAATGCGCGGCAAAGGATACCTGTTCTTGATGGTCACTTTATTCAACTCTCGATAATCCACACAAAGTCTAAGTGAACCATTCTTCTTCTTCACGAATAACACCGGCGCTCCCTAAGGCGATACACTGCGTCTCACAAACCCTTTATCCATCAAATCCTGAAGTTGCGCCTTAAGCTCTCTCAGCTCAGCTGGTGCCATTCGGTAGGGTGCCTTTGAGATTGGCGCAGTTCCTGGGACTACGTCAATCACAAACTCGACCTCCCTGTCCGGTGGCATAGCGGTCAACTCAGGGGGAAACACGTCCGGAAACTCGCGGACTACAGAGATGTCCTCGAGTTCCGGTACCACCGTAGGTACCTCTACAATAATCGCCAGGAATGCAGTACATCCTCGACTCATCATCTGTCTTGCTCGTGTTGACGAAATCCACGTCGCGAATAATGTGCTCCTGCAGCCACTATACACGTACTCCTCCTGGCCTGGCTCGCGAAACGTCACGGTCCTCTCGCCGCAGTTGATCGTCGCGAAATAGTGCGCCAGCCAAACCATGCCGAGCTCCACATCAAAATCCTGCAATCGCCCCAAGACCAAAAGGTCTGCGGGCATCACCCAAGGTCCAAGCTGCGCTGGACAAGCCCAACAACACTCCTCCACAAGCAAAACATGCTCGGAAATCTGCACCTCTCGTGCATGTGGTAAAGGCCCTATCACTAGCCCATGCAGTGATACAAATGCTCGACTAATAAATGAATGTGATGCACCGGTATCAAATAATGCACGAGCTCTAATGCCAGAAATTAAAATGATACCTGCCACCACATGATCTGCTGCCGTGGAGTCCTCAACCTGAGCCGCAAAGACCCTGCCGCTCTGCGCCTGCTGTCGCCGCTCACCCGGGCATGGCACAGAAGCCCGATCCGTCTGGCTATGAGTCGGTGGAGCTCCATAGGCCTGCTGATAAGCTGGGGGTGCTGATGCTGTCGATGGTGCTGGCGATGCTGCTCGGGGACAAACTGCCCACAGATTTTCGGACTGACCACACCCAAAACACCGGCCCTCTCGCTTATCGCACTGCCTAGGCCAATGTGGCTGCCGCTGGTCTGTCCTCCGTCGTCTGGAGCCGGGTGTTTCCTATCCAGACCTTGACTCAGTGTGGCCGCCCGCTCTCTCGCGGTCAAGGCTCCTCGCTCGACCCATAGTGCCTGCTCGATCGACGCATCCAAGGTCTGCAACCTCTGCGCCTGAACTAGAACAAAGATCTCATGTCTCAATCCTCGCTCGAACAAGTAAACCTTGTGAGCCTCATCTCTCGCTGCAAATGGGACACAGTTCAGGAGTCTGGTGAACTCTCGAGTATACTCCTGCACTGTGCGGTCTCCCTGAAGTAGATTTTTCAGATCCTCCTCGAGTTTTTGCTTCACGCTATTTGGGAAATAGGACCCGTACAGCATCCCGCAAAACTTATCCCAACTCAACCGCAGCGCATCCAGTGACCTGCTCTGTCTCTCCTCCTCCACCAGATGCGTGCGTCACCCGTCAAGCGGTGAACCGCCAAGTGAACCTGCTCCCGCTCTAGTATGAAGAGATCCTCGAATAACTTCTCCATCTCGCCCACCCAGGCCTCCACCACCCATGGCTCGGTGTGGCTACCATCAAAGCGAGGTGGATCAAACCGACAAAAACGAGCCAGCCTCTCAGTCATCCGCTCCTGCTCGGCCTCCGACATCTGTCCACCTGACCGTGAAGTATCGCCAATCGGTGCGGCCGAAACTGCCGCTGATGGGGGTGCGGCTGTAGCTGGAACATCCACTGGAGTAGAAGGAAGTGGCTCCTGCGACTCCGTCGCTCTGGGTGCTGCACTCGACTGATGAGTAAAAGTATCACACATCCTCCGCAATAGTGAACCATGCTGCCTAGATGACTCGGCTAGGGCAGCCAACTGCTCTCTCAAGTCAGGGGGTGCACTAGGTCTCGCCTGCTCTGGCACCTCAGAAGGCGCGGGGGTAGCCCGCGTCGGGGGTCGACCTTGGTGTCGGGGAGGCGTCATGACCACCTACACAACACACACATCAGTCACAAAACACAAACAACTCTTGACCCAATCAAGCGAAAGTAGAAGGTCGCCTCTTTACCCCCGCTGCTTGACGTCGTCTGCAGCCAACGCAAGTTCGCCGCAGGAAAGGACACACGCCTTCGATCACTCCCTCCACTTAAGGATGAGTTCAACAGTCAAATCGAGGACATTCGCAGCAAGTCACGTGTCACGCCCCGCCGACCCTTTAACGCCAACTAGGTGGAAAGGGTAACCTCACGGGCGCATGCCCCAGACCCGCCGAACGGATAGAGTCCTTTCTACCCGCCCAAGGCGTCACAACACAAGCTTACCCACAATGTTCCAACTAGGAACGGAGTACAAGAGTTGCACAAGGAAAGCATCAACATAAAGAAGTTCTACTTCATTTACATCACATGGCACAATATACATGTCAAATTTTTTTCTTTTTCCATTCCATACATCATGTTCCAAAACTATGGAATATACAACATTCATACAAGAATGAAAATCCCCTATGCTATCATAGTCCAAAATAGGGGTACAACTCTATGCATCACCAAAATGGAAGGGCCGCTATCTAAAGAGCCAAACCCTTGCCTCGCTCCGCCGCCTCACTCGCGGTAGGACCTGGAAAATGTGGGGTGAGAACTATAAACATAGTTCCCAGTGGGTAAGGCCACCCAAGAGAGAAGCTCGACCCACCAGGTCCAAAGAAACACCATATGCATAAGTTAGATCATATATAACTATGCAACAATTATTTACATGCTTAGTAAATAAACATAAAGGATGCAACCAAATGAAATATAATCTATCATTCTCTCCTAGGTTCATCCTATGTCTCACAATGACCAAGTTCTTTTACTTGTCGTTTACTTATGGTTTCGGAATCGCCGTCTCACCATATCTGTTCCAATATTCAAGGAGTGAGCTTGTCACCTCCTAGTTCGAGTAGCGAAATCGTCGCATACTCGGGATAGCGAAATCGTCGCATACCCCGTCTCAACACCGCCATCATATGGCATGGTAGCGAAATCGTCGCATACCCGGGATAGCAAAATCGTCGCACATCCCCTTCGACACCGCCAACACGTGGCGCGGTAGCGAAATCGTCGCATACCCGGGATCGCGAAATCGTCGCCTATCCCATGCCGGCACCGCCAACTCGTGGCATGGTAGCGAAATCGTCGCATACCTGGGATAGCAAAATCGTCGCACATCCCATTCTTTACATTACTTGCCAACCTAAATCTCATGATCTTAGGTTCAAGTCACTAAGTCTCGCCTATGTTTGATAACACTAGGCTTACTTACTCATTGCCAACCTAGGTTCCATGACTCTAGGTTCCAATCACATGTCCAACCTATGTTCAATGACACTAGGTTTCAATCTCACATGTTCAACCTATGTTCAATGACACTAGGTTTAAATCTCACACGTTCCAACCTATGTTCAATGACACTAGGTTTAAATCTCACATGCAACCATGCAACAAGTATAAATAATTGAATTGTACTTGAAATATCCATCATGCAATAGGAGTTCATTGTTCTACCTATCATGATTTTACCTTTGCCAACATGCAAAATGCTAGGGTTCTCAACACATACCATTTTATTTTTTTCAATGGATAATTACCCTAGACATGGAAGTGACCTAATCACTTCGGTAAACACAAACCCACCTCAAGAGCTTTCAAATCCTTGTATTCTTCAAGCTCCTAAGTGTCCAAGCTTTGAGTTCTTGCTTCAACCCAAGCTTCTACACGAAAACGGTTCGTTACTCGTTACGAACCCTAAAATCAACTCAATATATGAAATCAAGTGCTCCAACATGATTTCCTAAGCCTCAATTGCAATTATCGAAGGTCCAAATATTTTTAGAACCTCACATTGCAAAAGCCCTCATTCTACCTAGGGTTTGCATGCATGCAAGCCAAACCCTAGATTTCATGGCCAAACACCCACCATTTGTGGTTTAGGTTGCCATGGGTTCCCAAAAACCTCATTTCAAAGGATTAAATCCAAGGTTTGAACCCAAAACGTGAGGTACTAACCTTAATCACGAAATCCCCAAGCTCCTTCTTGCACCAAGAAGCTTCTTTTCTCCTTTGGAAGCTTTTTCCAAGATCAATCCACCTTTTCTCCAAGTTTTGGAGAGATATCTAGAGAGAGAAAGTGGGAGAGATGGAGAGGAGAAGTGGAGAAGATGATCTCTGTGAAAGGGAAGTGTTCTCAGCCTTTCTAATACCCCCACGCATGTGAAAAGACCAAAATGCCCCTCTCCACAAACAACACAACAACCAGCCAAAATCTGGACATTGTATACCGGTATGTGCATTTGCATACCGGTATACGGGTGCTGATTCCGGTATACCTCAGGGATTCCGCAGAACCCGAGAGCTGATCTCACTGTTTCGCACACAGTATACCGGTATGCCATTTTCACATACCGGTATACCCCGAAAAATTCCACAAACCCGAGAGCTAGGTTTCTCGGTTTAACACAGCATTCCGGTATACCATTTCACATACCGGTATACCAAGCTCCAATTCCGGTATTAGAGTTCACATACCGGAATCCAGTGCAGACTTTACCAATTCTGCAGTTTTAACTTATCGAAGTCCGTTTTCACGCCTCTTTTGCGCCGAAAACACTTCGCACAAGTCCCGAACTTGGCCAAAGCCTCACATATAGCCTCTTATGCCATTTTCTCACTAGAACTCTACAATTTGTAGAAGTTCAGTACGATGCACTGAAATTCAGTGTACTACATTCCACCCCCCTTAAAGAGAGTTTCGGCCGCGAAACTAAAATCATACCTCAGCTGGACTCAGCGAAGAGGTAAGGAAACCGCTCTTTCATTGAGCTTTCCAATTCTCATGTAGCCTCGCGCTCACCGTGATTCGTCCATTGTACCTTTACATAAGGAATTTCACGGTTCCTCAAACTTTTCACCTCGCGATCCATGATACACAAGGGAAACTCCTCATAAGTCATATCCTCATGAAGCTCCATAGGCACATACTCGAGGACGTGCGCCGGATCATACACGTACTTGCGGAGTGTCGATACATGGAACACATTGTGTATCCCCGCAAGTTTCGGCGGCAAGGCTAGCCGATATGCCACGGATCCCACACGTTCCAAAACCTCATAAGGTCCAATGTAACGGGACTCAACTTACCCCGAATACCAAATCGCTTCACCCCTCTCATGGGTGATACTTTCAAGAAGACGCGGTCTCCAACCGCGAATTCCAAATCTCGTCGACGTCGATCCGCATAACTCTTTTGTCTAGATTGCGCCGTCGATAAGCGTTCGGGTGCCAAGCGGACCTTTTCCTCCGCTTCACGCAACACGTCCGGTCCTAAGACCCTTCTCTCGCCGACTTCACTCCAATGAATAGGAGAGCGGCATTTTCTTCCATACAAAACCTCAAAAGGTGCCATGCCGATGCTAGCTTGATAGCTATTATTGTAAGCAAATTCAGCCATTGGCAAATGAGTAGGCCACGCACCTTTGAAGTCCAACACACACGCTCGTAGCATATCCTCCAAAATCTGAATTGTCCTTTCCGATTGACCGTCGGTTTGAGGATGAAATGCTGAACTGAAATCGAGCCGTGTACCCAAAGCTTCTTGCAAGCTTTTCCAAAAATGCGATGTGAAACGGGGATCTCGATCTGAAACTATCGAGGTCGGAATCCCGTGCAACCGCACAATCTCGTCCAGGTAGACTTGGGCTAACTTGTCTCCCGACCAAGTGGTGTGGATTGGCAAAAAGTGTGCCGACTTTGACAAACGATCCACCACCACCCATATCGCATCGTGGCCACCTAGCGATCGAGGTAAGCTCACAACAAAATCCATCGCGATATTCTCCCACTTCCAAACTGGAATGGGCAATCCTTGTAATTTTCCCGCCGAAAAGCGACGCTCGGCCTTTACTTGTTGGCATACTAAGCATTGTGCCACAAAGCGTCCCACATCAAGTTTCATCCCCGACCACCAATAATGCACTTTGAGGTCCTTATACATTTTGGTGCCGCCCGGGTGAATCGCATAGGGAGAAGTGTGAGCTTCTTTCAAGATTTCCCTACGAATGTCCTCAACTTTCGGCACGCACAGTCGATTTCGAAATCGAATTGCGCCCTTCGAATCTACATGATAATCACCGGCGCGCCCGCTCTCGATAGTATCCCGCACCTTTTGGAGCTCCGGATCACCGGATTGCTTTTCCTTTATTTGCTCCAACAAGGTCGGCCACACCTCGAGACTCATAAGTTTAGCGGGGACGCCCGGGGCCACGACTTCCAAGTCAAATCGGCCCATTTCCTTGACTAACGACATTTGCCCCGTCATCTCAATTGCGAAGTTCTCCACGGATTTCCTACTGAGCGCATCGGCCACCACATTGGCTCTACCGGGGTGGTACAAGATGGTCAAGTCGTAATCTTTTATCAACTCCAACCACCTCCGCTGCCTCAAGTTCAACTCCTTCTGAGTGAATAAATACTTTAAACTTTTTGTGATCCGTGTACACCTCACAATGCTCCCCGTATAGGTAGTGTCTCCACAACTTAAGTGCGAAGACCACCGCCGCAAGCTCTAAGTCGTGGGTGGGATAATTCTGCTCATAGCTCTTCAGCTGTCGAGAGGCGTATGCTATTACTTGTCCTCTTTGCATAAGCACACACCCAAGACCACGACGTGATGCATCACTATACACCACATAACCCTCCCCCGCAATCGGCAAGGCGAGTACCGGAGCCGAAGTCAACCTTTCCTTTAGCTCCTTAAAGCTTTGGTCGCATTCCTCGCTCCAAATATATTTGGCTCCCTTGCGGGTAAGACGCGTTAGTGGACCGGAGATTTTTGAAAATCCCTCCACGAACCGCCAATAGTACCCCGCAAGACCCAAAAAGCTTCGTACTTCCGTGACATTGGTCGGGCGAGGCCAATCCTTGACTGCCTCTACTTTCATAGGGTCCACAGCTACTCCTCCTGCGGAAATTACGTGACCCAAGAAAGCGACCTCACGGATCCAAAATTCGCACTTTTTCAATTTGGCGAACAACTTGTTCTCTCGAAGAACTTGAAGCACAATCCTTAGGTGCTCCCTATGTTCCTCTTCACTCCGAGAGTAGACAAGAATATCATCTATGAACACAACCACAAATTGATCCAATAGTGGTTTGAACACACGGTTCATTAAATCCATGAACGCTGCCGGGGCATTGGTAAGCCCAAAAGGCATAACCGTGAATTCATAATGTCCATACCGCATCCTAAACGCGGTCTTATGCACATCCTCCGGTTTGATCTTCAATTGGTGATAACCGGATTGCAAATCAATCTTTGAATACACCCGAGACCCTTGCAACTGATCGAACAAGTCATCAATTCGAGGTAACAGGTACTTATTCTTGACGGTCACTTTGTTCAACTCGCGGTAATCCACACACAACCGCAGCGAACCGTCCTTTTTCCTCACAAATAGAACAGGGGCTCCCCAAGGTGACACACTTGGCTTTACGAAACCCTGGTCCATTAAATCTTGTAATTGTGCTTTCAACTCCTTCAGTTCCGCGGGTGCCATCCTGTACGGGGCCTTAGAGATCGGCGCCGTACCCGGGAGCAAATCTACCACAAATTCTATTTCCCGATCCGGGGGCATTCCGGGCAACTCCGTCGGAAACACATCCGGAAACTCTTGGACTATAAGAATGTCCTCGAGCCCCAACACTTCCTTACGGTCATCCACTACCGTCGCCAAGTAGGCAATGCAACCACTAGCAATGAGCTTTCTTGCTTGCGACGTGGACACCATTGAAGCAAAGAGCGAACTCTTACACCCACGGTACACAAATTCTTTGTGCCCGGGTTCTTTAAACTTCACTATCCGGCTCTCACAATCGATAGTAGCGTGATACTTAGAGAGCCAATCCATTCCTAGGATCAAAACATATTCATTCATTCGATTTAATACCAGCAAATCGGCTGGCATGATCCAGTTTTCAATCCTCACGGGGCAATCTACACACGCGTGATGTACGCAAAAAGTGTGTTCAGGTACTTGCACCGTTCTTGCATGTGTGGCATCTATGATTTTTATTCCATGTGCAATAGCAAATGATCGAGCAATGAATGAATGCGATGCACCAGTATCAAACAAAGCTCTACATCGAATGCCTTTAACTAACACAATACCTGCCACGACGTCCTCCTGGGTAGAAGGCTCCTCCACCTGAGAGGCAAATACCCGTCCACTGGGCGCTAGTCGCTGGCCCTCCAATGGTCTCGGCGGCTGGGCACGGCCCGCCGACATCGCCGCGGGTGGGATGCCCGCAAGCTGCCTCGGTGGCGCAAACGCCGACGCCGACGACGATGCTCGGCTATCGTCAATCGGGCAATTGTACCGCATATGGCCCGGCTGTCCGCATTTGTAGCACCGGCCCTCACGATGGTCACATTGTTGAGGGCCGTGGGGGCCGCCACAAATCGGGCATTGGGTCGAGGGTGGGTTCCGTTGGGACCCTCGGGACTGATTTTGCGGCTGCGAGTGCTTCGGGGGCCGCTTAGAGCTAGATTGCCCCCCCGAGCCACCCGCCGGTCGCTTCTTCCCCTTCTCTTTGTCTTTTTCTCTCTCCCAAGACTCGCGCTCCTCGCGCGCACATGCATTCCCGTGCTCCACCCAAAGAGCACGATCCAAGACCTCCGCAAAGGTCCTAAGTTTGAGGGCGTGCACCGCCCGAAAGATATCCGGCCGAAGTCCGCGCACGAAACAATCGACCTTGTCCAACTCTCCGCGGACAACGTGCGGCACGCAATTAATGATGTACGAGAACTCCCTCTCGTACTCGCGCACCGAGCGGTTCCCCTGTTTCAACTTGCGGAACCTTTCTTGAAGCTTCCTTTTCTCGCTATCGGGGAAATAGGTGGCGAACACCATACCCCGAAACTCTTCCCACGATGGTGGCGGAAGGCTAGAGAGTCGATCACGTCGAACCCCCTTCCACCACACCTTCGCCGACCGCTCTAGACAATGAACGGCGAGGTGCACCTTGTCCCTCTCCAAAGTATAAAGGTCCTCGAAGAGCGTCTCGATTGCGTCGATCCATGTCTCTACGTCCCACGGATCCACGTTCTCCCCGCTAAAGATAGGCGGGTTGAACTTCTTGAACCTCATGAGAGCCGCAAGTGCGCGCTCTCGCTCCGCATCCTCCATGTCGGAATCGGGTATAGGGGCACCCGACCCCTCGGCTACAACCGGTGGCGCAGGTGGCACCACGGCCGGCGCCGGTGTCACCTCCTCGGCCGGTGCCGAAGCAGAGGCCGGAGGTACTCCCGACCTTTCCTCCCTAATCGCAGTCGCTTGCTGCGCCATATCGTCTTGGAGCCTTTTAATCTGCTCCTCCTGTCGCTGCATGGCTTCGGCCTGTTGCCGAACCACGCCCATTAGCTCGGTCAACTTATTGCGAAGAGCCGAGTTCTCGCCCTCCCCGAGTTGTTCGGGAGCCGCGCCCGATCCTCCGGGCCCGGCCCTCTTAGGAGGCCGTCCACGTACCATTATCCTGAAAACACAATGACTTTGGTCATTTCATGACATTTAAGGTCATTCGCGATATTATATTTCACGAAAATAAGCGTGAACCCAATCTAGGCGAAAGTCACACAAGAGTCCTTATTCCCCTCACTTGGTTTTCATGTTGTCGGCCGCCAACACGAACACACTTGGTGAAGAATAAGACACACCTCGAATCTACCTCTATTTCCAACTAGAGGCATAAGGACATAACCCAATCACTTATCTTTCGCCACATTAAAGATCTCGTCACTCACGAGCCTACACTCCTAGGGTCTTTTCCATCCTAGGGTTTCTTAGGTTAACCTAGACCGTTTCTATGCTCTGATACCACCTCAGTCTGTCACGCCCCGCCGGCCCTTTAATGCCAACTAGGTGGAAAGGGTAACCTCACGGGCGCATGCCCCAGACCCGCCAAACGGATAGAGTCCTTTCTACCCGCCCAAGGCGTCACAACACAAGCTTATCCACAATGTTCCAACTAGGAACGGAGTACAAGAGTTGCACAAGGAAAGCATCAACATAAAGAAGTTCTACTTCATTTACATCACATGGCACAATATACATGTCAAATTTTTTTCTTTTCCATTCCATACATCATGTTCCAAAACTATGGAATATACAACATTCATACAAGAATGAAAATCCCCTATGCTATCATAGTCCAAAATAGGGGTACAACTCTATGCATCACCAAAATGGAAGGGCCGCTATCTAAAGAGCCAAACCCTTGCCTCGCTCCGCCGCCTCACTCGCGGTAGGACCTGGAAAATGTGGGGTGAGAACTATAAACATAGTTCCCAGTGGGTAAGGCCACCCAAGAGAGAAGCTCGACCCACCAGGTCCAAAGAAACACCATATGTATAAGTTAGATCATATATAACTATGCAACAATTATTTACATGCTTAGTAAATAAACATAAAGGATGCAACCAAATGAAATATAATCTATCATTCTCTCCTAGGTTCATCCTATGTCTCACAATGACCAAGTTCTTTTACTTGTCGTTTACTTATGATTTCGGAATCGCCGTCTCACCATATCTGTTCCAATATTCAAGAGTGAGCTTGTCACCTCCTAGTTCGAGTAGCGAAATCGTCGCATACTCGGGATAGCGAAATCGTCGCATACCCCGTCTCAACACCGCCATCATATGGCATGGTAGCGAAATCGTCGCATACCCGGGATAGCAAAATCGTCGCACATCCCCCTCGACACCGCCAACACGTGGCGCGGTAGCGAAATCGTCGCATACTCGGGATCGCGAAATCGTCGCCTATCCCATGCCGGCACCGCCAACTCGTGGCATGGTAGCGAAATCGTCGCATACCCGGGATAGCAAAATCGTCGCACATCCCATTCTTTACATTACTTGCCAACCTAAATCTCATGATCTTAGGTTCAAGTCACTAAGTCTCGCCTATGTTTGATAACACTAGGCTTACTTACTCATTGCCAACCTAGGTTCCATGACTCTAGGTTCCAATCACATGTCCAACCTATGTTCAATGACACTAGGTTTCAATCTCACATGTTCAACCTATGTTCAATGACACTAGGTTTAAATCTCACACGTTCCAACCTATGTTCAATGACACTAGGTTTAAATCTCACATGCAACCATGCAACAAGTATAAATAATTGAATTGTACTTGAAATATCCATCATGCAATAGGAGTTCATTGTTCTACCTATCATGATTTTACCTTTGCCAACATGCACAATGCTAGGGTTCTCAACACATACCATTTTATTTTTTCAATGGATAATTACCCTAGACATGGAAGTGACCTAATCACTTCGGTAAACACAAACCCACCTCAAGAGCTTTCAAATCCTTGTATTCTTCAAGCTCCTAAGTGTCCAAGCTTTGAGTTCTTGCTTCAACCCAAGCTTCTATACGAAAACGGTTCGTTACTCGTTACGAACCCTAAAATCAACTCAATATATGAAATCAAGTGCTCCAACATGATTTCCTAAGCCTCAATTGCAATTATCGAAGGTCCAAATATTTTTAGAATCTCACATTGCAAAAGCCCTCATTCTACCTACGGTTTGCATGCATGCAAGCCAAACCCTAGATTTCATGGCCAAACACCCACCATTTGTGGTTTAGGTTGCCAAGGGTTCCCAAAAACCTCATTTCAAAGGATTAAATCCAAGGTTTGAACCCAAAACGTGAGGTACTAACCTTAATCACGAAATCCCCAAGCTCCTTCTTGCACCAAGAAGCTTCTTTTCTCCTTTGGAAGCTTTTTCCAAGATCAATCCACCTTTTCTCCAAGTTTTGGAGAGATCTCTAGAGAGAGAAAGTGGGAGAGATGGAGAGGAGAAGTGGAGAAGATGATCTCTGTGAAAGGGAAGTGTTCTCAGCCTTTCTAATACCCCCACGCATGTGAAAAGACCAAAATGCCCCTCTCCACAAACAACACAACAACCAGCCAAAATCTGGACATTGTATACCGGTATGTGCATTTGCATACCGGTATACGGGTGCTGATTCCGGTATACCTCAGGGATTCCGCAGAACCCGAGAGCTGATCTCACTGTTTCGCACACAGTATACCGGTATGCCATTTTCACATACCGGTATACCCCGAAAAATTCCACAAACCCGAGAGCTAGGTTTCTCGGTTTAACACAGCATTCCGGTATACCATTTCACATACCGGTATACCAAGCTCCAATTCCGGTATTAGAGTTCACATACCGGAATCCAGTGCAGACTTTACCAATTCTGCAGTTTTAACTTATCGAAGTCCGTTTTCACGCCTCTTTTGCGCCGAAAACACTTCGCACAAGTCCCGAACTTGGCCAAAGCCTCATATATAGCCTCTTATGCCATTTTCTCACTAGAACTCTACAATTTGTAGAAGTTCAGTACGATGCACTGAAATTCAGTGTACTACATCACGTCTCTCACGTCTTGCATTCCTAGGGTCTGCCAAAGCCTAGAGTTTACTAAGTTCCAACGACCTATTCCTAAGCTCTGATACCAACTTAATCTGTCACGCCCCGGATTACACGTTTCCCCGGGCTCGCCAACAGGTATGTCGTATACATAGAATTTTCTATGTATACGAAGCGATAGCTAACCTGTAAACAAAGCATACAAACAACTACAAGAGATATAGAGCTGAAATTAGATATACTAATAGAACAAAAGCCACCTGTACATATAGGATCCAAAATACAACAGTTCCTCCAAAGCCAAAAATAGGTACAAGTCCACCTCTCACAGGAACGACCAGTTCACACTATATGTACATGGCACAACTCAAAAAGAAACTATCTCCAGTAGGGTCCTCCTCTAGGAAAAATTAGGAATAGTAGGGATCTAGCTCGCGACTCCCTTACCTCGATCCGCAGGAACAGAAGCAGCAGCCGCAACAGACGAAGGCTCTACAAGAAAAGGTGGCAACAATGGGTGTGAGAACTACTATCAAAAGAAGTAGTCCTCAGTGGGTACCGCTACCGACCCCAACGGTCCACCCACTAAGTCTACGAGACTAACAGTATAGCCGGTAGGTAAAGAAATAATAAAGTAAGCTGGAATAAACTCTACAGCTGAAATGCCACTACCCTACCACTATCCAAGTCATACTCTCAAAGTATAAGCTTTACTAATGTGAATAGTCACTCCTGACCCAATCTAACGGAACCGCCCAAAAAGGCTCGTCCAGCCAAAAGCCTAGCCACACCGCACACTACCAAAAGGTAGTCGGTCCAAGAATCATATCTACTAATTTGCAGCGACATCAACGCATGAGAGGCCTCACTCCGAAGCGGCACTCGGGGGAGCTACCCAACCGAGTTAATAAGCGTATCTCTGTCGAGCACAATCAGACTCCGGCAGGCTATAATCAAATAAAAAGGGATCAAATGGGCCAAAGACTCCAAGCTCACGTGCCCTCAGCACAAACTGATACTAAAACAAGAATCTGGGTCCACCGTCAACCCCGACGGCACCCGGTAATACTAAACAGCCTAACCCTACTGTATACACAAGCTCGGCATCTCAGCACGAGCGTAAACTCGTCCTACAACAATCTAAGTATCCACCTCGCACTAACAGCGGTGATACAAGAACAGAAACGGCTTCTAGAGCTAAATCTGATAACAGTTACGAAAAGTGACGGTTGTAGGTTTACGAGTTTTCTCCTAAGTCAAATCCCAGTTCAGCATGTAAAATCATGACTTTAAATTATTAATTTATGCTCCAAATTCAGATTTCATATAAACACATACAAATTCATGAATTTGAGCTACTAACATGAAAAATCTGATAAAAAAATAACATGCTGCACTCTCTACAACTTAGGAGAAATTCCGAAGCTTTCGGCAACATCAACCCACCTCAAAAGCTATCCAACAAAGTCTAAGAGTCGAGTGGAAGGCCTCCAAACAAAACCAGCTGAAACCGAGCTCAAACCAGCCAAAACAGGATTCGGATCCCCCTGCTCAAGTTCTGGGCGCCCAGAACATCAGCCCAGAACTGCAGCCTGGCAGCACGACCAATAGGGATTCAACATGTGATAAAATCTAAATCCTAAGTCCAAATGCAGTGAAATTTACCCAACTCACCAGCAGGGGCTCAAGAACAATCCCACCAAATTTCAGCCAAAACGGAGTTCGATATGACCTCCAAAAAGCCTTTGCATGAATTCGGACCCAAATTCTGGATCCTCCAAAACTGCATCCAGAAGTTCCAGTAACTAAGTAAATAACACTTCTAGCGTAATTCCTGGAATTCCCACAAGTCTAGCCCAGGGAATAGGGTCACATACCTCCCAAATACTGTGATGGATCAATCCAAATCTTCTCCAAAGCTTTTAACAAAAATCTGGATTAAAAAATCCAAGAATTCCATCAAGGATCCACAATTTCAGCACTTAAGCTTAATTCTCAAAATCTGAGCTAGTACTCACCTTTGAATTCTCAAACTAGGTGGAAAGAACCTCCAAACCAGTAAGGGATGAGGGAAAACCAATCCTCACTTCAAAAATCCAGCTCCATAGAGATTTGGATCCATAAGATCAAAGAAAAACCCAAATTTCAGTTCAAGAACACAAGGGGTCCAATAAAACAGCAACTGCAGCGTACGTACCTGTCCAAAATGCGATTGGAAGGATCCCACACCTTCCTCACAGTCCAACAAACCAAGTTTCGTGGAATTTGGACACTCCTACACTGCACACGAGCAGAAACGCCACAGGTCGACGCTGCTGTTCTGCAGGAATCCAAAGCCTTCAATGGAAAATATGCAATTTAGAAGAATTGGAGGGTGTTTCCTGCAATTATCCAGGGTTCACTATGAAGGAGAGGAGAAAAAAAATCTCAGGGGGTCGTCCACCCTCTTTTATAAACATAGGGATAGGATACAAAGAGCCTTAAGATCAAAATGCTGCTAACCTGTCCCAAGCTGAAAAACCAACATTCGGGCGCCCAGAACCCAAGAAGTGGACGCCCAGTTCTTCCAGCCTGCACCCGACCAGCACTTCGGACTCTCCGCCTCGCGGTCTGGTGTACCCTAACGTGGTCCGGCGAAACTCACCTACCACCTCACACAAAAAGATCGATATTCACGAGGTAACATTCGGACCCACTTTTCGGGCGCCCTAACACTGGATCTGAAATGACTTAGCGATTCAAAGAACAAGCACTCAACATCTGGGCGCCCAAAACCTAACTTTCGGGCACCCTAAAGTTTCAAACGTCCAAAACTTTAATTTTGGCTTATTTCGGTGCTCCTAGTCCGTTTTCGCGTCTATTTTGCGCCAAAACGACTCCGACTCGTCCCGACCCTCTCTAGAAGTGTCGAACAGTCTAGGATACTGCAGTCATTTTGTCAGTTAGGCTCCAGGGGTACTACAATATGTTTCCATGAACGTCCAAAGAATTAATAAGATGATGACATATATTCTCAAGCATTGAGAATTTGAGACATGTTGTTGTGCTCTGGAAAAATTAAATGTCGTAATAATTAATGTTTCAGCTGTTGATCAATGTGTCTATAGAATGTCGAGATGAGTTGGAATCATTTTGACGTAAAATTTATGCCACAATTTATTCCCAAGCTTGAATCAATTTCAGCTGTAATAAGATAAGTTAATTAGTACCTAGAGCACACCATACCTCCCCTAACCACATCTAATTGAATATTTTGGCTTGTAGCTCAACTGAACTCTTCTCCGTTTTCTTCTCTTTCTTCCTCCTTCCTTCTCCTCTCCTTTTTCCTCCCTTCTTCCTGCGAGCTGCAGCAAAGGAGTGGCAGCTGCTGCTGGCTGCCAGCATCAATTCCAGTAGTAGCAGTTGCTAGTGACTGTAGCACTTGTAGCAGCAAATGCAGCAGCAGCTGGAGCAATTGCAGTAGAAGGAGAGGCATTTGGTCTTCCTCTTCCCCACCTTCATCTCTGCAGCAAACCTTAGTCGCAGCTAACTACAGCAGCAACCAGAAGAGAAGCGGTCTGCAGCAGTAGCCAGTAGTTATTGATGCTGCCAACAGTAATGACAACAGGGGCAGCAGGGGTGGAAGCTCCAATTTCGAAATTTGGAGCTAGTTGTGGTGAAGTAGGGGGGATAGTGAAGCTCAAATTGCACCTTATATTAGCTAAATTTGAAAGTAATTTGGTCAGATTTTTGCAATGGTGGAATTGAGGCTGAATTTCAAGCATTATTGGATTTCGTTAATTTCAGATTTTAATTCTCCTAGCTGACAAATTGATGGATCCTTGCTGATTTCTTCTTCAATTATAGTTGAATTGGAGCTGTTTCTACTTGGATTTCAGGTTAGTATGGGTGAATTTGAGAGGAATTGGGAGTTTGAGCTGAAATGTGCAATTCGTTGAGATTTCTATTAATTTCTGCACACAATTTTTTTTATTGGAACTTCTAGCTGCGAAATTGAGTTTTGTGGACAATCTAGAGAGAAAGAGGAGCTTGGAGACTTGTTTATTCAACCAAATTTCAGGTTGGTAAAGTTTAATTAGCGAATTTCTCTTTGTGGTGCTGACATTATGGGAATTGTCGGATTTCGTTATATTTCAGCCTCCAATTTTCCTAGCTGAACAACTGGACGAGTTTTGATAGAAATTCCTTCAACTCCTACTAGTTTGAAGATGCTTACAGTGATTTATGTGGTAGGTGAATTCAATTTTGGCTTAAGTGGAGTTTTAAATGTCGAAATGGATTTCCGATTAGATTTTTGGACTTCGAATGTTGTTGCAGGCTGACAGCATTGAGTAGGAGATTTGGAAGCTAAATTGGATAGGTTTTCCTACTCCAACTTCAAAATTGATAATTCATGACTAGAGTTGGGAATGTGAGGATACTATCCATACCTTCTTTGAGTTGGAATTGCAGGTTAGTAGCTCCAATTTTGATGTTGGTCGAAGATTGTGCATAATGCTGGATTTTGGACTGCACTGGACCAACTTCGGATTTTGATAAAATCTATTTGAATTTCTTCTAGAAGCTGAGCTTTGGAATAGGTGGGAGTGATCTTAACTTCATCCTCTCTTGGTTAGAATCTTATTTGGACCAATTTGGAGATAAGATGAATGAGAATTTCAGTTCTCATTGAAGTCCAAAATCGAAAAACAGTTTTTACGTCGCAGTTGAATTCTTGACCTCTATTTCTTATTTGTGATGGATTTTCGTAGTGAATTATAGATTTTTCTTATATATAGAAGTCAAAGATTGCTCGAGGATTATCCCTTAACCTCATCTTGTCTTGGATTTCCTTGTGGAGCAAGGAATTGGCAGCACTAAGGTGCAGTCCAGCAGCAGTTACGGTAATGCATTCCAGCAATGGCCACTGAATTGGAGGGTGAAATTACTGGATTTTGATGCTTCAACTAATAAAGTGAAACCTACTCTCAGTCTACCTCATTTTGTGGAGTAGGGGAACAAGTTATTTAGCCGAATTGGCAAGAATTTGAGCTTCAATTGAGGTAATTTTGGTTGTAATGCTGATTTTCGATCTTGAAGCTTTATTTTTGGGAGTTATGACTCGAACTTTCTTGTGAGTGATTTCTAGGAGATTCTAGCTAATCCATTCCTAAATCGTAGCTGATTCAAGTTGCTCCAAGCTGAATTGTAAGGTGCATTGGCTCCGAATTAAGTAAATTTGATTCAGAAGTCGAATTCATATGTATTATTGACTTTTGTTAGAAATTTTATTCGACTTTTAATTTCGTTAAATCCAGCAGGAATTCTTGGATTTTGTCTTCACTTCCCTTTTAATTGGAGCTAGGGGAAGGTGCCTGTGAAGTATCAGTTTGATCCGTGATCAGATTAGCGCGCTAGGCGGGTTAATATCTACCGAATTTTTTGGAATTTCTCCTGAGTTTTTGTAGAATTTCAGCATGTATTGTTATATTTTGATCATTATCCTGTTCAGCTCAGTCATTGGATTGATAGATAGTGATGCATACATATACCGAGAGTTTAGTGACTTGAGCATTAGTAGTGTAGTAGCATATTAGCTGTAGAGTTTCTTCCAGCTTTCTACTTTTGCTCTTTCATCTATCAACTTTACCTTTCAGTTTTGTAGACTTAGTAGGTAGGCCGTTGGCGTCAATGACGGTACCTACTGAGGACTACTTTGTTTTACAGTAGTTCTCACATTCATTGTTGCCACATTTTTCTTCTAGAGCTTTCAGTTGCTGCTGTTGCTTCTAATCGAGGTAAGGGAATCGCGAGCTAGATCTCTGTCTACCCTGGTCGTCATGCTAAAGCAGTGCCCCTTTTGGAGATAGTTTATTTTTGTTTAGTCATATACATACAGTTATATTTACCTTCTACTGTCCAGAGTTGTCAGGTGATGGTGTTGTACTTATGGATTATATTGTACATGTTGGATTACATATATGTACAGGTGACTCTTTATTTCTATTTTAGTAGCTTTGTTACTCTATAATAGTTGTTCTTGTACTATTTGCAGGTGCTTCTATCGCTTCGTGTACACAGGGCGTCCTGTGTATGTGGCGGATCTGTTGGCGAGCCCGGGTAGAGCTAGAACCCGGGGCATGACACATGTATCATTGGTGGTTAATTCTTAACTGCTCCCGATCGATGGATCATCACGGGGATAGTGATTGATCCGGTGAGATTGATGAGGATCAAAATGGCAACCTAAGAGGGGGGGTGAATTAGGTTTCTAAAATAAAATATTAAATAATTAAGTAATTTAAAAACTCGAAACAAATAAAGTGAGAGAAAGTGAGAAGTTAGAGAAATGCAAACTCAAGAAGCACACAATCGATTTGTTTCGAGGTTCGGCACTTTGCCTACGTCCCTGCCAACTTCTGAACACAAGAGAACGTTGGATCTCCACTAAACGATGCTTTGGCGGGCAAGCACCAAGCCTTCACACCAACACCTTCTTCTCTCAAGAAGGTTACACTTTCAAGCTTCAACTCTTTTCTTTTCTCTCTTTTACAAGATGATATCTCACTATCAATTACACTCAAGTTTAGAGAGAGGATTGAGGGCTAAGAGTATTAAAAATGCTGAAGTATATAAGCTCAATTGGACTTCAAAATCCCTGCTGAGAAAGGCCTCAAGACCATCTAGTTATAGCCTCAGCTGCTCCAGACCGTTGCACTTTCGGGCGCCCTAAACATGACTTTCGGGCGCCCAGATGTTGAGCACGCGCACTGCACAACCAGCGGCCTGTCAGACCCGTGCGCCGCTTTTCTGGATCCGTACATTCGGGCCTCCAGAAATTGTGGGCACCCAGATCACGCGCACTGCACATCCAGCGGCCTGTCAGACCCGTGCGCCGCTTTTCTGGATCCGTACATTCGGGCCTCTAGAAATTTGTGGGCGCCCAGAACATGTGCGTCGATTTTCCTGACACTGTCAGACCACGCGCGCCGTTTTCTCTGAGCAGAACTTTTGGGCCTCCAGAAGTTTGTGGGCGCCCAGAACATGCGCGTCGACTTTTCTTACACTGTCAGACCACGCGCGCCGTTTTTTCTGAGCAGAACTTTTGGGCCTCCAGAAGTTTGTGGGCGCCCAGAACATGCGCGTCAACTTTTCTGACACTGTCAGACCATGCACGCCGTTTTCTCTGTGCAGAACTTTCGGGCCTCCAGAAGTTAACTTGTGGGCACCCAGATCAGGTGAAGAAGTTTCTGGACCACCCAAACAGCAAACAGACAGGATCCACAAAACCTGAGCAGAACTTTCGGGCCTCCAGAAGTTAACTTGTGGGCGCCCAGATCAGGTGAAGAAGTTTCTGGACCACCCAAACATCAAACAGACAGGATCCACAAAACCTGAGCAGAACTTTTGGGCCTCCAGAAGTTTGTGGGCGCCCAGATCAGGTGAAGAAGTTTCTGGACCACCCAAACAGCAAACAGACAGGATCCACAAAATCTGAGCAGAACTTTTGGGCCTCCAGAAGTTTGTGGGCGCCCAGATCAGGTGAAGAAGTTTCTGGACCACCCAAACAGCAAACAAACAGGATCCACAAAACCTGAGCAGAACTTTTGGGCCTCCAGAAGTTTGTGGGCGCCCAAAACATGCGCGTCAACTTTTCTGACACTGTCAGACCACGCGCGCCGAAATTGCTGATCAGGAACTTTTGGGCCTCCAGAAGTTTGTGGGCGCCCAGAACAGAGTCCAAAACACAAACTTGACAGAAAATAATTTTTGAGAAGTTTTTGAATATTGTTTGAAGTCCCATGTGCTTTAGATGATAAAAAGAGTAAGTTAAAATATAGCTCGACATTTCATACTTTAATCTTTAAAGGACAATGTTAAAAGGTGGAGTAGAGAGATATTTTATCTACTTGTCAAGGTAGCTTCAAGTGGTGAAGCTTAGTGCTAGAGGATTGCCCATCTTGAGTCCATTTGAAGATAGAGAAGTCTAAACACAAAACTCAAGATAAAAGATTAGTTCAATTATTTGTTATCATCAAAATCTAAAGAATGATTATGGCCACTAGGCCAACAATCTCCCCCTTTTTGATGATGACAAATAATGTGATATAAGATTCAAATAAGTAGAGAGCAATAAGAATAGAATACTCCCCCTAAATATATGCATATCTTTGACAATTAATTTTGGCATATATCACAATCATAGGCATAGCATATATCACAATCATAAGTGAAAAATAACCAATTAAGCATATATCAAAGCACCATAACATAAGCATATCATTAGTTAGTACCAAAATAAAGCATATCACATATCACAAGTTCTCCCCCTTTGTCATCACAAAAAAAAAACATAAGGAGACTTAGTAGCAAAAAGCATAAATGAAAGCATAAAAGAGTAATCAATAAAAGCTAGTCATCATCGTCATCCTCTAGATCATCGTCCTCTTGACCCGTAGGAGAGACCGGCGGAGGCACGGTGGAGGAGGAAGGTCGATCACCATAAGGCCCATAAGCGGCATAGAAGGCACTAGAAGGTCCAAAGATAGAGTCCATGTAATCCTTTATGCCGGAAACTTCCGTCTTGATCTCATGCATGCGTTCGTCCATCCTATCAAGCCTATGAAAGATTTGATTTTGAAAATCCATAGGAGGTGGATCATGAGGCGGAGGAACATAGGGCGGTGGCTCAACCGGTGGAGAAGGCTCATGTGGAGGCGGCTCAAAGTGCATAGGCTCATCCTCGGTGTCGTCGCCATCGTTGTCATCACCTTGATCAATCACATTCTTTCTCACCCAATTTTCATAACGATTTTTCTTAAATCCAAGGGTTGAGAAGGTATCCGTACTAATGGCGGTGGGGAATTTCCTCGGCCGTTCATCATGAAGATCAAAAGCAATAAAGTGAAGGACGGCGGAGAGCAAAGAGCCATACGGGAGCGAGCGCGAGGTGTGAGATGCGGCGGTGGCCATGTGGCGAATAACAATGTACCCCAAATTGACCCGGATTCCCTCAAAGAGATGATAAAGGAGAAAAAGATCCATCTTTTGAACGGCGGTGTGGTGACCGTCTCGGGGAAGAATTAACTTAGTGAGAAGAAAATGGGCGAGGCGGTGTGGAAAAGAAAGGTGAGAGCTATCTTCCCTAGAAGTAGAATGCTCACTAAGAAAGCGAGTGCGGAGTTGAGCCTCGGTGAAAGTGCGAAAGTTCCAAACATTGGTTTGGTAGTAGCGAACGCCGTCAAAAGGAATGTTTAAAACGGTGTGAAGAAGGGTAGGTGTAATGGAAAAATCACGTCCTCGGATACGGGAAGTGATAGTAACATAATCGGGATCAAAGGAAGCATTTGCATAGAAAATCCTAATTAGGTCGGGATAAAAAGGTTGATGATTTTGAACAAAATGGTCCCAACCTACATTGGTGAGCCTATCTAAAAGTTCAAAGCAATCAAAATTTAGATGATGAATGCTACGACAAGGTTGAATGAGACGACCTAAAAGATATTTATCTTGAGCTTCCCTAGAGATAAAATTAAATGCATCAAAATCGTCATTAGAAGGATCTCTAGGAGGTCCATGTGAGGAGGGGCCACTAGATGCATTTTTAGTTCTAGGCATTTTTTTTTTTTTTTGAAATCTAGGGTTTATGCAAATGATGAACAAAAGCAAGATCTAAGATGAAAATGGGTGATAATCTTGGTGGAGAATGAGATTAGAATGCAAAAAGTACAAAAAATATGTAGGTAAAAAGATCTAGGTTAGGGTTTTCTAAGAACACTAAGAACAAAAAAAATGAAAAAAAAAGAGAAGAATATACCACAGATCTGAGGAAAAAAAGAGGAGAAAGAGGAGTTGGGGAGATCCGGGCTCAGGGGCGACTGTGGTGCCGGAAGTGGGCGGCCGGGAAGAGGGCGGCCGGGAAGTGGGCGGCCGGATGAGGGTGCAGCGCAGGAAGAGGGCGCGGGCGCGGCAGATCTGTGCTCGGGAAGAATCGGGCCGGAGGCGGAACGGAAGTGGACGGCCGATCAGAGCCGGAGGCGGAGCAGGCACGGGTTCGGCACGGGGAGTGGGCGACCGGAGTGGGAGGAGGAAGAAGAAGAAAAGAAGAGAAAAAAAAGAAAGGGGTCGGGCGGTTGGGACATCAGGGGGCACCGCTCGCGGGTGTCGGGCGCGGGTGAGGACCGAAGCGGGCGCCCACTAATCGGATCCGGAACCCGTTAACCCGTTAGGTTAAAAGGGGTGAAGGAGACCGGAATTATTTCGGGCATCCAAAAAATTTTCGGGCGTCCGGAAAAAGGTACGGACGCAAAAAAAAATCTCAATAAAACAAAAAAAATCAAATAAAAAAATCATTCAAGTAATCAATATAGAAGAATCAAGCGTTCAAATTAATAATTCCTAATTCTCTTCTAAGTTGAGTGAATCTATCCTCACTAAGTGGTTTAGTAAAGATGTCCGCTAATTGATGATGGGTATCGACAAAATCTATGGTGACATCACCCTTTTGAATATGATCTCTAATGAAATGATGTCTAATTTCAATGTGTTTAGTTCTAGAATGTTAAATAGGATTTCTAGATAGGTTGATGGCACTAGTATTATCACATTTGATTGGAACTTGTTTTAGATGCACTCCAAAGTCCTCAAGGGTTTGTTTCATCCATAAAACTTGTGCACAACAACAACCCGCCACAATATATTCGGCTTCGGCAGTTGAAAGTGCAACCGAATTCTGCTTTTTCGAAGACCATGAGACTAAGGAGTGACCAAGAAACTGACAAGTTCCACTTGTACTTTTACGATCAACTTTGCATCCGGCAAAGTCAGCATCCGAAAACCAATGAGATTAAAACTAGTGCCCTTGGGATACCATAATCCTAAGTTGAGAGTTCCCTTAACATATCTAAGAATTTTCTTTACGGCCACTAGGTGTGACTCCTTAGGTTGAGCTTGAAACCGAGCACACAAGCAAACACTAAACATGATGTCCGGCCTACTTGCGGTAAGATAAAGTAGACTACCAATCATACCTCGGTAGAGCTTGATATCAACATCTTGGCCTTTTTCGTCCTTATCAAGTTTAGTTGAAGCACTCATGGGAGTATTTGTCTCTTTTGAGCTCTCTAAGCCAAATCTTTTGATTAGATCCTTTGCGTATTTGGCTTGATTGATGAATATTCCATCCTTCGTTTGCTTGACTTGGAGTCCAAGGAAGAAGGAGAGTTCGCCCATCATGCTCATTTCAATCTCATATTGCATTAGCTTAGAGAATTCTTTGCAAAGAGATTCGTTAGTAGCACCAAATATGATATCATCAACATAAATTTGTACAATGAGAAAATCTTTATCCTTTATCTTGATAAATAATGTAGTGTCAACTTTTCCTCTTGAAAAATTATTTGAAATAAGAAAAGTGCTAAGTCTTTCATACCAAGCTCTAGGAGCTTGTTTTAAACCATAAAGTGCTTTTGAAAGTTTAAAGACATGATTGAGAAAATCGTGTTTCTCAAAGCCGGGTGGTTGCTCAACATAGACTTCTTCGGAAATATATCCATTTAAGAAAGCACTTTTTACGTCCATTTGAAATAACTTGAAGTTCATGTAAGAGGCAAAAGCCAAAAGAATTCGAATAGCTTCAAGTCGAGCAACAGGTGCAAAAGTTTCATCAAAATCAATCCCTTCAATTTGGTTGAAACCTTGGGCCACTAGTCTAGCCTTGTTTCGAACCACAACACCAGATTCATCTCGCTTGTTTCGGAAGATCCATTTAGTGCCAATAACGGTATGATCACTTGGTCTTTCCACAAGCGTCCAAACTTGGTTTCGCTCAAATTGATTTAGTTCATCTTGCATCGCAATGAGCCAATTTTCGTCATTACTAGCCTCAACGAAATTCTTAGGTTCAATTTGAGACAAGAAAGCTAAGTGGTCACAAAGTAATCTAAGAGAGGATCTAGTCTTGACCTTTTGACTAGGATCTCCAATGATGGAGTCCTTGGGATGATAAGTAGTAAATTTCCACACTTTAGGTAGAGGAGTGAGTTCATTATCTTTAGAAATGAACTCCTCAACTTCCTTGGATTGAACAATCTCTTGTGGTGTGGAATTTATATTTAACTTATCAAAGTCAAGAAGATCATCTTCAATAGAAGTATACTTTCCCTTAGATTCTTCAAAGAGAACATGCATGCTTTCCTCTATTACCAAAGTTCGTCGATTATAGACTCGATAAGCTTTGCTAGTAGAGGAATATCCCAAGAATATTGCTTCATCGGATTTAGCATCAAACTTTCCCAACTTGTCTTTTGTGTTCAAGATGAAATATTTACAACCAATAATTTTAAAATAACCAATGTTGGGAATTCTACTATGCCATAACTCAAAGGGGGTTTTCTCAAGAATTGGTCGAATTAGAACACGGTTCATGATGTAACAAGCCGTGTTTACGGCTTCGGCCCAAAAATATTTTGGCAACTCCCCCTCAATTAACATAGATCTAGCCATCTCTTAGAGAGATCTATTTTTGCGTTCAACAACTCCATTTTGTTGAGGTGTACGAGGAGTAGCAAACTGATGTTCTATTCCCAATTCATTGCAAAACTCCCCAAAGTTACGGTTTTCGAATTCACCTCCATGATCACTTCTAATTTTAGAAATAATACAACCTTTTTCATTTTGAACACGAAAGACAAATTCTTTGAAGGATTAAAAGTGTCATACTTGTGTCTCAAAAATAAGGTCCAAGTATATCTTGAGTAATCATCAACAATTACAAAAACATAGTTACTTCCACCAAGGCTAGAGATATCAATTGGACCAAAGAGATCCATATAGATTAACTCCAAAGGCCTAGATGTAGAAATAACATTTTTGGATTTAAAAGAAGATTTTACTTGTTTTGCTTGAGCACAAGTACTACAAACATCATCTTTGGCATAGTTAATTTTAGGTAAACCTTTTACAAATTTTTCCTTGGAAAGTTTTGAAAGAGAATCCATACTAGCATGAGCTAGCCTTTTATGCCAAAGCCAAGATTCGTTAATTTGAACCGAAAAATATTTTTCACCTTCATGAGAAAGTTTGCTTAGATCAACGGTGTAGACATCTTGGATCTAAAGCCCATAAAAGCTACCTCATTTGTAGAAGGATCAAGGATGCTACAATGAGATGCTTCGAACTTTACAAAATAGCCTTTGTCACACAATTGGCTAATGCTCAATAAATTGTGCTTAAGGCCATCAACTAAAAGAACATTTGAAATATTAACCTTCTCATTTCCTATTGTGCCGGTTCCAATGATCTTTCCTCTAGTGTTGTCTCCAAATGTGACAAAGCCTCCATCTTTATTTTCAAGTGATTTAAACTTGGTTTGATCCCAAGTCATGTGTCTTGAGCATCCGCTATCCAAGTACCATTTGTCACTTGCACCTTTTGATTGGAGACACACCTCATCTTCAAGAGCCATGAGACATAGAATAGAGCTTTGTTCCTCAAGGCAAATTTGGGCAACTTCGTTTTTCGATTCGTCACCGCTAGACTCGTCGGGGGTGTCCCAATTTAGAGCATTGAATGCTTTCTTTTTCTTGTCTTTCTTAAAGGCCTTGCTTGGAAGAGTGCATTCGCTTTTCAAATGCCCTGGTTTGTTGCAATTGTAGCAAATGATTCCCTTCTTGAATCCCTCACCTTTGAACTCGTCTCGTTTAGGTCTTCTCAAGTTGCGCCTCTTAATTAGTCGGTCGAGCCTTTTTTGAAATCATAGCAATTTCTTCGCTTGAACCTTCTTCGCCATCTTCACTATCAGAAGCTATGACTCCCTTAAGTGCAAGACTCTTCTTTTTCTCGGGAGGCTCTTCGTTGTCATATTCTTTGAGGCGTTGTTCATGCGCCATGAGTGATCCGACAAGTTCGTCAATCTTTACTTTGTCCAAATCATGAGCTTCTTGGATAGCCGTAACCTTAGGTATCCAACTTCTTGGTAGCACACGGAGAAGTTTTCGCACCAAGTCCGATTGAGGAAAATCTTTACCTAAGGCTTTCAAGCTATTTATAATGTTAGTGAATCTTGTGAACATATTTGAAATGGATTCACTTTCTTCCATTTTGAATAGTTCATAACTTGACATAAGCATGCTTATTTTAGATTCCTTCACCCTAGAAGTTTCTTCATGAGTAACTTCTAATTTATCCCAAATCTCTTTAGCCGTTGTGCATGTAGAGATTCGATGAAACTCATCTCTACTAAGAGCGCAGAGGAATGAATTAATTGCTTTAGCATTTAATTGAAAACGAAATTTTTCCGCTTCCATTCCATTCCGCTCTTGATTTTGATGGAGTGACATAACCACTTTCGATTATATCCCAAATATCAAAATCTAGAGATTGAAAGAATATCTTCATTCTAATCTTCCAAAAAAGATAATCGGTCCCATCAAAAAATGGTGGCCGAACAATAGATTGTCCTTCGATATTCTTTCCCATGGATGCTATTCTCACTTAGATTTTAATCTAAATAATGTGAGACCTCGCTCTGATACCAATTGAGGATCGAAATGGCAACCTAAGAGGGGGGGTGAATTAGGTTTCTAAAATAAAATGTGAAATAATCAAGTAATTTAAAAACTCGAAACAAATAAAGTGAGAGAAAGTGAGAAGTTAGAGAAATGCAAACTCAAGAAGCACACAATCGATTTGTTTCGAGGTTCGGCACTTTGCCTACGTCCCCGCCAACTTCTCAACACAAGAGAATGTTGGATCTCCACTAAACGATGCTTTTGCGGGCAAGCACCAAGCCTTCACACCAACACCTTCTTCTCTCAAGAAGGTTACACTTTCAAGCTTCAACTCTTTTCTTTTCTCTCTTTTACAAGATGATATCTCACTATCAATTACTTAGAGAGAGGATTGAGGGCTAAGAGTATTAAAAATGCTGAAGTATATAAGCTCAATTGGACTTCAAAATCCCTGCTGAGAAAGGCCTCAAGACCATCTATTTATAGCCTCAGCTGCTCCAGACCGTTGCACTTTCGGGCGCCCTAAACATGACTTTCGGGTGCCCAGATGTTGAGCACGCGCACTGCACAACCAGCGGCCTGTCAGACCCGTGCGCCGCTTTTCTGGATCCGTACATTCGGGCCTCCAGAAATTGTGGGCACCCAGATCACGCGCACTGCACATCCAGCGGCCTGTCAGACCCGTGCGCCGCTTTTCTGGATCCGTACATTCGGGCCTCCAGAAATTTGTGGGCGCCCAGAACATGTGCGTCGGTTTTCCTGACACTGTCAGACCACGCGCGCCGTTTTCTCTGAGCAGAACTTTTGGGCCTCCAGAAGTTTGTGGGCGCCCAGAACATGCGCGTCGACTTTTCTTACACTGTCAGACCATGCGCGCCGTTTTCTCTGAGCAGAACTTTTGGGCCTCCAGAAGTTTGTGGGCGCCCAGAACATGCGCGTCAACTTTTCTGACACTGTCAGACCATGCACGCCGTTTTCTCTGAGCAGAACTTTCGGGCCTCCAGAAGTTAACTTGTGGGCACCCAGATCAGGTGAAGAAGTTTCTGGACCACCCAAACAGCAAACAGACAGGATCCACAAAACCTGAGCAGAACTTTCGGGCCTCCAGAAGTTAACTTGTGGGCGCCCAGATCAGGTGAAGAAGTTTATGGACTACCCAAACAGCAAACAGACAAGATCCACAAAACCTGAGCAGAACTTTTGGGCCTCCAGAAGTTTGTGGGCGCCCAGATCAGGTGAAGAATTTTTTGGACCACCCAAACAGCAAACAGACAGGATCCACAAAACTTGAGCAGAACTTTTGGGCCTCCAGAAGTTTGTGGGCGCCCAGATCAGGTGAAGAAGTTTCTGGACCACCCAAACAGCAAACAGACAGGATCCACAAAACCTGAGCAGAACTTTTGGGCCTCCAGAAGTTTGTGGGCGCCCAGAACATGCGCGTCAACTTTTCTGACACTGTCAGACCACGCGCGCCGAAATTGCTGATCAGGAACTTTTGGGCCTCCAGAAGTTTGTGGGCGCCCAGAACAGAGTCCAAAACACAAACTTGACAGAAAACAGTTTTTGAGAAGTTTTTGAATATTGTTTGAAGTGCCATGTGCTTTAGATGATAAAAAGAGTAAGTTAAAATATAGCTCGACATTTCATACTTTAATCTTTAAAACACAATGTTAAAAGGTGGAGTAGAGAGATATTTTATCTACTTGTCAAGGTAGCTTCAAGTGGTGAAGCTTAGTGCTAGAGGATTGCCCATCTTGAGTCCATTTGAAGATAGAGAAGTCTAAACACAAAACTCAAGATAAAAGATTAGTTCAATTATTTGTTATCATCAAAATCTAAAGAATGATTATGGCCACTAGGCCAACAATTGATACACAAGTGGCGTCCCCTTGGGTAGACGAGTCTCGAGTCAACAGTGTCGGGACACTAGAGCGAATGTGCAGATGGTTGTTAGAGAATAAGGGTACCGAGCATGACCAACGCGAGAAGTCACTTGGATGTCTACTCACTCGTCAGTGACTTACTCAATGTTGCAATAGTGTGACTGGTCCTTTTACCTGCGGTGCCTCGGCTATTCACAATGAGGTTACTGTAGTTTGACTGTACTCATTGTGAATAGTCGAGGCCCTTGGGTAGACGAGTCTCGAGTCAACAGTGTCGGGACACTAGAGTGAATGTGCAGATGGTTGTTAGAGAATAAGGGTACCGAGCATGACCAACGTGAGAAGTTACTTGGATGTCTACTCACTCGTCAGTGACTTACTCAATGTTGCAATAGTGTGACTGGTTCTTTGACCTGCGATGCCTCGGCTATTCACAATGAGGTTGCTGTAGTTTGACTGTACTCATTGTGAATAGTCGAGGCACCGCAGGTATGACGCCCCAACTTCCCAGGGGGTCACCCATCCTAGGACTACTCCCGTCCTAGCACGCTTAACTCTCTCAACCTCTTCGGTCTAGCCACGCCGAAAATGCTTAAGCCGGGTTGAGAGTTTAGCCCTATTATATCTCATAAATAGGACTAATCTGGGGTCTCACAAGCTCCCCCCCTTTAAGCCCTGACGTCCTCGTCAGGCTCAGACACACAAGTACCAGGCGATGTGAGACTCGTCTCGCTAGCCTAAACCGACTTTGTAGTGAGCCACGCTCCACCCACAACAGTCAACAGCACGAGAGCCTCGCTCTCCCCGCTGTACACCTGGCTCAGCCGAGACTCATCTCACACTTCCGGCTGGTAATTGTCTCTGATACCAACTGTGACGCCCCAACTTCCCAGGGGGTCACCCATCCTAGGACTACTCCCGTCCTAGCACGCTTAACTCTCTCAACCTCTTCGGTCTAGCCACCGCCGAAAATGCTTAAGCCGGGTTGAGAGTTTAGCCCTATTATATCTCATAAATAGGACTAATCTGGGGTCTCACAGCAGGTCAAAGGACCAGCAACACTACTTCAAACTACAGTAGTTTGACACTGTAGTTTGACTGTACATACATTTGGGTCCTTGCGGTGCATGTTGGCTGCAGCAGGTTCATTGTAGGAATAGGGTGTGCACCTATATGGAATCTATCTTTCTTGTTTGATAAGGATGTTAGTCCTATGTGACTTATGAGACTGAGTTTAGAAGATCTTGATCAGGGCAGAGTAAATAGAGAAAAGGGTTTTCGATATTAGAAACTCAAGTTGAATAAATTTGACATATGACAGATGATGGGGTTTGACGAGCTATTTCATGACCTCTGTCTAGTCGGGACTCATGATAGAAGGATTGTATCAGACGTTAACTGCACCTAGAGGTTCAGTATTTCATTCTACTGCAATGCCACTATATGCTGCTAGGCGTCACTAGTGGATTGTGCGGCTCATGAGAGTTATCTGAATGATCGGTATTTCTTATTAGGCTGAATTGGAATTGTTCTGAACCACTGAAAGAAGTTTCAATAATATTATTGATGGTGATCACAATATACCTCACTACCAGATAAAATAGAACCTATGGAGTCACACGCATAAGAAGTTGTGACTGATCGGATAGCTAGTGTCACACCCCGGCACCGCCACTTTGGTCGGTTCAGGCATGCACACAGACCGCCGAACAGTCAGAGCCTCCCCTATCCGCCCAAGGCATAAACAACATCATGTACATCGAGTTTTACCAAGGAAAAACAACAATAGAACACGATTTGCACGAGGGCATCACACAAGCGAGAGATATAACTTAACTAATTCAACTTAAACATTTACATTTTTACATCCATTCATACAACCATTCACTTTACATCATTACAATTTACATCTTCCCAAAATGAAACCTCTACAAGTTCTCTCAAAATGTAAAAGCATATCTAAACTGTACAGGGTAAACTAGTGCATGGGAGTCCACTACCTAGGGCGCAATGCCCTTGCCGTGATCCTGTGCCGCTGTGCTCGGTGAAGGCTCTACAAAACAGGGTGTGAGAACTACAAGAAGTTCCCAGTGGGTTCGGCCGCCGACCCCGCCGATTTTTTCACTAGGTCTAAGAAGGCATAGAGATATAGAAAGGGGTAACGAATGTTAAATAAAAATAAGCAACATGCAAGTCTACCTCTACTCAATGTATACCTTGCAACTAATGCCATCTACTATGCCTTTACAACGTCAACATGGTCAAGTTTTCACTAGATGCAACATATATGGAATACGAGATACTTAATCAATAACCCATACCTTGACCCAATTGCACTAGCTCACCCGTAGGTCGAGCCACGACTCACAACACTAAGTCACGTGGGGAGGAGATCTTTCACTCTCGAGCCACCATCGTGACCGTCTGCTGGGGAGGCACCGTCGTGACCCTCACCCGTTTTCACGTGACACTCCAGAGCTCACGGCTTGGGAGTCGCGACCTCCACAAGCCAATTACAGACTGTGTAAATATGATCTCGTCCTCTAAGCTCGAGGACCTACCACCTACCGGTGGCGACAGCATCTAGGGATCTCTCTAAATTCCAAATCAATCTCATGTCATGCAATGCTCAACAATAGTAAGATACACGATGCCACACTACACATGCAATAAACCACTTTCTCTTTGATACTCAAATTTTAATCAATTCATGCCACTAGGTTCAAGCTCTAGTGTCCCACAATTTGTTTAAGTCCACAACTAGTTCACATTTATGCCTAGGATTCTCATGGTAATGTCTAATTTACATATATATACATCTCTATATCATGCAATCATAAGCTCCAATTTACATTCAAAAGCATGCAATTACCAATCAAGAATTTCATATGATTCTAGAACATAATTCTCATGCATTATGATACATAGCCAAAAATGATAACTTAGACATGTTACGGATTTTATATTGGCATATTTCGTGAAGTGAGTCGGAGTCTTGAAGGTTCAAAGAAGAAAAGACGAAGATTGAAGACTCGAAGACTCAACGTATGAATTCACGATGCTTGGTAAGTTTAAATAATCTTGATGATGATTTATAAACATTTATAAGTGTTTGGAAGACATTAGAATAGGTTTTTAATGATTTATAAACGAATCGAAAAAATTCATGCTACGGGGTCCAGACCCTGGGAGCTGCGGTCCGGAACCCGTAAGCCTGTCAGGCTGTTTCGTAAACCGGGTCCGAACCCTGATGGTTGCGGTCCGGACAATAAAAAGCTGAAACGTTTCAGAGTCCGGACCCTGCAATCCAAGGTCCGGACCCCGACCTGTCGCGAATTTTTGGAAAGTTATTTTTTCAATCCTACTCTGATTCTAATGTCTCTCAAACCTAAAAATAAGATGGTAGATTTCTTAAAATCATTTTTGCAATCCTTATTTGATTCCAAATCGTTTTAAAATCTGTTTTCAATCCTAGTCGAAATTGGATTGTTTCCAAACCTTTCTAAAAAACTGTTTTTAATCCTAATCTATTTCGGATTGCTTCTAAACCTATAAATAAGATGTGGGGGTGTCTCTAAAACGTGGTTAAGCATAGAATACCTTTTAGAAACCCTAGAAGCTTATAGGTTGTCGTTTTTCCCATCTTCTACATCAAGCTTCTCTCAAATTGATTCATGGTGCCCTAATTCCTAATATTCTTTTAGAATCAATTTGAGAATTGCTTAGAGACTATTTCCACAAATCTTCAATGATATTCTAAGCAATAAACCATCATCATTTTTATTGTTCTTGCTCCGGATGGAGTGCGCTCGTGGATTCGAGTGAGCGTCGTGGATTCGACGTGTTGAAGGCTTCGTGGATTCGAAGTTGGGCGTCTCGTGGATTCGAGGCGTGGCGTCCGTGGATTCGGACGTGGGGCGTGGACAACCCGTTGGTGCGCGTGATCCGCTGAAGAGAAGGGAGAGGTTAAGTCCGTGGAGTCGGTAATCACCTTGTAATTCTTTACTCTTAGTGGATTATTTTTTCGCGTGTTGGTCCCGTGGGTTTTTCTCCAAGGTGGAGTTTCCCACGTAAATCTCGGTGTGCTGATTTTATTTTTCGCATTACTTTATCGCATTGAGATTTGTGATTTTTGTTTATACACCTATTCACCCCCCTCTAGGTGATTGATATACTCTAGATAGATCCTAGGGCACCCCCTATCTTACAATTGGTATCAGAGAGGCTTTATCTTTCATAATGGGTGAAGGTGGTAACATTAATCGACCTCCGTTCTTTGATGGCACGAGCTATGCTTATTGGAAAGTTCGCATGAGAGCTTTTCTAATAGCCATCGATGAACAAGTGTGGCAATCCATAGAATTTGGATGGACTCATCCCACTCAAATCGTCGATAATGTTAGCGTCCCTAAACCTCGAAATAAATGGAGTAGGGAAGAGATTGATTTATCTTCTTACAACGGTAGGGGAATTAATGCCTTATTTAATTCTTTAAATCAAACCGAGTTCTCACGTGTCTCGGCATGTGAGACGGCAAAGGAGATTTGGGATACTCTCCAAGTTACACATGAGGGAACTAGCTTGGTAAAGGTCCAAAAACTTCAAATGCTTACAAGTAAATTTGATTCAATTTCCATGGACGATCATGAGATCTTTACCGAGTACTATACTCGTCTTCAAGACATAGTCAATACATGCGCAAACTTGGGAGAGAAAATCTCAGAATCTAAAGTTGTAAGAAAAATTTTGAGAACTCTTCCCGAAAGATTTCGTCCGAAGGTTGCGGCCATTGAGACTATAAAACACTCGGACGAGATGAAAGTAGAAGAATTAGTAGGCGCTTTACAAACATATGAAATGACTTTTCCTACTAATGAATCTTCTTCCAAGTCTTCTTCTAAGAGTACAGGTATTGCACTCAAATCTATGAAGGAGGAAGACGACGACTCGGATTCCGACGAAGATATTTCGCTCGCCGACTTTGAACATCAACTAGCGCGTCTCACGAAGAAATTTCGTCTGAATTCTCGGAAGAACAAGACAAATCGATCTACATCCAAAACTTCTTCAAGAGGATCTTCAAATTCTAAATCTTCTAAAGAGAAGAAGCTTGCAAAGTTCCCTAAAGATAAGGATGAGCTTGAGGGGGAAATCCAATGCTACAAGTGTAGAGGCTATGGCCATATCTCCATGGATTGTCCCACGAATAAGTCTTATAAAAAGAAGGCTTTACAAGCTAGAACTTGGAATGATTCTACTTCCAATGATTCGAGTTCTAGTGAAGAAGAAACCAATGATGTTATTGCCTTATCTTCACACGTTTCTTCTTCTCCTTCTGCTTTTTGCTTATCATCTATTATTGCTAACCCCTTTGCTTCTTCATCTGTGCATGATACATCGAGCGATGATGGCGCGAGTGAGGAGGAGTCCGATGATGAAGACTTAGCCGTTGCATACAATCAACTACTTATTGAATCGAAAAAGATGGCTAAGCTTAACAAGAAGCTAAGGAGGCAAATGTTAGAGCTTGAAAGTGAAAATAATAACTTGAGGAGTCATCTAAAGCTCTTGCGGAGGAAAGGGAACAAATTCTAACAAGTAATAAGATTCTCCAAGAGAAGCTAGACCAATCGGAGATAACGAACAAATCGCATCAAGAAAATGTTGGCTTTCTAGAACTACAATATAAGGAAATTCATGTTTCTAATCAAGTCTTGACCAAACAAGTCCATCAACTCAAGTCCGACATACAAAAATTCTCCTCCGGTTCAAAGAAACTTGATGATATGCTCGGTTTGGGTCAAACAAGCAAACTTGGACTTGGATATGAGCGGACATTTGTTGAGAAGGTAAAAAATCTATTCCCAAAGTCTCAACAAGTGTAAAAGAGAAAGTATGCCATAGATGCGGAAAGAAAGGACATATCAGAAGACATGCCTTAAAAAGAAAACTCAAGTGGCATCTTCTAAGCATCTATCGACATCTTCCATCACTCGACAACCCCCACGGTTTCAAAAGCAACATCAAAAAGGTCGAGTACCCAAGGTCAACCAAAAGTCAAAGCCACAACAACCAACTACTCCAAAAGCGGAATGCGATGGTGAGACCAAAGGTTGATCAAAAGTCAAAACAAACCGTGCCTAACGTCAACAAATCAAGACAACCAACAATCCAACAAGTTTGGGTTCGGAAAGGTGATATCTTTCCTTCTCTAAAGTCTTAATTTGTTTTGACTTAGTGTAGTGCTTTGATCAGTTTTTATTGCATATCTTTTGTTTATTGCATTACACGTTTTGGTGCTTTCATTGTTACGATTTTTAGATTCTTTGAATGATTAGAACATTAAATAGTGCCTTGAACATCAATAGGTTCACTTTCATTCACTCCTAATTAATCTCATATTAATTATCGGTTTTACTTTATTTTTATTATATTTGAAGATAATTTATTATGAGAATTCTTAATACTTATATTCATCAAATTTAGGTAATCTTGTGTAATCTCTAGGAGCTTAATCTATCTCGATTGTGTGTGTTGAATTTGATGAATAGTCATTCTCTTATGGACTAAAATTTGTCACATGTTCTTTCAACTAAGAGATTGCTTAAGCGAGGGGGAGTTATTATTATATTAAAAAAAATACTCATATGATTTGAAAGATGTGGAAAGAGTTGCATCCTTAAAAGGAGTGTGAAAACTACCACCACATGGAGGAAAGAGCTACCACCCCGGTCGTCCGGTTAGTGTGTGCAGCTACCACATGAGAATTGAATTACATATCCGGAAAAAAAAAAAATATATATATATATGCAAAAGCATGCAAAAGAAAAAAATGTCACAAATTTTATTTTTCGGAGTTATTAGGTGGTCCACATACATGAAAGATGCTCAAAGAGCCACCCCCCTGTGCGATGTTTGTTTTATCTCAATTTTAAACGTTTATGCGACAATTTCTGTCTCTTTGATGAATCCCTTAAGTCATCTTTATAATCCGTTTACATCTTGATAGCTTTTGAGCCTTTAGATTATTTTTGATGACTTAATTTTGAAGTTTATATGAATTAAGAAATCGTGTAATATTTTATCTACATTATGGTGATTGTGTAGTAAAGTTCTTAATTCTTATGAAATTAATAGGGATTGAAAGAAGTCAATGTGAATTTATACTCCACATGCACTAACAATGTTTGACGTTTTTATCACAAGTGGTTTCAAAATTAAAAAATGTTTTAAACTTGTGTTTTATTTAATTTCTTTCAACTCTCTCTGTTTTTGGGTGTTTTCTTTTGACAATTTTTGACAAAAAGGGGGGAGAGGGGTGATGAACTTAGACGCATGAACAAAGGGGGAGAGATTTAGATATATTTTTCTACTAACTTTGTTCGTGGAGAATGAAATTTTTTTGCAGGTCTTTCAAGACTTCAAGACTCCATATTTGTCTAAGTTATAGAGTTTGTTTTTAGGAGTTACAAAATTGTAATTTTGAATTTTATTTGGATCTTTCACGCGAGAAGTTCATTGTTTTGGTGATGGCAATGAATTTCAATTTTGGAGAGATGAGCATCGTGAGTGTTTTATGTAATTTTGGGTTTTGTCACAAAATTGCCAAAGGGGGAGATTGTTACGGATTTTATATTGGCATATTTCGTGAAGTGAGTCGGAGTCTTGAAGGTTCAAAGAAGAAAAGACGAAGATTGAAGACTCGAAGACTCAACGTATGAATTCACGATGCTTGGTAAGTTTAAATAATCTTGATTATGATTTATAAACATTTATAAGTGTTTGGAAGACATTAGAATAGGTTTTTAATGATTTATAAACGAATCGGAAAAATTCATGCTACGGGGTCCGGACCCTGGGAGCTGCGGTCCGGAACCCGTAAGCCTGTCAGGCTGTTTCGTAAACCGGGTCCGGAACCTGATGGCTGCGGTACGGACAATGAAAAGCTGAAACGTTTCAGAGTCCGGACCCTGCAATCCAAGGTCCAGACCCCGACCCGTCGCGAATTTTTGGAAAGTTATTTTTTCAATCCTACTCTGATTCTAATATCTCTCAAACCTAAAAATAAGATGGTAGATTTCTTAAAATCATTTTTGCAATCCTTATTTGATTCCAAATCGTTTTAAAATCTGTTTTCAATCCTAGTCGAAATTGGATTGTTTCCAAACCTTTCTAAAAAACTGTTTTTAATCCTAATCTATTTCGGATTGCTTCTAAACCTATAAATAAGATGTGGGGGTGTCTCTAAAACGTGGTTAAGCATAGAATACCTTTTAGAAACCCTAGAAGCTTATAGGTTGCCGTTTTTTCCATCTTCTACATCAAGCTTCTCTCAAATTGATTCATGGTGCCCTAATTCCTAATATTCTTTTAGAATCAATTTGAGAATTGTTTAGAGACTATTCCCACAGATCTTCAATGATATTCTAAGCAATAAACCATCATCATTTTTATTGTTCTTGCTCCGGATGGAGTGCGCTCGTGGATTCGAGTGAGCGTCGTGGATATTCGACGTGTTGAAGGCTTCGTGGATTCGAAGTTGGGCGTCTCGTGGATTCGAGGCGTGGCGTCCGTGGATTCGGACGTGGGGCGTGGACAACCCGTTGGTGCGCGTGATCCGCTGAAGAGAAGGGAGAGGTTAAGTCCGTGGAGTCGGTAATCACCTTGTAGTTCTTTACTCTTAGTGGATTATTTTTTCGCGTGTTGGTCCCGTGGGTTTTTCTCCAAGGTGGAGTTTCCCACGTAAATCTCGGTGTGCTGATTTTATTTTCCGCATTACTTTATCGCATTGAGATTTGTGATTTTTGTTTATACACCTATTCACCCCCCTCTAGGTGATTGATATACTCTAGATAGATCCTAGGGCACCCCCTATCTTACAAGACATAGAATGAAACTCGACCAATTCGGATAGCATCCCCCACCTCGTGTCGGCGTCTAGGGCGGAGAAAACCAAGCCTCGCGTTCTCTCTTCGCCGATTTAGCTCGACCCATGGCTAACAAATAAAAATCAGCAATTTCTCTCAATCGGATACCGTAGGCTCGCCGGAATCCCAATTCGAGTTGTCCCACACGTCAATTTACCCTTCAATTAGGGAAACAAGAGATCAATTTCACTAAAAAAAATCTCATTTCTACAAAACCTCCAAATTCAGCCCTAGGATTTATATTTCTTCAAGAACAGTAATGCCCCTTGAAGTTTCTTGTTTATCCAAGGCTAGGATCCCATAGGGGTCCCAAAACAACAACAAAAGAGGTTCTAAACCAAACCCTAATCTCAAAACTTCAAAACCTCACCTTAAACACTTTGCTCTCCACAAGCTTTTCTTTCACAAGAAGCTTGCTTCACCTCCAAGCAAGCCTCCTCCTTCAATCTTCACTTCTTGGAGAGAGCTCTAGAGAAAGAAGTGAGGAAGTTAGAGAATGAGAGAAGAGGGTTTAGAAAGAGAGAGAGATACCTTTCTCTTGTGTGAGTGGAAGAGAAATGAGTTTTGTCTGGAAGAGAAATGAGTAGAAAGAGAGACATATCTCTTATGTGAGTAGAAAAGAAATGAGTGGGCAAGTGGGTTAGAGATTATCCATAAGCCTCAACACAATTACAACTTAACCCCCCATAAAAATACTATTTTCCACTTAATCCACAAATTTTGCCCAATTTGGCCAAAATTTGGGAAAGTGTATAGAAATTCGGTATACTACAGCTAAATCGCAATTTTTGAATCATCGGAGGACCTAATTATCAATATATTGATAATTGGACTAATTTATAATTATTATAAATTAGTGTTACGGATTTTGTATTGGCACATTTCGTGAGCTGTTGAGTCGGAGTCTTGAAGGTCAAGGTGCTACTTGAACAAGTTGAAGAATCCGAGACTTCAAGAATAGTGTATCATCGACTCACAGGGTGAATCACGACGGGAAGGTAAGTTTTACTGTTTATATGGTGATTCATAGTTACTTATGGTATTGGAATCATGTTTTATGTTTAAATCTGGATTAGACGAGTTTTTGGGAACTTTAGTTTCTTTGTTAAAACTCTTTGTTTTGAATTCCGGAGTCTAAAGTTTTTCCGTTTTGAAAAAATCAATTTTTACAAGTGTATTCCGGAATTCAACTTGAAGTTCCTCAAAACAGATTGTTAAAAACTGGTTTTTGAACTGTATACCGGTATGTCAACTTAGTACCGGTACTGATTCAAGGTATACCGGTACTGAAATGATTAGTACCGGAATGCCGTTGCGTAATGTTTCTATTCTGTCATTGCATTCCGGTATCTGCCTTCGTATACCGGTATACAGTGCCAGATTTGGTATGTTGCGTCTTAATCCGACTCTAATTGATTCCAACACCTATAAATAACCTATGGGGGTTCTCTTTGACTTTGAACAACTCAGAATTCGTGAGAGAGAAACCCTAGAGGCTAGAATTTTCGTTCTAAACCTTTTTCCACAAAATAGCCTCCGAGATCAATTCGAGATAGTTTTAACTTCTATTTCATATGTCGAATTGATCTCCTTCTTGCTTAGAACTTTTTCTTCTAGTTCTTAATGAAATTCTAAGCAAGGAATCATCAGTATAAACCTGAGTTCCTGTTCCTATCGGCGTCGTGGATTCGACGTGTTCAAGGCGATTCGTAGATTCGGATCGTGAAGGCTTCGAGGATTCGAAGTGAGGCGTCTCGTGGATTCGAGGCGTGTCGTCTGTGGATTCAGACGTGAGGCGTGGACAGCCGAGGTGTGCACGAGATCCAGAGAAGATAAAGGAGAGGTTAAGTCCGTGGAGTCGGTAATCACCTTGTAATTCTTTATTCTTAGTGGATTGTTTTTCGCGTGTTGGTCCCGTGGGTTTTTCTCTAAGGTGGAGTTTCCCACGTAAATCTCGGTGTGCTGATTTTATTTTCCGCATTACTTTATCGCATTGAGATTTGTGATTTTTGTTTATACACCTATTCACCCCCCTCTAGGTGATTGATATACTCTAGATAGATCCTAGGGCACCCCCTATCTTACAAATGGTATCAGAGCGGGATCTAGGCTTTATCTTTCATAATGGGTGAAGGAGGTAACATATTTAGGCCACCGTTATTTGATGGAACCAATTACGCCTATTGAAAAGTCCAGATGAGAGCTTTCCTCATCGCAATTGATGAGCGAGTATGGCAAACCATTGAACTTGGATGGAAACATCCAACCGAAGTGGTTAATGATTTGACCGTTCCTAAATCACGGACTAAGTGGTCGAAGGATGAAATCGATCTATCTTCTTTTAATGGTAAGGGTATTAATGCGTTATTTAATGCTTTATCTCAAACCGAGTTTACACGTGTCTCGGCGTGTGAAACGGCTAAAGAGATTTGGGATACCTTACAAGTTACACATGAAGGTACAAGTCTAGTTAAAATACAAAAGCTTCAAATGCTTACGAGTCAATTTGATTCTATTTGCATGGAGGAGCATGAATCGTTTATTGATTATTTTACTAGACTTCAAGATATAATCAATACATGTGCTAACTTAGGAGAGAAGATCCCAGAATCTAAGGTCGTTAGAAAAATCCTTCGAACACTTCCGAAGCGTTTTAGGGCTAAAGTAGCGGCTATTGAAACGATCAATCATCCGGATGATATGAAAGTTGAAGAACTAGTAGGTGCTCTTCAAACTTACGTAATGACTTTTCCTACTAATCAATCTTCTTCCAAGTCTTTCTCTAAAAGTACAGGTGTTGCACTTAATACAACAAAGGAGGAAGACGAGGATACCGAATCCGACGATGAAGTTTCTCTCGCAAATTTCGAACATCAAATGGCACTTCTTACCAAGAAATTTCGTCGGAAGTTTAGGAAGAACCAAGGCATTCAAGCTTCATCCTCCAATCGAAAGCTTTCTTCTAACGGATCTTCACATTCTACATCCTCTAAAGAGAAGAAGATTGCAAAGTCTTCTAAAGAAAAGGATGAGTTTGAGGGAGAAATCCAGTGTTACAAATGCCGAGGCTATGACCATATCTCCACGGATTGTCCCACTAAAAAATCCTATAAAAATAAGGCGCTACAAGCTAGAACTTGGGATGACTCTACTTCCAATGATTCGAGTTCTAGTGAAGAAGAAATCAATGATGCTATTGCCTTATCTTCACACGTTTCTTCTTCTCCTTTTGCTTTTTGTTTATCATCTACTATTGCTAACCCTTTCGCTTCTTCCTCTGTGCATGAAACGTCGAGCGACGATGGCTCGAGTGAGGGAGAGTCGGATGATGAGGGCTTAGCCGAGGCATACCAACAACTTCTTGATGAATCAAGGAAAATGGCTAAGCATAACAAAAAATTGAGGACGCGCTTATTAGAAATTGAAGACGAATATAAAAGCTTGAAAACAACGACTAAAGCTCTTGAGGATGAACATGATACATCATTGAAGAACAATGGAATCCTCAAAGAGAAGCTAAACCAATCGGAGACAATGATCAAATCATATCAAGATAAGATTGGTTTTCTAGAGCAACAATACAAAGAAGTTCACACATCCAACCAAGTTTTGACCAAACAAGTCCATCAACTCAAGTCCGACATACAAAAATTCTCCTCCGGTTCAAAGAAACTTGATGATATGCTCGGATTGGGTCAAACAAGCAAACTTGGACTTGGATATGAGCGGACATTTGTTGAGAAGGTAAAAAATTCTATTCCCAAAGTCTCAACAAGTGTAAAAGAGAAAGTATGCCATAGATGCGGAAAGAAAGGACATATCAAGAAGACATGCCTTAAAAAGAAAACTCAAGTGGCATCTTCTAAACATCTATCGGCATCTTTCATCACTCGACAACCTTAACGGATTCAAAAGAAACATCAAAAAGGTCGAGTACCCAAGGTCAACCAAAAGTCAAAGCCACAACAACCAACTACTCCAAAGCGGAATGCGATGGTGAGACCAAAGGTTGATCAAAAGTCAAAACAAATCGTGCCTAACGTCAACAAACCAAGACAACCAACAATCCGACAAGTTTGGGTTCGGAAAGGTGATATCTTTCCTTCTCTAAAGTCTTAATTTGTTTTGACTTAGTGTAGTGCTTTGATCGGTTTCTATTGCATATCTTTTGTTTATTGCATTACACGTTTTAATGCTTTCATTGTTACGATTTTTAGATTCTTTGAATGATTAGAACATTAAATAGTGCATTGAATATCAATAGGTTCACTTTCATTCACTCCTAATTAATTTCATATTAATTATCGATTTTACTTTATTTTTATTATATTTGAAGATAATTTATTATGAGAATTCTTAATACTTATATTCATCAAATTTAGGTAATCTTGTGTAATCTCTAGGAGCTTAATCTATCTCGGTTGTGTGTGTTGAATTTGATGAATAGTCATTCTCTTATGGACTAAAATTTGTCACATGTTCTTTCAACTAAGAGATTGCATAAGCGAGGGGGAGTTATTATTATATTAAAAAAAATGCCCATATGCTTTGAAAGATGTGGAAAGAGTTGCATCCTTAAAGCAGTGTGAAAACTACCACCACATGGAGGAAAGAGCTACCACCCCGGTCGTCCGGTTAGTGTGTGCAGCTACCATATGAGAATTGAATTGTATATCCGAAAAAAAAAATTATATATATAAGTGCAAAAGCATGCAAAAGGAAAAATATCACAAATTTTATATTTCTGAGTTATAAGGTGGTCCACATACATGAAAGATGCTCAAAGAGCCACCCCTTGTGCTATTAATTTTATCTCAATTTTGAACGTTTATGCGACAATTTATGTCTCTTTGATGAATCTCTTAAGTCATCTTCATAATCCGTTTACATCTTGATAGCTTTTGAGCCTTTAGATTATTTTTGATGACTTGATTTTGAAGTTTATATGAATTAAGAAATTGTGTAATATTTTATCTACATCATGTTGATTGTGTAGTAAAATTCTTAATTTTTATGAAATTAATAGAGATTGAAAGAAGTCAATGTGAATTTATACTCCTCATGCACTAACAATGTTTGACGTTTTTATCTCAAGTGGTTTCAAAATTGAAAAATATTTTGAACTTTTGTTTTATTTAATTTCTTTCAACTCTCTCTATTTTTGGGTGTTTTCTTTTGGCAATTTTTGACAAAAAGGGGGAAAGAGGTGATGAACTTAGACGCATGAACAAAGGGGGAGAGAAATTTTGCGAAAATGATGACATTTGGCGCGAGATGACGAAGGGTGAGTCTTTAAACTTAACTTACTTGTTCTACTTATTTTTGTCTGAAGTCGTTTTGCAGGTATTTCTCGTAAGACTTCAAGACTCCAAGTCCTAAGTCATAGAGTTTGTCTTAGGAGTTGATCATTTGTAATTTTGAATTTTATTTGGATCATACACGCGTGAAGTTCATTGTTTTGGTGATAGCAATGAATTTCATTTATTTTGGTTCGGGTAGAATCTTGTATTTTAGGTTTTGTCACGAAATTGCCAAAGGGGGAAATTGTTACGGATTTTGTATTGGCATATTTCGTGAGCTGTTGAGTCGGAGTCTTGAAGGTCAAGGTGCTACTTGAATAAGTTGAAGAATCCGAGACTTCAAGAATAGTGTATCATCGACTCACAGGTTGAATCATGACGGGAAGGTAAGTTTTACTGTTTATATGGTGATTCATAGTTACTTATGGTATTGGAATCATATTTTATGTTTAAATCTGGATTAGACGAGTTTTTGGGAACTTTAGTTTCTTTGTTAAAACTCTTTGTTTTGAATTCCGGAGTCTAAAGTTTTTTCGTTTTGAAAAAAATCAATTTTTACAAGTGTATTCCGGAATTCAACTTGAAGTTCCTCAAAACAGATTGTTAAAAACTGGTTTTTGAACTGTATACCGGTATGTCAACTTAGTACCGGTACTGATTCAAAGTATACCGGTACTGAAGTGATTAGTACCGGAATGCCGTTGCGTAATGTTTCTGTTCCGTCATTGCATTCCGGTATCTGCCTTCGTATACCAGTATACAGTGCCAGATTTGGTATGTTGCGTCTTAATCCGACTCTAATTGATTCCAACACCTATAAATAACCTATGGGGGTTCTCTTTGACTTTGAACAACTCAGAATTCGTGAGAGAGAAACCCTAGAGGCTAGGATTTTCGTTCTAAACCTTTTTCCACAAAATAGCCTCCGAGATCAATTCGAGATAGTTTTAAGTTCTATTTCATATGTCGAATTGATCTCCTTCTTGCTTAGAACTTTTTCTTCTGGTTCTTAATGAAATTCTAAGCAAGGAATCATCAGTATAAACCTGAGTTCCTGTTCCTATCGGCGTCGTGGATTCGATGTGTTCAAGGCGATTCGTGGATTCAGATCGTGAAGGCGTCGAGGATTCGAAGTGAGGCGTCTCGTGGATTCGAGGCGTGGCGTCTGTGGATTCAGACGTGAGGCGTGGACAGCCGAGGTGTGCGCGAGATCCAGAGAAGATAAAGGAGAGGTTAAGTCCGTGGAGTCGGTAATCACCTTGTAATTCTTTATTCTTAGTGGATTGTTTTTCGCGTGTTGGTCTCGTGGGTTTTTCTCCAAGGTGGAGTTTCCCACGTAAATCTCGGTGTGCTGATTTTATTTTCCGCATTACTTTATCGCATTGAGATTTGTGATTTTTGTTTATACACCTATTCACCCCCCTCTAGGTGATTGATATACTCTAGATAGATCCTAGGGCACCCCCTATCTTACAATTAGTAGTATTATAGTACAAATATTGCAAGAGATACTTACTAAGTTAGTAAGTTGTGAGAGGACTTATGTGCAAATATTGTATTATTAATGTGATTTGACCAAATCAGGATTGAGTTCGAGTTGAATTAAATTAGGATTTAATTGATTGAAATATATCTCTCTTTATATGATACATAAATTTTTTTTATAAAAACCTAGTCATCATCCCTTTCCTCCAAGAGAGCTAGTACTCTGGTGAGGACATCGATCAGATCATCAATCTCATCTGGATGCCTTTAGAGGTCGGATGCTTGTGCGCTTCAAGAGAATCAAATTTTATGATCATCAAATTGCAGTATAGATCTACCCGCACAAAGGTGAAGATTAGATCCTCATTTTTCTCTTTTAATCTTAAATACATGAAAGATCCTATTTTGTGTAATTTTTAAAATCGGATCTCATGTCTTAAAATTAATTTTGTTTGATTTTTTTTTTGCTGCGTTTTATCTTATGCAAAATCCTAACAGCAGAGATAGTATTTTTCATAATATTTTGTTTGTTATGATATGTTTGTTCGGAATATTAGAAAACGAGGTCTAATCTTGTTTTTAGGCACACTTGAAACGGTTCACCAATTGGGTGCAATTGCGTAAAGAGTAGAATTTTAAAATATAGAAAATATCGCCGGTTCATCACTCTCTACTCAAGATTTGAAAAGAAATATTTTAAATTGTATACTAGGTGGAAGAATAATGTAACGAATTTGGCCTAATTGAGAATAGCTTCAAGATACGCTACTTTTGTAATTCACATCAACTATAGTTAAAGTCAAGAAAATAAGAGTCCGGTTACTATATTATCGATAGCATCCAGCATTTGGTGCTATTGAGTTTTTCGCCGTTAGATCTATCACTTTAACCATTTTCACACATTAGATCATACTATTCAACCAACCACCCACTCAACCCTAGAAGACCACTATCATCCTAACCACACATCCCTCCATCCAAGAGCCGAACACCTAATAGCACCGATAACTTGGTGCTATTAATAGTATAGTAGCCTAGTTCAGATAATAATTAGTCCGAAATTCATAATTTTTGTCATCACGAAACTTTGAGATGCCCAAATGTAAGAATCCAATTATTAATTCCCATAAGTGTTGGCAATTCAAAGCTATATGATCTACACAATAGCTATATTACTAGAAGCAAATCTATTATATCTACGAGTCAAATGGAGATCTCACTTCTTGTTACTGTCTACTGCTATGTGCTGCTTTTAGTCAGGTATTCAATAAGTTAATTGAAGCTTTTGTTTTATTGAGGGTAAAAAAAGCTTCTTTACCTTAAAAGTTGAAAAAAAAAAAAAAAAAAAAAAACCCATCTGATTTTTTTTTTGCTTGTGCTACACTAGGAAGCTGTTGGGAAATAGTGGTTTTTTAAATATTTCTAATAAAATTTCGCAGAAGCTCTAGTCAATCTAAGCATACCATAGCAATATCATTTCATTGTAAAATATATATTTTACAAGAAAGGAAGAACTATTTAAGCTTGCAAAATAGATACCAGTAAACTTCAAATGGTCAAAATGTCTTGACTTGTCAATACTAAATTCTACTATTCTGTAAAAATTCTTTCCTTGAAGATTGATATTACTGCTAAAAATTTTAAAAAAAAGATCTTAGCACTGGGTTAGAATGTTTATAATATCTAGCAATAGCCAGATTCTTCTGTAACAAAAAAAAAAAAAGGTTCTATAATTAACTCAAATGGTTGATTTTGAAGCATAGAGGTGGAATCTTTTGAAAACTCATGCAATTCGTTTCCTCCTAATTTGGCTCAAGGAGAAAATTTTATTCCTCACGGATAACATAGTGAACATATCACTTGACAAATATATGTATACCTTAGATATCACCAAGGCGTAACATCCATAATGCACTCACTCATTAAATAGAAAGATATATAAAGCTATTTTTCTCTCTTCTATCAATTATTATAGGATGGTGCTTTTCCAACTGCAGAACCGGTCCTAAACTTGCCCTTGGCACGTTGAATATAATCTTCCACCTTTTCATTTATATTCTTCTTTGGAATTTCTGTTGTCATGGGCGGTGGGGTTGGTTGTGGATTTATCGACCCCTTTGGTGGAGTTGGAGTTGGCAACAGCATCTTCTTAGAATCCTTTGGTTCTATCTTAGTAGTCTTAGTTGGCGTAATAATCGTAACAGGAGAAGGAGCAGAAGGCGGATCCTTAGTAATAGGAGAAACTTTGTCTTTCTCTATTGAATCTTTCTTGACCTTATTCTCAACCTTTACCATACTTGCCTTCTTTGGTGGAGTCAACTTGTCTACTAGTGTGGTCGTCACTTGCTTTGATGGCGAGAGTTGATTGTTGGTTCTTGGTATATTGGTTCCATGAGGTTTTGTAGGAGTAAGACTGTTATTTTTACCAGAGCTCAAAGAATCATTGAAGGACGGCGGTTGAGGAGGATTATCGACCTTATCAATGGCGGTGGTGGCGTCCATCTGATCTTGGCGGCCGAAAGTAAGACGGCGAATGGGCCGAAAAGCAGTATTTGTTTGCAGGGCATGGAAAAGCTTCTCACACATGCCCTTGGGCTCGGTGACGGTTGGTTCCTTCTTGTCCATGTTGCCCTGAGGTTTATGAGAGTGAGAAGTGAGTGCTTACTCTTGATGAGTGGTGAAGGGTAAAGAGAGATCTAGGGGGCCGGGTATTTATAAGGGCATGCGATGCTCCACAGGGAGGTGTGAATGCTTAATAAGACTTGACGTCTAAATATATACAAGTGGTGAGAGGAAAAATTCTTATATATGCTTTGGTAGATACCCGAAGCCACTAACAAAAAGAAGACCTAATCGGCCGTGATGGATTATATTCCTGAGATTGCTGTGGAGCAATGAAAACAGCATATAAATGATGTTGACTCTTTAATTAGGCGACGAGAAAGATGGTCCTGTCCTAACGTCAAATGTGAGAATAAATTCCACATGTTCCAAAATTATTATAAAAAATAAAAAAATAAAAAAAAACTTTTAGCAATTATATACATGCATGCACTATTAATGCAAAACTTGCCATTTCTAGGACATGCAAGTCGATGACACTGATTGCCACTTAAATTAAGAGCACAACACTTTACCAGACGTAGAGGAAAGGTATAAATGAAAACAGCCTACAATTCTTTTATTAAAGGGCAAATTACATCATTGGTCACTGAACTTTGTATGAAAATTTTATTTAATTTCTATCAGTTATAGCATTGAACTTTACTTTCTATTTCAACCGGATCACTAGTTAAATTCCGATTAAGTTTTCTTATGAAATAATGATACAGCACCTAATTCAACTATCAAGAAAAAACACATAACAATATTCAGTAGCCATTTCGACTACTCTATTATTCAACTATTACATTATTTACTAGAGGTGATTTGATAACTAAATTAGCTTAATTATCTATTACTTTTATCTTTTTATTAGAAAATCTTTTTTATTTGAAAAATTATAGAAAAGTTAATAAAGTGATTTGATAGAAATAAAAATTAAGATTTAGTGACTTAGTTGAAACAAATGAAAAAATTGGTGATCTAAATAAAATTTCACTGAACGTCCAGTGACCAACCATGTAATTCACCCTTTCTTTAAACTGATAACATAAAGTCGACGTCACAAATATTCTCGTCGGTAATAAAACACATAAGCTATTTTACGAATATATATACCTGCTAAAAATGTAAAACTACAACAGGCAACCCGGTAAGTAATAAAAGAAGAGTTTGTTCGCACACATCAAGCAAGATGAAGATTTTTACATTTTACAGTGCTATAAATCGCCACGGAGACGAGAAACTTTTAAGGTTCATTTTTCCGGTCCATCAACGATGTAAGCTACTTGTAGAGATAATCAGTGTCAAATAGAGAGATTCGAGCTTTTGACAACTTTGAGCTAATAGTGATGATGCCAGCTAACATCTCGAGCAATGACTGACCCAATAAATGCAACCATTCTTTCGAAAAGCCCGAATCACTTTACATCAGCGCAAAGCAGAGCTTTCAGATTGAAGAGGAGAGTCCTGCCGTATGAATGGCACCTCAATGGCGGAAAGTCCTGACAACTTGATCGATTCTTCTGCGGCAGAGGGGACAGCTGGCCAATTGTGAGGAGCACGTCGTACAGCAACACATGTGACCACACCTGCGAAATTTTGAAAAAAACCCGGTAACAGTCACTTCAAGATCCATTGTTAGGATATATGAAGCGAAAGAAATAGCAAAACTAATCGTAAAGAGAAAATAAATGCATAGCCGATATAGAACTCATCAACAAAAGATCATACTTCCTAGAATCTTGCATCATCATGGATTTAAGAAAGAAGTTGGCAAATATTTTCACAACATACAGTATATGAAATATTAAAATATCTGAAAGTGCATTAAAACAAAGGGGAAAAAATGGTGCATAATATGCTTACGGAACAAAAACAGCATTGTATTCTTGCTCAAGGCAGATAACACATATGTCTAGCACCAGATGATCTTTTTTTGCATTTTCTGGTGCTTTATCAGACTTCCCATTCGATCCTGCAGAGGGGGAGAGGAAAGAAAAAAGAAAAGGGAAAAAGAAAGAGAAAAGAAAACCGCTGAATATCATTTGTAAAAGGTCTATGATGCCAAAAAAGAACAAGCATCACAAACTGTAAAAATAACCTTCCGCTTCCCTTGCTTGTCGTTGTGCTGCTGCAGCAATTACCCTGCACAGATAGCAGAAATGAGATTCTGCTGAAGTTGAGGAAAATCTACAGTGCGCTAATTTGAAGACATAATCCACTGCCAACGTACAAATTAAGGAAAACATCTAAAAGACAAGACACCGCCTTAAGAAATGTATTTGCCATGAAGAAAACACTGGGGTTACCGATCCGTAATCTTCTGAGGATACATACTAAACAAAATTGCTCTTATACTTCACATTATCTCTATGCAACCTTAGCACACGGTCTGGAGATGGGTTATGCCACAATATCAACACAAAGTACATACAGTATGAGAAACAGTTCATGAATTTGCCTCAAAATAAATATTTCTATTTGGAACTCAATGACTTGATTAAAAATTCTCTACAAATGCTGTAGTCATTAAACAGATGAAAATTAAGAAAGATCTAAGGTGCACAGATACTTCATTTTACATGCTGTGGTCGTCTCCAATTCGTATTAGTCGCCTTAGATGCAGCCGATACATGTTGGACAGGGCAACAAAATATCCGCATTCACAGAAAATGAAAAAAACTGGCAGATATGAGAAAGATACAGGCCAAATCCAGGATGAACATTCAGGGGTTAATTTTGGTAAAATCATTTTGTAAACCACCCGACCCATAACCCATTATTTAATTATACAAACCAAATAAAATACAACAGGCTTCTTCATCTTTCAGGTTATTGCTGCGTATTTAGTACAGTATCATTGTAAAATGAATATAAATTTCAATTTAAATATTTTTAATCCCATATTCCCTATATATTGTATCCTACTTCTTGAGAATTTGGTGTATTGCTGCATCGCTATTGTGTCATATCCATATCCCATATCCTTCTTTGTTGAACATAGATAAATTCTGACACCTTCGAAAAAATATCCTTTTATCAGCGTAAAAAATGAAATTCACAGAACATGTTTGGTGTACCATTGAATATTCTATTCTGAAAGATCACACTACAAAGAATGTCCATCTAAGGGTCTAATGGTTGCCAAATATGCCTAACCAAGAGATCACAAAGGACATACAAAACCACACATCAATAAACAATATGTTGTACCTAATAGCGGCAACTAATTGTTCATTTTTGTATTAAAAGAACATATATTTAAGGGGTCATTTAGTAATGTAAAATTTTTACATATATTTCCTCATAATACAAGCCAAGAATTCTAATGAAAGTTAAGATTTTTACCTCTTCTGTAATTCCCAGCGGCGCCGTCTTTCCAAAACATACTGAAGTGCATGCTTAGCGAGCAAAAAGACACCAAAGACTGTAAATCCCATAGAAGCAAATTGGTACCACCTATTAAACTTATCAGGAGTGTTAGCTATACCATAGTTTTCTTAAACCATACATGTCCTAATAAGCCTTAGACGAACATGCAAATATATGAGCTTTGCAGGTTGTATAACATATAATACCTTGCCCACTTTCCAAGATTTGCAATCAGTTCATCAATGTCTTTTGGAGACACATAAAATGGTCCTCTATCCGGCCGCTGAATTCGAACAGTTCCAACATCATCTTTGACAGCCTGTCAAGAATACAAGAATCAGAGACGGAAGCAAACGGAATCAGAGATTATAGATATCTTTTTCAGTATACATTCCATATCAAATGTTAATCAATATGCTGGAAACAAGTGAGAAAGAATAAATAAGAGAACCATTCAGTGCTTTAGGAAAATGATCACTTGTATCATGCTAAAATGACGTCAAACAAAAGAAATTTCTGAAATTTAAAAATTAGCACTACAAATAGCACAATTCAGTTGTCAATACTTAGCATACTACCTCACCAACCACCGTGAAGGAACTTCCAGTGGGCAGAACTCTTTCTGTTCGCTTAACACCAAGCATCTGAAAAGCAGAGTAAAGTTATGAGAGTATAAGTTTAGCTTAGTGTTCAAATTTTTCAGCATGTTGAATCGACAAACCTTGAGGCCTTGCAAATAATCCAGAGTCCCACGCACAAGAGATCGCCCTGATTCCTCGAAAACTTCACTTGCCACGGTTAAGACCAGACCAGTAGCACCACGAGCACCCACAACATACACACGTCCAGTCCCATCATCCTTGTTTAATTAAGTTATTAAAGAAGTTAGGCTAGACCATGCTATTTATTCTAAAACAAGTCAAGATACAAGAGTAAATTCCACCAATGGCTTTGACCATAAGACATCTTTCACTACGTAGGATCATCACAAACCCTCATTGGTACAAAAACTAACCAACAATGTAAGCATGATTTTAACATTTTGGATCGTTATACTACTCAAAGAAAGAAAAAAAGACTCAAACTGATGAAATATGTATGTTTTTGAGTCCTTAAGAATTTAAATTGTAACTAGACATTTCAGCAGAAAAACAGAGAACAGAAGGATCAACACAACAAATGTCCTTATGTTTGAATCCTTAGAAGAAGCTCACTCACACCGATCATGTGTTATAACTTGCTACAGTCCAGTCCACTCATGCCAAGACAATTTGGAAATTGATGTTGACTTGACTCCAACCATAGCAGAACTTGGACTGGGATTGAGCAGATCAGGTAAGACAAATGGGCAAAGGTCGAATATTCCACCTCTTATCTGCTGTAATCTACTAAAACAAGACGTGATCTTTCTTTTCTAGTTACAGAAAGACAAATCACAAACAAGCCATCCAGAATGACCCATTAATCTCAAAACAAGTCACACGAATATTTCGTGCTCACAATATGTACCAGGCTACCAGTACAATTAGTTACAATCATGTGCCTTTAAAACTGTTGCTTTCATGTTCCCTTTCCTTTTTTTTGTTCTTTCTTTTTCCTTTAAGAGTAACACTTTCATGTTCCTTAACTGGTAAGGACACAAATTGTAATAGACATGCTTGTTGAGCTCCAAAGAATGACAAATCAATTAGTATTCCGGTAATAAATGGCTTGCGAATCAAGACGCTGAAATACTTTATATGCTTATCATCTGCTAACACTCATTCAACTATCTTTTTTTATATATGACTTAAACCCTGAACAAGATAATAGCTCTAAAGGATCACAAAAGAGTAACAGATAAATTGATAATCCCATGAACTATTTCTATATTTCTATGATTTTATTTTCCCTCTATCTTGAATTCTTATTGTACACCCCAATTGCATAAAAAGCCTCGTGCGAAACTCCAGCAAGCGGAAAATGCACCCAAATTCAGTAAGTTTTTGGTGTGGCCATATGGGTATTGGGTGGGGATTCATGTCATAGTGCCAAATACCTCTAGCCTTCCAAAAAAATCTTTTGACAGTGACACATAACTAACTGTCATTCCAGTAACCAACATGACATGACCAGATGAACAATTAAGATGAATTATCAGGTAACATATACACGAGATATGACAAAAAATATTTGTCGCGTGTAGGTTAAGTTCTATGTCATATAGCTCAGATCAGTCTATGAAATTGCAATAGCATCAAAACCAAGCCCAAAAGTGAAGATCATAATCATTTCTTACCAGGTACCATGGAACCTCTTTGCTCATAGAAAGCATCAAAGCAGAATCTTGTATCCACGACCCAGCATCATTATGCTTTAAGAAGTGTTGCTCCGCCTAAGTAAAATAATTAAGGAATAAGATAATATTGAAAAGAAAAAACATCTGCAGAAATAAGCTCAAGGTTGCATTAAGAAATAACACTTACTGTTTCCTCAACTATTACACCTCTCAAACCACTTTGTTCACAGATTATTGGTGTGTCAGAGCTTACTCGTCCAGAGATGGTAACAATGAGAGGAAGAACTTTACGAGCAGTATCCAAAAGAGCCGCTGTGAAAAACATAGCAATACAAGAGGATACTTTACGCACTTGCTTTTATATTCAGATAAAATTTACTAGGATTATTGCCACCACTTGAGTAGTTCTTCACCCGAGAAGATTGATAGCAGAAAAATAAGAACCAAACAGCAAAAGGTATAATACAAGATTATTGCGGAAATATAAAATTTAGCAAAGAAAGTGCAGCTTCTTTCATACAAAAGTTTACTTAATGCACCAAATAACAATAATAACTTCTGCAAACTAGAGACGTTAATTTCAATACAGTAAAGATGCAACACAAAAACTTACCAGTTGCTGAAGTATTTATCAAAAATAAATAAATAAATAAATAAAAAACACGCTGGCCATAAAGAAGGTAGAACAAATTTTTCATAAATTAGTGTGGTTTTTTATACCTTAAACAATAAAATGGATCATAATTTTAAGGTTACACTTCAATTTGCCTCCCAATGGTATAGTGCATTTTCATTTTGCCACCATGTGGTTCAAAAAATTAGACTTAACTATAATGTGGTTTAGCATGTTTTCATTTTGTCACCCTGAGGTTCAAAAACTTATACTTAACTATTCTGTGATTTTATTTTTGTTTCACTATAATGACATATTGTTATTTGTTAAACAAGGTACCGTTCTAAGGTTTTCCATGTTTGACAACATCTTTTTGCGGTGAGACAAAAATAAAATCATAAGATAGTTAAGTGCAACTTTTGAACCACAGAGTGACAAAGTGAAAATAAGCTAAACCACAAAAAGGCCAAAGGGCAAATTGAAGTTTACCCTAATTTTAATCATGGTTATGTTGATAATCCTTTTTATCCATTCTATACTATCTTCAATAATTCCTCCTACAATAATCATAATACTTACAATTGTTTCTTGCTATACCCATTTTAGAATTCCACTTACACTTGTAGAACTTCTCACTTGCATGAAAATTCTAAACTTCAATCTTGAATTTAGTGTTTTCAATTAAACATTTCCAATCAATCTATGCCATTTCTAGCCTAATATCCTCAATTGGTGCTCTATCCTTTTTCCCAAGGATTTAAGTGCCCATCGAGCTGTATCCACTGTGCCGTATCGTGCCAACAAGATATCAGCACGATACAGCCCTCGTGCCGATGCGACATTTCAAAACTCTCTATTCTTTAAATTAGTAAGTAATTTTGTTAATAAAGTTCAAAAGATTTGATAAAGGTACATAATAAGCAATTAGAATATTTTGTTGCTAAAGAAAATAAATATTTCATGCTATTTTGTGTCGGTACACATGTATTTTATAAATATTTCATGCCATTATGTGTCGATACACATGTATTTTTTTTTTTTTACTGGCACGCATCGGCACGGCCCAACATGGCACGCACCGTGTTGGCAAGTTTTCAGCACGACCCCGTGCCACGGCACTTAAATCCTTGCTTTTTCCTATTCTATCTTCAATAATTCCTCCAACAAGAATCATAGTACTTACTTCTCATTGATTCTTGCTATACCCATTTCAATATTCCACTTACCCTTGTAGAACCTCTCACAATTCAAACTTAAATCATGAACTGATTATTTTCCATTTAACATGTCCAATCAATCTACGCCATTCCCAGCCTCACTTGGTGGTACTGTTAATTCCTAAACAGAAATAAACATATATTATTCAACCTCTTTAGCTCATCGACCCCAGCATTAACATCTCTGCTATATTTGTTGAGCTTAATGCTTCATAACCACCCAAAATCAGAAACATAAAGCATCAATATTACTACCATTAATCCATAAGCATAAAAAGCACACTTCTATTTTAACAACATGTGATTGATATCTATATTCTTCTTCTTATGAAAGATTGACATAGTTACTTATGTTTTAGTTGAGCGTCACTGCGTCAAATTCAAATATTTTTTCCTTCTTTTCTACCTACTTATTACAATAGCATTACATGCACTTTAGTATCTATAATAGCATCATACTCAAATTTTACTGATAGCTTTCCTACCTTTCTAGATTATGAGTCATTCAATATCTCAAGTCAGAGAAAGGAAATCGTATAGCATGGCCCTGTGCTGACTATGCCATGCCATGTTGGCACTCTGCCGGCACATATCACCGGGCCGTGTCACTCTGCACCATAATGCTAGGTATGCCAAGGTGTGTTAAGGTGTGCTGCAATGTATCTACGCATAATGCAGTGTATTGGGGCATGTTGAGTGGGCATCGTATGTACCAGTAGGCACTACTATACTCGATTTTTTTAAGTTATTTTTTAAGATAAAAGACTCTCATGAAGCCCTAGGGCCATTTTAGGATCTCTCAAACTCGTCCTTTCATTCTTTGGTCGGGGAGAGCACTTAAAGAGCTTTAACAGAGAAAGGACAAACTTTTATATCTTCTCTCATTCTATCAAAATAGCAAGAGTTTATCTCATTTCAAGCAATCCAACGGAATGTCTTCTTTGTTGGATATAGTTGGTGAAGAAATATTAGGTTTTTTTAAGATCTAAAGGGACCTTGTGTGTAGAAGTACTAAATCATCTAATCTAAGTAGTTTTGGGTTTGTTTATGGGGATCCGTGGAGGGTCCATCCTTCTCTCTAGAGATTTTAACTATTTTTTGAATTTTTTTTCATATTTTTTATTTTTAAATAAAATCTGAAAAATGAAAAGTTAGAAGGAGGCCATTTATTGGAAATATAAGAACACCTTGTAGTCTACCTATTATTATATATATTAAAGTACTATAGAAAGCTTCTCTTTGCAAGTGAAAGACAAAAAACCCCATGCCAAATCCATAATAGTGTGCCCAGCCACACCAAGGAGGGGTGTGTTGACATTGGCAAACCCCATCCCAGTGTGTCGTGCCATGGGTGGCACACTCGCATGCCCCATGCCAGTAGCACGATAATCCTTGACGGACTTTATTAACATTCCAAGCTGAATGATTGAAAATTAAATATATCCTTCATAACTATAAGTTAATTTTTTGATAACATATTTACTGAACTATTCAAAATTTGAAAGAAAATTATATAAGTTCATAGAAGTGACAGGAAATAGTATATGCAATTGTTCAGGTGCCCAAAAGTTGTAGACTTGTAGTAGAATAATTTAATCGCCTTAAAAGTGCACAGAAATAGGGGTATTGTTCGAATAATACAGGTAATCATCAATATTGACATCAGTGGCCAATGGACTGCAAAACAAAAAAAAATGCAATAAAACAAGTCGACATTCAGGCTGATTTGTCATATTAGAATTACATATAATCATAATTACATTTGAATTGAAGAGAATAACCATGTACAAAACTTCTAGTAAATTATACAGAGGATAGAGATTAACAAGCAGACAAGAAGATCTCAGTTGGTTACATAAAGTAATTATAGTTGGACTAACTTACAGTAGGTCCAAGTAAATACCATGTAGTTCCATGTTTGTTAAGTCTAACAGAGATGCAACATTTAAAAATAGCGAACTAAAGTAACAAAGAAATGCACAAGATACTCCTTATCTTACACTCTTACATGCAAACATCATATATCCTATGAGCTAGAGTCCTAATAGTTCTATCTTGCTGGAAAAACAAATATAATCTTCGTCATAGTCCGGACATAAAAACATGTGTAGCTGCTCTCAATCAGAAGTTAAGCAGATTTTATATCTCGCTTAAAAGTCACTTTTCTAGCATAAACAAGGATTTAAGTGTCCACTGGCATGGCCCTTGCCCACCGTGCCGTACTGTACCGATAAAACCATCTTTCCTTGAAATTAGTAGTATTTAGATCAATAAAGCACAAAGGATTTAATCAGGATATATAATAAGCAACTAAAATATTAGTGCCAAATGCTATAGTGTGTCGGCACACAGGTATTTTTGCTAATGGCACACATCAGCACGGCACGCACCATGCGTAATGTTCCGGCAAATGCTCGGCACAACCCCTTGCCACTGCACTTAAACCCTTTCATCACTAACATATGTTCTACAAATATGCAAGCAATCCGCGTCAAGATTCAAGAATGTTGTTTTTGTGCGGGAGGTGAAAGCCTTACCTTTGTACCGCTAAAGACTTAAACTATTACTCACATTCTAAAATATAAGCACGACATGATATTGGTTTCGCTTTTTTTTTCTTTTCAAGCATGGAAAATCATAACGCAACACAAATGCATCAAACCCATTATCTGCACCGTAAAAGAACAGCATCAATCAGAAAAAAAAAAAAAAAAAAAAAAGGTCTCAAACTCCACAAAATAACAACTTCCGTATCTCCACACATGACTTGGTTATTGTACTTCCTATATTTACTGGACTGCACAACGCACGATCGGTATAAAACGAGAGGAATAACCACTAAAATGCAAGGAAACGTCTTACCCAGATCCTTCAATTGACTAACTCTAGTCACCGACCGGAGAATATCTGCGTCCCTAAAACAAAATCTCAATTGTCATTCATAATCACACAAAATAACAAATTAAGGGGAGGAAAAAAAAAAGAAAAAAAAAAAAGAGCAAGCATAAAAAATCCATCTTAATACCTTCCGCTGCTTCTTCCCAGTAGATAAAGAGCTGCAGCACTCAAACAGCATCCCACTCCACCCCATGGGATCATCCTCAATCAAACAGAAGAACAAAACCCAGAAATGCCAAAAACTTCAAACAAATATGGAGAAGGTATAAAAGAGAAGGAAAAAAAAAAAAAGAGGAGTATAACTTCAAACCCAAGGAAGGGATTGTTAGGTTATGAACGGCCCCGTCCCTGCCACTCACAATTCCCGTCCCCGTCCCCGTCCCCGTCCCCGCCTTCGGGGACACAACTGTACCCGGCCCCCGTCCCCGCGGGGATCCCCGCCCCCGAGGGGATCCCCGCCAATCGTTGAAAAATCAAAACCTGCCGAAGCGGGATTCGTAGCAAACCTGGATAATCGCGGGAAGAGGGCGAAGGCACGGCGCAGGTTGAGGAGGGCCGGTTGGAGCAACGATGAGAGGTCTAGGAACGGCGGACGGAGAGGCGGGGCGCCGGAAAGGAAAAGTACTCGGCAGCGAGCTCTAAAACTGCAAGCTCCAGAGGGTTTGGTGGATGGGGGCGAGTCGAGGAAGGTGAGTTCGAACTCTGAAGGCCCCTCGATCAAGAGGGGCTTTGGGTTGAGACTTGAGACCGGTAAAAGCAAGACCAAAAATTAAAAGAAAACCCATCCGACATGAATGAACATATTATTATTATTACATTTATGAACCAAACACATCCGGTTCGGCTAATTAGCGTTCCATAAAAATTCAACCGAACCGTAATTGGATCGCAATTCGCACAAAGAGGGGAGCGGGGACCTCGCGGGCGGGGATCGCTAAACCCGTCCCCGATAATGGGGTTAAAACGTTCCCCGTCCGGTCCCCGTGAGGAAAACTCACCCTCTATACCCGCCACACTCAGGTCGGGTCTTTACGGTATCTTTACTTCGGAAATAAATTATTCTTATCTATTCTCGATATAAATATAGATACAAATTTTGGAATAAATAAGAATAAGATCAACTTTGTATTTAGATGAAAATTAGGTTGTTTTCGAAAATTAAAAAAAAATACCGTTTGAATAATTAGATTGGAATTAATAAAAAAAAAGTAATTATCGTTTTAAAATAATAATATTTTATCTAATTAATTAATTAAAAATATTAATTTAATAATAACTTAACTTATTTAATTAACTAATTAATCATAAATACGGCTAGATAACTTATTTAATTAACTACTTAATAATAATATTAAATGTTAATTAATAAAATAATTAACAATGAGTACGGTAAATTAATAATTTAATTAACCACAAGTAATTTAATAAATTAATAAATCAATTATTTAATTATTTAATAGTTACGTAATTAGTTAATAAAATAATTAGATTAGTCAAAATATTAATTAGTTAATCAACATAAATATTAGATATTGTGTAAACATCATAAATAATTAATTATTTAATTAGTTAGTTAATTATAAATAATAAATTAATTACTTTACTATTTAAGCAATAAATAATGACTTACATACATTAATTAGATTATTTAATGATTAAATACCATAGTTAAAATTAGATTTACATTTTAGGAACAAGATTGTTCCAAAATTATACCAGCTTATTCCCCCGACACAAAATGATGTTTGGTTATAAGGGGGAAATAAGGACTTATTCCTCCCTCATACCCAAATCAAACGATGCCTACGGGAATACGAGTTTTCGGATCAAATTGTCATACTTCCTTTAGGGCTCGTTCGGCCTAAATTCTGAAAAAGTGATTTCGCGATTTTGGTTTGGAAAATTAATTTTGGTGAAAAGCTGCAGAGCGTTGGCTTAATTTAAATAGAAAGCGATTCTTTCTGAAATGATTTTGTACAATTGTTTTGTGACGCCCCAACTTCCCAGGGGGTCACCCATCCTAGGACTACTCCCGTCCTAGCACGCTTAACTCTCTCAACCTCTTCGGCCTAGCCACCGCCGAAAATGCTTAAGCCGGGTTGAGAGTTTTAGCCCTATTATATCTCATATATAGGACTAATCTGGGGTCTCACAATCTCCCCCCCTTTAAGCCCTGACGTCCTCGTCAGGCTCAAACTCACAAGTACCAGGCGATGTGAGACGTCTCGCTAGCCTGTCATTTAGACCCGGCTCAGCCGAGACCCATCTCACACTTCCGGCTGGTAATTGGCTCTGATACCAACTGTGACGCCCCAACTTCCCAGGGGGTCACCCATCCTAGGACTACTCCCGTCCTAGCACGCTTAACTCTCTCAACCTCTTCGGCCTAGCCACCGCCGAAAATGCTTAAGCCGGGTTGAGAGTTTTAGCCCTATTATATCTCATATATAGGACTAATCTGGGGTCTCACAATAACTGTGACGCCCCAACTTCCCAGGGGTCACCCATCCTAGGACTACTCCCGTCCTAGCACGCTTAACTCTCTCAACCTCTTCGGCCTATCCACCACCGAAAATGCTTAAGCCGGGTTGAGAGTTTTTAGCCCTATTATATCTCATATATAGGACTAATCTGGGGTCTCACATGTTTGGTAAAAAAACTTTACTGTTTGCGAATAATAATTTTTTTATTAAATTTTATTTTAAAATAATTAAATTTTAAATTTAAATTTAAATTCAAATTTAAATTTAAAATTTAAAATTTTAGATTTGCACAAAAATTCAAAATTTGATATTTTAATTAAAAATATAAATTTGAAATTTAAAAATTTAAAAATTTAAAATTTGAATTTTTAAATCTAAATTTAAATTTAAAATTTAAAATTTTAAAATTTAAAATCTAAATTTAAAATTTAAATTTAAATTTTAAAATTTTAAAATCTAAATTTAAAATTTAAATTTGAAATTTAAAATTTAAAATTAAAATTTGAAATTTAAAATTTAAAATTAAAATTTAAAATTAAAATTTGAAATTTGAAATTTGAAATTTACAACTTGAACTTAAAATTTAAAACTTATAAGTTTAAATTTCAAATTTTAAAATTTTAAATTTAAATTTTATCTTAAATTTAAATTTGAAATTAATATCTAAATTTAAAATTTAAAATTTTGAAATTTCAAATTTTAAATTTCAAATTTTAAATTTTATATTTCAAATTTCAAATTTTAAATTTTAAATTTTAAATTTCAAATTTCAAATTTGAAATAAAATAAATTTAATTTAAAATTTAATCAAAATAAAAATTTAAAATTTAAGTTTAAAATCAGATTCAGATTTCAAGAAGCAGATTTTAGCTATTTCTGATTTTGGGCTTCGAAAATCAGAAAACTGATTCTAAAAATCAGAATCAGATTTTGAAAACTAGATTGTCAAACGCTCTATTGAGCCAAAAATTACTTTGAACTCAAGATCACTTTTCAAAAGCTAGACCAAACAACCGCTTACTGGACAACAAAATCTCATCCACCTAGCCAGATTCTCATTCAAACAGGCTATGTTCACACGAATCCAATTGCACAAAGCATTGCTGGTATAAAACAAGAGCAATAATCATTAAAATGCAAGGAACCGTCCTACGCCAGAACCTTCAAGTGACCGGAGAATATCTGCGTTCCTGAAACAAAATCTCAATTATCATTCATAATCACACAAAATAATATTTTTAAAAAAAACTTAAACAAGTGACACGATCTACATAAAAAAAACTTCCGTTGCTCCTTCCCAAAAGATAAAGAGCTGCAGCACTCATAAAGCATCCCACTCCAGCTCATGAGATCATCCTCAATTAAATAGAAGAACAAAACCCAGAAATGCCCAAAATTTCAAACAGATTTAGTGAGGGCATAAAAGAAAAAGAAAAAAAAAAGTATAACTTCAAACCCAAGCAAAGAATGTTTTTTTTTTTCTTTTTGAGAGAAAGGTAGCACACTACCCGCTTCGTTTATTTCTTAGAAATAAACTTTTAGCTGAAAATGTGAATCAACTAGGATTCGAACTCGGAACCTCGGGTATCAATCACCAAGCCCTTTGCCACTTGCGCTAGGAACGGTCGGTCCACTTTGCCCAAGCAAAGAATGTTAGTTTATGAACCGAAGGAAACAAAGAGAGCTAAAATTGCTATCTGGGTACGAGGATTGGAACGAAATTAAAGAAAGAGGAAGAGGCACATAGAGAAGAAGAGATCGAGAAGAGGGCAATTGCAAGAGAAGGCTCAAAAAAAACATTTGGGTTGATTTAATTGCAAGGGAGTTAACGGGGAAAATGAGGATCGTTGAAAGAAGGGCGGAGGAGGAGCGAATTGGATACCAGACTCGAACGAGAGGGCAAAGATCGCGAACTAATAGAACTAGAACCAGAAGACAAATTTATAAGGTCAGATTTTATAGTAAGCGAGATTAACTAGAGCTATTCACTATATTTATTGAACTGGCAACACATGTTTATAATAGGATTGATTGTACTATTAGTCCCCAACTTTTTCATTTTTTTTTAAAACTTGGCTCATTATACTGGATAGAATACGCTATATCAACTGCCGACATAGGAACTACGAGGTTTTTTTGGAGAAAAACTCTTTTTCTAAATGTTTATATAGCCATAAGGAGAGTTTGATCAATATTTTGAGGAGAAGAAGAGAGTTTAGCTGAGGATCAAAATGGCAACCTAAGAGGAGAGGTGAATTAGATTTCTAAAATAAAAATACAGTAAAAATAAACAGATAAACCCATAAGCAAAAAAATTTGAGTAGAGTTAGAGAAATGCAAACACAAAGAAGCATACAATTAATATGTTTCAAGCTTCGGCCCTTGCCTACGTCCCCGCCAACTTTTCAACACTAGAGAACATTGAATCTTCACTAGAATATGTTTTTACGAGCAACCACCAAGCCTTTACACCAAGTTGTTCTTCTTCTTCACAAGAAAATCTTACAATTATAATCTTTTTTCTCTCTTTTATAGGATTTGTCTCACTACAAAGTTCACTCAACTTTAGAGAGAAAGTAGAGAGCTAAAAGTATTATATTATATCAATTTCAAGCTCAGCAAGCTACAATTGAAGCACCAAAGCCCTCTACTTATAGCCGAAATTCAAGACTTGCCTGTTACAATATTTATAATGTTTCAGGCGCCCGCTTTCGTAGTGATTTTGCACCAACGGATCGTTCCACTAAGTCAATGCAGTTTCGAGCGCACGGAGCAACTTTCGAGCATCCGAATATGGCGACCTATTCCTCCTAGAGCTCTGCACATAAGCGTTTACATTTAATCTTTTGAATTTCAAGCGCCAGAACAACTTTCGGGCGTCTGAAACAACCGAAGTCATCATTTCTTCTTCTAAATTGAGAGCTAAACACACAACGTTTAAATTCAAATTCAAATTCAAATTCAAAATTTCGAGGGCCTGGAACAACTTGCAGTCACTCATAACTACTTCCGGGTGCACTAGAAGCAGTCCGGATGCCCACAATGCAGAGCCTAGTCCTTAAATCATTTTTGGACTTTGCACAAATACTTACCTGCATCTGAAACATAGTTTTGTGCTGAAATTTTGTTTTGAAGAGTTTTGATACCTCTGGATTTTGATAAATGGCTTTTTGCATCTTCTTTTAGCACATATTTAGGTCATATATTATTTTCTTTCTTGTAGAGTAAATTTTTTCTTCCTCGCGATGATAAGGTTGAAGAATGGGTGTTGAAATCAATTAGTCGAAAATAGAAAGACTATAAGCACGAGCTTAAGGCAAAATATAAAATGGCTAAACGTACACAAGAAAAGATTGTTGGTGATATTCCTCCAGAACTTGTGCCACAGCAATGGATAGATCTGATCCGAAATTGGTCTTCGGAGAGAAATGAGGTAGTATATTATAAATAGTTAGTAAAGATACTTTTTGCGATTTACTAATAGTTTTGTACTACACTTTTAAACTTATATATGTTATTATACAGAATCTCTAACGAATTGGGAGGGTATCTCGTGCAAATCATACAACTCCTCACACGATTGGTTCCAAGAGTTTTGCAAGAAAGATACATGAATTTGTATGGAAATCTTTTCTTTATTCTATAAATTTACTTATACGTGTTTTTATTTTTCTAGTTTCAAGTTGATTAGTTGGATTATATTTTCATACTAAGCTTGTTAATAGGATTAATGTCAGCAGGAACAAAATAATAGCGAGCCAAGACGTATTGAGTTTTTTATAATAACTCGCAAAACTAAAGATAAGGAATATATTAATCAACCATCAAGTGATTGTGCGGTATTCAATATGCACTTTGTTTTATCTTATTTTTCTTTTCTGCATCCATAAAGTTATTTGGCATGCAATTGATATATTCACATTTCTTACTTTAATGTAGGAGGATTGTTGAGAGATTTAGCTAAACAAGCGATTGTGTCGGAGTTCTCAAATTCCACCAAACAAGTTAAAGATAATATTTTCGAGGAATAAAAGGGAAAATACCAGTAAGGTCGAGTGAGGGGTTATGGTATTGGTCCCCTACCAACACATGTTTTTGGAATTCAAGCTCAACAAAGGAATATCGAGAATGAAAGGCATGATCAATGAAAGAAGAAATTCAAAGGTTGCAAGCTCAAATGCAAGATATGCAAAAGATATACGAATCGTAAATAAATGAGATAAAATGTCTATTGCATAGGCTTGTCGTGTTGGATGTGGCCTACGAAATTTATTCAAGGCGATCCATAAAGATATAATTGATCCAACGGTTAGGATGTATCTGAGCATGTTCTTGATGGACGGACGTGATTAAACATCCTTACATTAGGTTATATATATATATATATATATATATATATATATATAGTCCGGCTACTATGCTATTGATAGCATGAAACACTTGGTGCTACTAAGTTTTCTACCGTTAGATCTTCTCCCTTGGTCATTTTCATCCATTAAATTATACTATTCAACCAACCACCAACTTAACCCTTCGGGGCCCACATCATCCTAGCCACACATCTTTTAATCTAAGGGCTAAAATTAATAGCACCAATGACTTGGTGCTATTAATAGTATAGTAGCCTAGTTATATATATATATATATATATATATATATATATATATATATATATATATATATATATATAACATAATGGGAGTCCCGGTCTAACCCTAATTCTATATATTTTTTGTGATGGCTTCATCTTTAGGGATAAGGGAATAGACTGGAAACATCCCATTCTTTTGCAGATCATGTACGAGGACGAATCACAAGGAAGAATCGTCATCTATAATCCGTGTTTGGAAATCGAAATCATGGTAGAAAGTACGATTTTAATCTTATATGATATAACATGTGGTATCAGAGCCAAATCTTTCGCCATGTTTTTATTTTTTCTGGATTTCGTTTGATTTTCTTTTCATTAAAATAAATAAATAAATTTGCTGACTGGATGCCAAAAGAAGTGGCGGTGTCGACTGGTCTCTACAGAAGAGGCATTCGGCGGGATTGCAGGATTGCGTCGTCGCTTGGGCCGCGCTTGGCCGGGCCCAAAAGGGCCGTACGAGGGCAGCGGTGCTGGGGGCATGTTTGTTTCGTCGAAACTGGACTTTGGGTTGAAGTGAAATTTGGGTTGAAGTGGAGTTCGGTGAAAGCTACTTCTTTTCCGCTGTTTGTTTCGTAGTTATGGAAGTGAAGTTTCATTAGTTCTGCTGTTTGTTTGGTAGGAACTGTATGATGTAAAACTATAATTTATGTATAAATAATAAATAATTTAATAAATAAACATAATATAATTATATTTTTATATAATTAAAATTTAATTATATAATATTTTTTATATAATAAATAATTATATAATATTTCTTATATAATTAAAATTTAATTATAATAAATAATTTAATTATATAATTTTTTATATAATTAAAATTTAATTATATATTATTATTTAATTTATTTTTATATAATATTTTAATTATATAATTAAAATTTAGTTATATAAATTTAATTATATAATTGAAATTTAATTACAATTTAATTATATTATATTTTAAATATATAATTAAAAATAATATAATTATATAATTATATTTTTATATAATTAAAAAAAAATTTACCTCTCTTTACCGTAATTGACTTTGGCCCACGTTAACTCGAGTTTCGATCGTAACTTTTTTACGGCGAACCAAACGACGAAAGTGGTCGTTTTTGACGAAAACGACTTCCTCCCTCTCCACTTCCACCCCACTTCCACCCAAACAAACATGCATTAGGCGGGGCCCATAAGGTGACGTACGAGGCAGCCCCATGTGGGGCTGCCTGGAGCAGCCCATGTGGGTTGAGGTCAAATCAAGAAAAAAAATTTATTTATTTATTTATTTTTAATGAAAAAGGATATTAACACACACACACACATATATATTTGTTTTATAAGTTTTTTTGTAACGTGATTCATTCTTGAAGAAGCCTACATATAAAACTCATATATGACATTTAGTTTTGTTATATATAATTTTTGTACTACTCATTTACTTATTTATTCATGACTATAAAATAGTGTATTTAGTTTAATTTTCGCAGTTTAATTTTTGTATTATCTATACTACTTATAAAAGTGTGAGTTTGCTTCTTTTTTTTTTCTTTCCGAAAATGCCTCTATCTTTTTTAATAATATTTTCATGTCCAGTCATTTTGAATCATTCATTTCAAATAATTCATCAAAGAATAATTTTTTCTCAAATGTAGATCTTGATTTTTTATCAGTGGATCTCATCCAACGGTTGAAAATGAAAGTATCTGTTACCTTTTGTGACAATAATATTCTCGCATTAATATCGTATTTTATCACACGTAATATTCACTATCTCTTATCTACGCGTTTCTCAAATATTACGTTATACCCGCCACCTAAATAATATCCCTCAGCCTACCATACGCTTTCGCCGCCTACATAATATTCCGTCGTAACATATTTGAATTAACAGTTAAAATTTTTAATTAAAGTGGATTAAACATGAATTAAAATTTTGATACTTTTAGTTTAAAACATATATTTAAATTTTGGATTCGTTAGAAACCAAAAATTATAGCGGAATATTCAATGTATATAAAAAGAAAAGTAGAACTATATAATTTTTGTCGGTGGCAACTATTTGAATTTGAATTATGATATGACAAATATTTTTGAATAAAATATAACAGATGAATTTACTTTTTACAAAATTAAATTTTTATTGTGAATTTTTTGATAAATATGATGCATAAATTTATATTGATTTGAAATAACTATTAAAATAATTATTGACAGACATATTTTTTAGCTTAAAAGAATATTGCATTTTATTTGCGGAAACAAAAAAAGAAATTTATACTTTTCCCTTTTTATTTTTCCAATAGAGAATATCTACTACAGGATATTCTTCACACGTACGTACAAACAAAAATCAAATAATAAATAGACACATACCACCAATAACAATTTAACTTTAAAATATAAATATAAATTTAACTTAAAACTGAATGTGACATTTTGAATTAAACATAAATTAAAATGTCGATTCTTTTAATTTAAAATATATACTTGAATTTTAGATTCGTCACAATTCAAAAAAAATAGAAAAACATTCGATGTATATAAAAAGAAAAATAGAACTATATAGTTATTGTCGGCAATAACTATTTGAATTTGAATTAGAATATGAGATATTTTCGAATAAAATATAACAGATGAATTTATTTTTTAAAATTTAAATTTTTGGATAAATATGATTCACAAATTTATGTTGATTTGATATAACTATTAAATAGTTGTTAATGAACCTATTTTTTAGCAGAAAAAAATATTATATTCTATTTGCAGAAACAAAAAAAAAATTCATATTTATCCAAATTTTTGCCAACCGAAAGATATCTACTATAGAATATTTTTCACAAGCGCCCCATAAAGGAATATTCCATGCTCATCGAAAAAAGAAAATCTCTACAAATACACATTGAAAATATTCATAATATCCACTATCTCTCATTTAACTAACTAAAAGGAATTAGATTTGAAAAATATAATGATTTAACATAAGAATATCAAATCGACTTCAAATTTTAAGTTTGGTTCATAATTTCAAACGTAAATTCATATTTTAATTCAAAATTTGAAATTAGTTTAAAATTTTAATATTTGGGTCTATAAACAGACTATTTCAAATCGAAAATAATTAATTAACTTGAACATATATCAAATTTGAAAGATAGATGAGTTGATAAATAATTATATGTCTCAATAACTATTTATATTCGAAAATTGGGACTCAAAATTAGTTTCAAATTTTAAGTTTTGCTCATAAATTTAAATCTGAATTCATTAATTTAAAATTTAGAATTAATTCAAATTTTCAAAATTTGGATACACATTAAAAAAATTTGTATATTATGAAACACATATGAAAAATATTTACAGTATAACTAAATTAAAAATATATAAAACTTATTTGAAGACAAATTAAAGTTAGAAAAAAAATTAATTCATAAATAGACTCATATCACCAATAAATGTTTAAATTTAAAATATAGATTTAAATTTAATTTAATTAAATGTGACGTGCGTCGCACATGCACTATAACTAGTTATTCTAAACACGCATAAGGTAAACATGAAAATTTAGAGTAGTGTTTATAGACTTCATACAATTTATAAATTTCACATAAGGTTGTTAAGAAAATTACTCTGAACTTACTATTTTCGCTGCGTTTTGGAATTACATGAAATTTTTGGTCATTCGATATCATATAAAGATTCGTTAGATCTACTATATCTAGGAATAGCCACAGCATCCCAATCATGGTATATGATCACTTATGGTATTTTTTGTAAAATGATATTGAACTAAGGTTAATTCGAAAATTCATACGAATTCTTAGTTTAATTTTAATAGTCATTCAATGTCAAATAAGGTTATTTTTATTTTTCATTATTTTTAGGAGTAGCTACAGCATCCTACAGATAGTAAGGGATGCATGAGGATTTATTGACATTGAATTAAAGTTTAACTATTTATTGCAGTCAAATAAAATAATAATTTTTTTTGAATTTTGACTGGAATAGGATAGTGGATCGAATTTCTAGATAGCAAGTTTTCTTATAATCACAGGTACAGAAATTTTGTTGTTTAGGAATTAGTTTTCGGCTAGTCTTATTATTAAAGTAGGTAAATTCTATGCGTGTAGCGCCTCTACCCATAGGAAAATAGAATTTATCTAATTTAAAGATTATTGTCTTATAGCAGGCGATAAAGTTTTATATTTTCTTTGTTCTTACAGCTTCTTTGTGACGCCTCACTTCCCAAGGGGTCACCCATTCTAGGACTACTCTAGCTCTAGCACACTTAACTCTCTTAACCTCTTGGGCCTAGCCACCGCCCAAGATGCTATAGCTGGGTTTAGAAATTCACAACCACTAGGCAATATGAGACTCGTCTCACTAGCCTTAGCCAACCTTGCTGGGAGCAATTCTCTACCCACAACGATATTTAGCCAGGGAGCCGCCCTACTTCCCAGGAGGGTCACCCATCCTAGAGCTATTATAGTTTTAGTATGCTTAACCTCTTAACCTCTTGGGCCTAATTATCACCCAACATGCTATAACTGGGTTAAGATGTTTAGCCCTATTATATCTCATATATAGGACTATTCGGAATCCTGGGATGTCACATTCTCCCCCCTTTAAGCCTTGACGTCCTCGTCAGGCTTAAACACATTCACAAGTACCAGGGGATGTGAGACTCATCTCGCTAGCCTTTAACCGACCTTGTGGGAGCCGCTCTCTACCCACAATGTTCATCAGCCAGGGGAGCCGTGCTCTACATGTTGTATAACCCTAGCTCAACCAAGACTCATCTCACATTTCAGGCTGGTGACTGGCTCTGATACTAACTGTAACGCTCACTCACCCTAAAATTATTCTAGTCTTAGCCTGCTTAACTCTTTTAACCTCTTGGACCTAGCCACCGCCCAAAACTGTATAGCTGGGTTAAGAGATTTAACCCTATTATATCTCATATATAGGACTGGGGGTGTCACATTCCTCCCCCCTTGAAGCCCTGACGTCCTCGTCAGGCTCAAGCACATTCACAAGCACCAGGCAATGTGAGACTCGTCTTGCTAGCCTTTAGCCCACTTATGGGGAGCCGTGCTCCACCCATAATGGTAATCAGCCAGGGAAATCATGCTCTACAGCTCGCTATATAACTCTGGCTCAGCCGAGACTCATCTTATATTTTCGACTGGTGATTGGCTCTGATACCAACTGTGATGCCCAACTTTCCAAGAAGTCACCAATCCTAAGACTACTCTAGCCCTAGCATGCTTAACTCTCTTAACCTCTTGGGCTTAGCCATCGCCCAAAATGCTATAGCCGAATTTAGAAATTCACAACCACCAGGCAATGTGAGACTCGTTTCACTAGCCGTAGCCAACCTTGTGGGGAGCTATTCTCCACCCACAACGATATTTAGCCGGGAAACTGCCATACTCGCGGGGGGGTCACCCATCCTAGAGCTACTCTAGTTTTAGCACGCTTAACCCTCTTGACCTTTTGGGCCTAACCACCGCCCAACATGCTATACCCGGGTTAAGAGGTTAGCAATATTATATCTCATATATAGGACTATTCGAAATCCTGGGGTGTCACATTGAATGACAAGGTTAACGCGACAAGTCTCACATCGCCTAGTGATCTTGGACTCTGTGTGTGTGTCATTGGGCTGATGATGATGTCAGAACCTAAACGGGGAGAGTTTCGGATGAAAATAAGATTGTGATTGTGTATATAAGAAATCATGGATACTAGTAATAAGAACTGGGCTTAACTATTTTGTGCCGGGGGTTTGGATCCAACAAGTTATTATTGCTAGCTGGGCAGATTGTTACATTTCATATGAGAGCCAATCACCAGTCGAAAGTGTGAGATGAGTCTCAGCTGAGCCAGGCTCGGAATGACAGGCTAAGTTAGGGTCAGGGAATGATAGGTTAAGTCAAGGTCGGAATGACAAGACTCACGAGACAAGTCTCACATCGCCTGGTGATCTTGGGATGTGTGTGCGTGTGTGTGATTGGGCTGACGAGGATGTCAAAGCCTAAACAGGGAGAGTTTCGGATGGGAATGAGATTGTGATTGGGTATATAGAGACCATGGACACTAGTAATAATAATTGGGCTTAAGCATTTTGGGCCAGTGGTTTGGACCCAACGAGTTATTATTTCTAACGGGTCAGGTTATTACATTCTTCCTCTACTGCATTTCTTAATGATGTTTCTCGTATCCCTATGCTTACTGGGGACAACTATTCTAATTGAAAAGAAAGCATTCTTTTTTACTTTGGGCTATATGGATTGTAGAGTACTAAACCTTGGCAAATAGGTAAGGTTGCAGTATGGATTGTTAGTCGGCATATTTTTATAGTACTTGACTGAGTTGAAGACATTTTGGCATGAAATGGATGCAAGAACAGACTCAAGAACTCAAGATTTAGCTTGTGGTGGACTAAAGTTAGAATACTTGAATTATGGGGAACTTATTGGCATTTGTTACAATAGGTAGTGGATTCCAAGTGTGCATCAGGGCATTCTCTCCATGCTTATCCTTTCACTTGCAAGCTTTAGAGAGAGAGGGGGGAAGCTTTAGAGAGAGAGGAGGGGAGTACGGTCGGTCAAGAGAGAAGAGCTTGGGTTTTTACAACGAGCCAACCGAGCGCCCGCGTGTGATTTTTTTAGCATTTCGACATCAAGGTTGGTATTATAATATTATTATTTTTTTATTTGGACTCTTTTGATAGATTCTTAACAGCATGCTGTAGAGAATGAGGTTTTGATGGATTTTTGTAGAAATAGAGAGTTAGAAACCAATTTCTATGCGATTTAGGAGTTGATTTTGCGTGATTTTCGACGAGGGATTTTTTGAGCCACTGCAGGGTGTTGTGGCTGCCTTACGAACTAGGAGAGTAGCAACGGATCACCTCGCTACTCCGACGATCGTTCTATTCCTTGGATTTGCGATATAGGTGGGTTCCGTGTTGCCAAAATTGGCAGACTAATTTCTATGTCCATATTATATTATTTAGCCTATGAGATGAACTGTTGACATAGTTGAGATGACAGTGGTATTTTGACACATACCTGTAGAGTATATTGAGACATGCATATTTTTTCACTGTTAGTATTATATGATATTGCCCTGGAGGCCAGTAGTCACTGGTAGAAGTGTGAGACTATGACTTTATTTGAGACACTATTACAGTATTATCATGATCTGTTTGATCATCGCATTTGACTACAACCTACATGCTATATTGAGCTGGACATAGATACTATACTCGGTTGGGGTAGCGCCCCGTGAGTGCACTCTGGAGGTTAGGCTATGAGATATTATTATGGCATGGGCCAGACAGACAGTTGGATATTTGACTATGTGTAGCGGGCCTCAACTCTGGGGGTGGTGGTGGCAACACGAGGCGGCACAGGCTAGACTTGACTGTTGAGTCGGTCATTATGAATGAGTATTATTGCTCTATTTTATTCAGTATCCAGTTGATGCATGAGATACATAATTTACAATTTTAAGTTACATTATAGAGGCATGATAGCAGTAGTTACTTTTAGTAGTTATTTAAATTATTACATATTCTTTCATACTGCTTAGTTAATTACTATTTCTGCCTCTTATGGACCTAGTGGTGTAAACCGTCGGTGTTGTCGGTCGTAGCCACTAGGGACTATTGATTATAGTTCTCATGCCCTCATTATTATTATTTTTATTTCAATATCTTCAGCACCAACGACTGATCGAGATAAGGGGATCGCTGATAGCTAGCATGTGAGATCTTGGATTTTTGGAAGTTTTGGATTTGGGGATTTTGATGTTTAACTTTGATTTCTCTCTCTCTCTCTCTCTCTCTCTTTTGGTGCATATATATGTATATATGTATGGTTTTGTATGTTTTGCTTGTTGGAGAGGAAAGGGGATGGGTTTCGTTGCGAATCGGCGACTATTACTGGTGATCCAAAATTGTGAGTTCGATGATCCGGCAGTGCTGATCGCGATGGCGTGATCCGTTCGTGAATCCGACCGTCGGATCACGAGATATCGCGAGATCATCGCCGTGGGGTCGACAGTTCGATTTTGGTCTTTTCGCGAAAAGGTCTACATTTTATGTATCGTTTCGCGTGAAATCGGACGTGGAGGGGCGTCGACGCGTTTTACACGCGCTGTGAGGGACCCGGGATGAATTACTAGGTCTTTGTGGGTTTTTATGCAATTGTACATATATGTGAAGCTATATATATATGTATTTAGCTTGGATAAAAAACCCTAACCCTAGTTTTGGCTGCCCTAGCCCTCAGTCGATCTCCCCTCCTCTTCCTGTTTCTTCCCTGTGCGCCGCCGCCGCCGCCGACCACCCCTGGCCGGCAGCAGCTCCGGCCAACCCTCTCTCCCTCACTTTCTTCCTTCCTTCTCCCTCTTCTTCTTCTTCCTGCCTTGGCCGAGGACCACCCTAGGGCTCCATGTGCCCTAGGATCTTCCTCTGCGGCCGCGCCCTGTCGACCGGAGACCTCCCCGGCCATCGCCGCCGTCGCCGCGCGCCGCCGCGCCATCAGGATCCTACTGCTGCTTCTGCTGCTGGAGTTGTGCGGGCAGGAGATCCTGGACCCGAGCCGCCGCCACCTCCCGCCGTCGAAGCAGCCTCCGGCCATCCTCCGGAGGACCGCCGCCGCCGACCCGTGCCTCCCCGGCCGCCTCCGTGCCGCTTAAGCGCCGCCGCGGCCGCTCGTTCCGCCGCTCGGGCTGCTGCTGCAGCCGCGACCGAGGCCGTCGCGCCGCCGCCGCCACTGCTTATTTCTATCGCGGTCGCCCCCTACCCGACGTCCGGCGACCTCCCCTTGCCGGTGCTCGCCTCCCCGGCTGCTGCCGTCGCCGTCCGACGCCGTTCGGCCGTGCCCTAGCCGTGCCCGAGCCTACCCGAGAGCAGGCTTTCCCCGAGCGCCGCCGCCGCCGTCCGAGGTGAGCTTTACCTTCCCCGCGACCCCCGCACCCGAGCCGTGGCCGTGCGCGCGCCGCCGTGCCGTCGGCAGCTGACCGGAGCTTGCTTGCTCCGGCCAGGCTCGGGTTAGACCATCTTGGAGCGTTGCGCAATGCGCCGAGCTTCTGGCTGCCTCCCGATCTTCGGGGAGGTGAGCACGATGATCGCGGCGATGCGCTGATCACCGTGCTCACCTCGGTTGACTGTTTCGATGCTCCGCTTTGCTGTTTCGGCGTTGTCGAGCCCTTTTAGTGTATGTGGTTGCTATTTTTGTGAGCCGTTTGAGCCCGCGACTGTCTTTGTCACTGTGGGGCTGTGAGCATGGCCTCCGTTGCATCGTTCCTTGTCCGCTGGTGCTCGCGAAGGGTCGCGCAGACGAGCGGAGTGCTTTATCGGCCTTCTTTATGCTTATGTTTATATATATATTGCATGTTAGGGCTTGTTTGTTGTTTGTGGCAGCGCGGAGACGCTGTGGGCAGCAAGGGCTGTACCCTTGAGGCCCAGTGGACTGGTTGTCCAGGCTTGTAGCCCTTCGCGAAAATCGGGTTCGATTTCCGAAGCGTTTTCCGACGAAATAGTCGGCGGAACGCACGCTTCGATCGTGGGACCCACTGGTTGGTTTTGTGGGCGACCTGGCTTTGTCGCTAAGCCTTATTGGCTGTTCCCCTTCGCTGTCCCGAAGTGCTGAGGGCAGCAGATGAGCGACGGAGGGTTCCGGTGCCAAAATTGGCATCTTTCGGGAACCCGGAAAGCCGATTCTGGGTGCGTTTGTGTTCGTGGCACCCCGGATTTGTGCCCGCTGTCCAATCATCTTGTTTGGTGTGTTTGTGGACAGCGGAGGACTTGGTTTGTTTGTTGGCACCTCTCTGAGGCTTGGTTTGGGTTCGGGATCGTCCCGGCGGGTTTCCGGACGATCAGACGGTTTCGGTTTGTGAGATTTTGCATGTTAGTGTCGACTCTGTGGGTTTTCACCCTGTTAGTACCTCGTAGGTCCCGTCGACATCCTTGTGAGCCGTCAGTGCTAGGCTCTTCCGTACCTTCAGGTGGGTACTTCGATCCGGAGTCGGTTCAGTGGACTACGGTGATACCTTTCTATCCCTTCTCTTGCTTTCCGTTATTAGTTCACTTGACTTCGGTTGACTCTACTTATGTGTGCTTGCCTTAGTAGAGTAGTTGTGGTTTGCATGGTTATTGAGATAGTATTGATTGCATGGTTATTGAGACGACCTTGTTGGTCGGTGGTGATCGCCTGTTGTTCCGAGCGATCCTCGTATTTTGGTTTATCAGTTGCTTCACGGCTCGTTGCCGTTCTGTGGATTGAGCATTCGCATCGATCGTCACAGCTCTCCTAGCACTTCACGTACGCCAGCGGTCTGATCCACCGCTCGGTTCGTCTTTTCCGAAAAAGGGTCGTGTGCATCAGACCCGTGAGCCTCTTGGCATGTGCATCTGCGGAGGTTATGTGCCGATAGTCGATTATGGGGCCGATAGTTGAGCAGTTGGGTGACAGCATCAGGGGTCCGTCCCTGTGATTGGGTATGATTGTGATTGTTTTACAGTTGATGCATATGCTATCTTACTTGCAGTAGTCTAGTCTTTTGTTACTTGTTGTTACTACTGCTTACGTATCTATCTATCTGTTGACCCTCGTGCCGGTGTGTACACCTCGCCTTCGTCGGCTTGCGGTACCCACTGGGAGGGGAGACATGTTTATCATGTTCTCACCCCCCGCCATCGTTGTTTTTTTTTTTCAGGTGAGCCGGGTGGTGGGAGTCGGGACGTGGTGAGACGCGATAGTTAGCAGCATTAGAGGTCCCGACCAGTTTATCCGCAGATTTGGTTATCACTCTGACCCTCTTCATTTAGTAGATTTACTATGGTTCAGTTACACTGCTTGCTCGTTTATCTGTTTGTTTGGATATTGTGGAAGATGTTATGCTTTAGTATCTCGCCTCTTGCGGACCTATGTTATATCTTAGTTTGGTTTATGTGGATTTCTACCCCTCGTGGTAGTTGGCTTTCAAAATAAGGTTTCCGTGTGGGAAACAGTTTTCAAATAGCTTTTCGATCGATTGGCTTTTGGTTTTGAAAAGAGAGTTCTCGTGTGAAGAACAGTTTTAAAATGATCTTTAAATTATTGAGATTAGGGTTTCGAAACAAAGCTTCCGGGTGGGGAGCACTTTTAATAGAATGATCTGCTGTATTGTGCATTGCATCATCCTTCGCCTAAGGACTTGTTTAGATACATGCATGTGTTAAGGACGGTTAGCTGTATGAGATGAATGTTGTATGTGTGATGAATGAATGGTGGTTGTGATCCTATTTTGTATCGTGTGTACGCCGTGCAAATACAGGGAAGACTTTGTCCGTGTAGACAGAGGGACCTGTATTTGTGGCGGGTCTGTACGTCGTGCGGGCTAAGCTTTAAAAAAAAAAATGGTACGCTTTCCGCATCTAAAAACTAGCCCGGGGCGTGACATAGCATCTCCTATCCTTCTTGTGTGTGTAGCTGGACCATCTATTAGTGTATATAGCAGCCTGTACAGTATTTTGAGGTTTGGAGTGGTCAGCGATGTTGTACTATTTCGAGTATTGGTGTAGTAATGATTTTATATTTACAGTATTGCTATAGTACATAGTTGTTATTCTACTGTGATACCTATTGTTATTAGATTTTAGAAAACTTTTTTAAACAGGTTTTACTAACGCTTCGTGTGCATAAGGTGTATCCTGGTGCATACAGCGGATCTGTTGACGTAATCCGGACTCCCGCTGTAACTCGGGGCGTGACATGGATCTTGACTTGTCTCTGCGCGTTGAGCAACCGTCTAAGATAGTGGGGCCAATGACTCCACAGCAAGAATTTGTGCAAGATAAATGGGAGCAATCCAATCGCTTAAGCTTGATACTCATAAAGTCTAAAGTGTCAAAAAGCATAAGGGGATCAATTCCGAAATGTGATAAATTCAAGAATTACCTAAAGGCCATTAAGGAGCAGCTTGTGAGCTCAGATAAAGCTTTGGTGAGCACGCTTATGAAGCAACTTTTGAGCATCAAGTACAATTGAGCCAAGGGTGTGCATGAGAATATCATGGAGATGCGGAACATAGCGACTCAACTAAAGGCTTTAAAAGTTGAGATCTCCGATGCCTTCTTAGCCCATCTGATTTTAAAATTATTACCGTCTGAGTTTGACCGCTTTAAGATCTCTTACAACACACATAAGAATAAGTGGTTAATAAATGATTATTATTGACCATGTGTGTTCAAGAAGAGGAGAGACTTAACTAGGAGAAGCCGGAGATCATAACAGAATCTGTTAATCTAGCGACTCAGTGCAAGAGGGGAAAGAGTAAGATTGCCTCCAAGTACAAGAAGTCAGAACAGTTGCCAATAAAGAATTCTAGCAAGAAGGATCAATGCTACTTCTGTAAAAAGAAAGGGCACATGAAAAGAGACTGCTTGAAGTATAAGGCTTGACTCGAGAAGAAAGGTATTGAACTATCAATGTTTGTTATGAATCTCATTTAGTTAATGTTCCTAAAAACACATGGTGGATTGACTCTGGCACTACTGTACATATCTCAAATACCATGCAAGGCTTTCACAATCTACAGACGCTAAAGCCAAATGAAAGGATTTTAATTAGCGAAGAAGGAAATAAATCTCAAGTTGAACCCGTAGGAAACTTTAATTTAGAACTTAGCACTAGTATTGTACTTGAATTTGAGGATACTTTTTATGTTCTCATATTTTCTAGAAATTTAGTTTCTATTTCAAAACTGAGAAATAAAGATTTTAAGTTTTCATTTGAAAATGAATCATTTACTTTCTTCTCTGATAATGTTATTGTTGGCAATGGTTGTTTGGTAGATGATTTGTAAAAGTTTAATTTGAGTCAATCTTTTCAGAATAACTTTAATGTTGATTATGGCATTGGTGTTAAAAGGAACATTCTTAAGGAAAACTCCTCTTCTTTGTGGCACAAGTATTAGCCCATATTTCCTTAGAGAGAATAAAGCGATTAGTGAAAAGAAAATTTTTTACAAGATCTTGACTTTACCGATTTTGGTTCTTGTGTAGAATGCATAAAGGGAAAGCATACCAACACGAATACCACTAAAGGTGCAAGAAAGAGTTCTGAAATCCTTGAGATCACACATACATATATCTATGGACCTTTTTCTACTCCTTGTTTCAATGGTCAGAGATATTTTATCTCATTCATTGATGACCATTGTAGATACATGTATCTTTATCTGTTATTTGAAAAAGATGAGGCACTCAATACTTTCAAAGCTTATAAGGTTGAGGTAGAGAAACAATTGGATAGGAGAATCAAAATTGTGAGGTCCGACATTAGGGGTGAGTACTATGGAAGACATACGGATAAAGGTCAAATGACCGGTCCATTTGCTCAATTCCTCGAAGGTGAAGGCATCATTGCTCAGTATACGATGCCTGACATGCCCCAACAAATGACATTGCCGAAAGGAGGAATAGAACACTCATGGACATGGTAAGGAGTATCATTAGCAACTTTTGTCTTCCATCTTCCCTTTGGAGTGAAGTACTAATGACATGAGTGTATGTTTTAAATAGGATTCCATTGAAGGCTGCTTCCAAAAATTCATTTGAGTTATGGAAAGGGTGGAAACCTAGTTCAAATCACCTTCATGTATGGAAATGTCCAGCTGAGGTGAGGGTTTATAACCCACATATGAAGAAGTTGGACTCCCGAACAATCAGCAGATACTTCATTGGCTATATGGTAAACTCCAAAGAATTCAGGTTCTATTGTCCAAGTCACTCATCCAAGATAGTTGAGGCAAGGAATGCCAAGTTTCTTGAGGATTCCAAAGCTAGTGAGAGTGTTGTTCCTCAAAAGATGAATTTTAAGGAAATAAGGGCTTTAACCGGTTATCCATCAACATACAATGATTTAGTTGCTCTTCTAAGAGATCAAATTGACCATACTGGAGACCAACTGATCCTTGAGCATGAAAATGCTGAACCAGTTGAACCTCCCCATGGAGAGCTTTCCCAAGAGGAACAAATAATTATAGAGCCAGCTGCACAGAATAATAAAAAATTACAAAAAGTGGTTGGCTTAAGAAGATCCTCAAGGCAAAAAAGATTGGCAATTTCTGATAATTATGTAATCTATCCCCAGGAATCTGACTATGATGTCGGCACCATAAAGACCCACGGATATTTTTAGAGGCCATGTAGGGAGATAAATTCTCCCGTTGGTATGATGCCATGAAGAAAGATATGAAATCTATGGCAAAAAATAAAGTTTGGGATCTCGTTGAGTTACCACAAGAAGTCAAAGCCATTGCTGTAAGTGGGTGTCTGCCACCACGAATGACGCACCTCGCACGGTTCGATGGATTTTCCCGTGGGGTTGTATTCATGATTCAGATTGGTATTTTATATGTATATGGGTATCAGGTATTGCGGATCCATGGCTTCCAATAGACGCAAGCATCTATTGTTAATTACCCCCTGAAGATTGGGGCACCTTCGATTAAGAGACCTTCATAAAGAGGATGGAATGATTGACCGAATCCTGGATATATGTATCAGGATTCAGTTGGATATGGAGTTGATTAGGTCCTAAGTGTATGTATTAAGACCTAATCGTCATTAGACTCTAGTATATGTATTAGAGTCTAATTGGCTCTGAGTATATATTTTAGAGTCCAATTATATTTGATTTCGCCTTGGTTGTAAGTCCCAAAGAGAAGATGTGACCAAACCCCAAGTATATGTATTGAGGTGGGTCGGATTTGATGCTACCCGAAGGTAAAGGGTGGCTAATTCCTGAGTATATGTATCAGGATTAACCGAATTTAATATACTTTTCACTCTAGTTATATGTGCTAGAGTGAGGATCTGACTAAACCCTAAGGTATTGCGTTAGGGTTCGTCGGGTTTAATTTCAATGAACTCTAAGTATATATATTAGAGCTCGATTGAATATGGTTTTCACTCTAGGTAGATATGTTAGAGCAAAAGGCTGACTAGACCCTAAGTATATGTGTTAGGACTAGTCGAGCTTGAATGAACTCTAAGTACATATATTAGAGCTCGATTGCATTTGGATTTGACGGAGTTCCAAGTATATAGTTTAAAACTCTGTCAGTTTGGAAATAATTTTGCCTTAGTTATATGTGCTAAGGCGGTGGGGTTGACTTAGCCCTAAGTATATATAATAGGGTTAGTCGATCTCGCATTTGATTTTTACTCTAGGTATATGGGCTAGAGCAAGGAAAAGGTTCATGACGAAGTTGGGTTCAATTTATGAACTTGGCCCGTAGAAAACGTCATATGAACTTGGTGTATGGTTCATAAGAGTTGGGTATGATTTGGTTCATGAGCTTGGTGTATGGACTTGGTTCATGAGATTTGGTTCATGAGATTTAGTTCATGAGATTTGGTTCATGAACTTGGGCATAAGATTTGATGTATGATTCATGAACTTGGTGTATGAGGTTTGGTGTAGGGGATTCTATTCATGGCTCATGAGATTTGAGTATGAGATTTGGTTCATGATCCATGGAATTTGGTTCATGGTCCATGAGATTTGGGTATGGAATTGGTTCATGATCCATGAAATTTGGTTCATGGCTCATGAGGTTTGGGTATGGGATTTGGTTCATGATCCATAAATTTTGGTTTATGATCCATGGGATTTGGGTATGGAATTGGTTCATGATTGGGTTTGATGCTCTTTGGGCCTTAGTGGTTTTATGGGCTGGGTTTTATTTGTGGACTAGATTGGGTTGGGTTAGATTGGATTAGACTTTTATTGTGGACTAGATGTAGGTTGAATTTTTATTGTGGGCTAGAATGAGTTTGGATTTAGATGGGTTTGGATTTTCATTGTGGAATAATTGGGTTTGGTTTGGATTTTATAGTTTGATTGGGTTTAGGCTTGGGTTTTCATTTTGGGCTAGAATAGGTTTGGGTTTGGGTTTGCATTTTATTTGGGTTTTCATGAGAGGGTTTGATTGGGTTTAGGCTTGGGTTTGGATTTTCATTTGGAGCTAGAATGGGTTTAGATTTTATGTGGACTTGGTTGGGTTTGGATTATATGGAGCTAGAATGAGTTTGGATTATCATATTGGGTTAGAATGGATTTGGGTTGTTACTTCTCGATTGGGCCTGAATTGGAGCCCGTAATTAAGCTGAGCCATTATGGGCCTGCTTATTGACTGGGTCTGAATTGGAACCCGAAATGTTGACTGGGCCAGGATTAGAACACGAATATTGACTGGGCCTGTATGTTGACTGGGCTTGAATTGGGTTTGAATTGGAGCTCATAATGTTGACTGAGCCGGAATTCTGGGTCAACATTAAATTTAATTTATTTGCGGCCATTTTGCATATTCCTTTGAATTTATTTTTATTTGAATTTGAAGTCCGAAGAAAGCCTCTTTTTTGCAATTTGAGTTAAGGGTCCGAAGAAATCCCTTTTTTTTAAAATTGCAATTTTATTTTTGGGGTCCGAAGAAATCCCCTTTTTAAAATTGCGATTTGATTTGGGGTCCGAAGAAATCCCCTTTTGAACTTTATTTGCAATTTTATTTTGGGGTCCGAAGAAATCCCCTTTTTAAAATTGCGATTTGATTTGGGGTCCGAAGAAATTCCCTTTTGAACTTTATTTGCAATTTTATTTTGGGGTCCGAAGAAATTCCCTTTTGAACTTTATTTGCAATTTTATTTTGGGGTCCGAAGAAATCCCCTTTTTAAAATTGCGATTTGATTTGGGGTCCGAAGAAATCCCCTTTTGAACTTGCGATTTGATTTGGGGTCCGAAGAAATCCCCTTTTGAACTTTATTTGTAATTTTATTTTGGGGTCCAAAGAAATTCCCTTTTTTAAAATCGCGATTTGATTTGGGGTCCGAAGAAATCCCCTTTATTTGCAATTTTATTTTGGGGTCCGAAGAAATCCCCTTTTTTAAAATTGCGATTTGATTTGGGGTCCGAAGAAATCCCCTTTTGAACTTGCGATTTGATTTGGGGTCCGAAGAAATCCCCTTTTGAACTTTATTTGTAATCCCCTTTTTTTAAAATCGCGATTTGATTTGGGGTCCGAAGAAATCCTCTTTTGAACTTTATTTGTAATCCCTTTTTTTTTAAAATCGCGATTTGATTTGGGGTCCGAAGAAATCCCCTTTATTTGCAATTTTATTATGGTTCGAATTGAACCAAAACCAAAACCAAAATTCAGATGTCCGAAGAAATCATCCGAGCAGGTTTGGATCAAAACGAAGAAACCAAAGTATGGAATTTCGTGGTTTTCTTTTCTTTTCTTTTTTTTTTGTTTTGCGGCGATCTTGACTTGACATTCTCGAAAGTAGTTGAAGGGTCCGAAGAAGCGGGGAACCATTGATTCCCCTCCCTTCTTCTTTCGAAAAAATCAAGTCAATGTTGAAAGCGGTTGAGGCGACATGACAACGAACCACCCATCCCTTTAATTAACAAATTCGAATGAGGTGGAGAGGTCCGAAGAAACGGAGGATCATTGACCCTCCTCCCCTCGCTCATTGAAGATGTTAAAATGGGATTCGATGGCGACGACGTCGATGGCGCAATCTTTGCGGGGCAAAAAAGGAAAAGAAAGAAGGAGAGAAGAAAAATTCTCTTTTTTTTTATTCTACTATTATTTTCTTTTCCCTTTTTGAAAAGAACACCTCCCTCCTCTCTCTTTGACCGCACGGTCAAGAGAAGGAGGGGGAGATATTTCTTCTTCTTTTTTTTTTTTGAAAAGGGAAGAAGATAAAGAAAAAAAAAAAAAGAAGAAGAAGAAGAAAAGAATTCCCTTCAGTACGGCAAGAGGTCTCTTTTCTAATTTGTATATATACCTGATGATCTGACGGGGAAGCGGAGTACGTAACGGATTGGGCGAAGTAGGACGGGTCAAAAAAAATTTTCTTCTTCGATTTTTGTATATAGAAGAGTGTGGATCTTTCTCTCACCTTTTTTTTTGCTCTCTTTTTTTTCTTCCTTATGCTAATCTCTTTTTTTAAAATTGCTATCCTCTATTTATAGTGGAGTGGGTTGAGAGATTTGTGGGCGGTTAAGGATTCGAAATTTGAACTTGAATTTCGAATTAAATTCGAATTTTCAATAATTGGGTGAGAAATGAGTGGAGAAATAGTTGGGAGTTTTGAATTTAAATTTTGAATGGTTGGTTGAGGAATGGGTGGAGAAATAGTTGGGAGTTTTGAATTTAAATTTTGAATTGTTGGTTGAGGAATGGGTGGAGAAATAGTTGGAGTTTTGAATTTGAATTTAAATATTCAAAACTTTAAATTTCGCATGCGGATTTCGTATGGGTGTAGGGATGGGCCTTCATCCAGTGGATTGGGCTCAGTCCAAACTGGGTGGGCCTAACTTATTGCAGCATTTTTTCTTATTGGAATAAAGCCCGAATGATAAATGGGCTTTCTTTTGAATACGAAAATTCTATGCCCATTTGAAATATATCAAGATCATATTAATCTAAATGTAATTGATTTTTTGCTAAAGATAAAATCGAATCCCATCAAGATCATATTAATTTAATTGATTTTTGCTAATGATAAAATCGAACCCCCTAAGAATCACAGTATAAATATTTTTACTTCAAACAGTGGGTCTTCAAGACTAAAAAGGACTCTTTAGGCAATATAGAACGATATAAGGTCAGACTTGTTGCCAAAGATTTCACTCAGAAGGAAGGCATTGATTATCATGAAACCTTCTCTCCGGTATCCAAGAAGGATTCATTAAGAATTATCATGATTTTGGTAGCTCATTTTGATTTAGAGCTACATCAGATGGATATGAAAACGACATTCCTAAATGAGGATATAGAGAAGATAGTCTATATGCAGCAGCCTGAAGGCTTTAGCACAGATGAGAACAGTCAGCTTATTTGCAGACTAAAGAAGTCTATATATGGACTCAAACAAGCCTCTCGCCAATGATATATCAAGTTCTATGATGTAATTACTACATTTGGTTTCGTAGAAAATATTGTGGATCAGTGCATATATCTTAAGGTCAGTGGAAGCAAGTATATTTTCTTAGTTCTGTATGCAGATAATATTCTACTTGCAAGTAGTGATTTAAGTTTGCTTAGTGAGACCAAAAATTTTCTTTCGAAAAATTTTGAGATGAAAGATATGGGTGAAGCTTCTTATGTCATCGGCATAAAGATTCACAGGAATATAACTCAAAGGATTTTGGATCTATCTCAAAATGCCTACATCGAAAGAGTTCTAGAAAGATTTAATATGACAAATTGTGCCCCTGCAGAAATAGTGCCCATAGCATGATTTAGAGCAAGAGCATATGAAAAGCATACCCTATGCCTCTGCAGTAGGGAGCTTGATGTATGCGCAGGTCTATACCAGGCCTGATATAATTCATATAGTGGGGATGCTGGGCAGATACCAAAGTAACCCTGGCCTTGATCATTGGAAAGCTGCGAAGAAGGTCATGAGATTTTACAGAGAACAAAGGACTATATGCTCACCTACAAGCATTCTGACCATCTTGAGGTGGTTGGTTATTCGGGCTCTGATTTTGTTAGATGTGTGGATTCTAGAAAGTCCACATCATGATATATTTTCTTCTTTGCTCAAGGTGCTATATCTTGGTGGAGCACTAAGAAGGATACAGTTGCTACATCCACTATGGAGGCAGAGTTCATTGCTTGTTATGAGGCTTCGTCACAAGCTTTATGGCTGAAAATTTTTATCTCAGATTTAAGAGTTATCGATTTTATAGTAAGGCCAATTAAGATTCATTGTGACAACTCTGCTGCTGTGTTCTTTGCTAAGAATAGTCGAATTATAGATCGCAACAAACATGTCGATATAAAGTATCTCGTTGTGAAAGAATACAACAAGAAGAAGAAGGTGGATATCTAACACATTGGGACTGAGATGATGATCGCTGATCCTATGACTAAAGCATTGCCCGCAAACAAGTTCAAGGATCATATTGATCATATGGATATCTTAAGTCCATTTACAGTTTGAGTTTTTTCTTCTTGTATAGAGACTTTAATGACTATTCTTATTTGAATAAGAACACGTTTTCGTTTTTGCACATATACGCATAAAGTTATCTTTTGTACCCTAAAGTATTATTGTTCACTAAACTGGGACTCTGAGTTGAATTTATAATAAGTTCATATAGTTGTAACTCACAAAGGTTCTTGATTAAGAAATACCTGCCTTTGATATATGAAAAGGAGTGTTCATCTATTGGAACATAAACACTATTATTAAAGTATTGTGATTCCTTGGTCGAGTGGAAGATTTTGACTGTATAATTTAATAGGTACCTGATAAAGTTTTATCTCACCTATACAGTAATGAATACATCACTAGGCCAAGTAGGAGAATGTTGGATGTGGCTCACATGATTTATTCAAGGCGATCCATAGCGATACAGTTGATCCAATGATTAGGATGTATCTAGGCACGTTCTTGATGGAGGGACATGATTAAACATCCTTACATTTAGGTATATATATATATATATATATAAAACATAATGGGAGTCCCAGTCTAACCCTAACTCTATATTTTTCTATGACGGCTCCATCTCCGGGGATAAGGGAATAGACTGGAAACGGCATGCTCTTTTGCAGATTGTGAATAAGGATGAATCACAAGGAAGAACCGCCATCTATAATCCGTGTTTGGTAATCAAAATCATGGCAGAGAGTACAATTTTAATTTTATATGGTATAACATGTTGGCCAATCTGTGAACTTAGGTAATGAGACGAGGGATTCACCATCACTTTAGATGGCTGTGACTTTTTTTAGCTTTATTTTTGTAAAACTTAAAAGTACAATGCTTCTACAATTAAGTTTATATGCCAATAGTTTATTACTGTTTTGACTTAGTAATATAATATATTGACATGAAGTTTATAAATTGACTACTTTCTTATATAAACTATATCTTGTCATTGTCATTAATTCTTTGATTATAAAGGTGCATGCATAGTAGATTTTAGTTCTTGGTTGAACAAATTAAGCAGTGAATTTTGTTTATGCTGAAAATTGTAAAAATAAAATAAATGCACAATAAAATGAATTGCTGACGTACCAAAGCGTTATTATCTAGAAATAACAAAACGAATTAACTAATTTGCCAATATTTTAAAGCATCACCATAAAGGGAAATAGGCGACGCCCTAAAGAGCTTAACTAATTAACCGACGCTTAAAAGCGTCACTTAAAAGGGAAATAGGCAACGCCCTAAAGCGTCCCTAAGTAGCCTCTTTATATGTTAGGCCTAACTACTTTGTCAACGCTTAAAAGTGTTGCTAACAAGGAAAATAGGCAACACTCTAAAGCATCATAAAACGGCTTTTTACCATTTTGACGATGCTATAAAGCATCGACAAACAAAGTTTTATGTGCACGCAATTCCGAATTAAAGACCAAAAAGATGATGCTTTTGTGCCTCAGGCATGTTAACTGGCGCTTATAAAAGCATCAACATTTTTCTCTCATCACTGCACTTATCGACCCACTACCCGACGTTTTCGCTAGCGTCGATGACTACTCTCCCGATGCTTTTAAGCATCAGCATTTGATTTAAAAGGCGTCGATAAAGACCCTTTTTTTGAAGTGGAAGCACCCACCTATGTACCAGATACACCAAAGTGCGTGACTTCTCCAATGCCGCTAGGTGTCACATGAACCTAGATAGAATCACCGAGTGTTACCACAAGCTAGTATGTGCCCACAATACCAATCGACTGTCACGCCCCAGATTACTCGTTTCTCCGGGATTGCCAACAGATCCGTCGTATACATAAAATTTTCTATGTATACGAAGCGATAGCTAACCTGTAAACAAAGCATACAAGCAACTACAAGAGATATAGAGCTGAAGTAAGATCATACTAATAGAACAAAAGCCACATGTACATATAGGATTCAAAATACAACAGTTCCTCCAAAAACAAAAATAGGTACAAGTCCACCTCAAAAGGAACAACCAGTCCACACTATATGTACATGGCACAACTCAAAATGAAACTATCTCCAGTAAGGTCCTCCTCTAGGAAAAACTGGGAATGGTAGGGATCTAGCTCGCGACTCCTTTACCTCGATCCGCAGGAACAGAAGCAGCAGCCGCAACCGACGAAGGCTCTGCAAGAAAAGGTGACAACAATGGGTGTGAGAACTACTATCAAAAGAAGTAGTCCTCAGTGAGTACCACTACTGACTCCAACGTTCCACCCACTAAGTCTACGAGACTAACAGTATAGCTGGTAGATAAAGAACAATAAAGTAAGCTGGAATAAACTCTACAGCTGAAATGCCACTACCCTACCACTATCCAAGTCATACTCTGTATAAGCATCACTAATGTGAATAGTCACTCCTGACCCAATCTAACGGAACCGCCCAAAAAGGCTCGTCCAGCCAAAAGCCTAGCCACACCGCACACTACCAAAAGGTAGCCGGTCCAAGAATCATATCCACTAATCTGCAGCGACATCAACGCATGAGAGGCCTCACTCCGGAGCGGCACTCAGGGGAGCTACCCAACCGAGTTAATAAGCGTATCTCTGTCGAGCACAATCAGGCTCCTGCAGGCTATAATCAAATAAAAAGGATCGAATGGGTCAAAGACTCCAAGCCCACGTGCTCTCAGCACAAACAGATACTAAACAAGAATCTGGGTCCACCGCCAATCCCGACGGTACCCGGTAATACAAAACAGCCTAACCCTGCTGTATATACAAGCTCGGCATCTCAGCACGAGCGTAAACTCGTCCTACAATAATCTAAGTATCCACATCGCACTAACAGCGGTGATACAAGAACAGAAACGGCTCCTAGAGCTAAATCTGATAACAGTTTCGAAAAGTGACGGTTGTAGGTTCGCGAGTTTTCTCCTAAGTCAAATCCCAGTTCAGCATGTAAATCATGTCTAAAATTATTAAGTTATGCTCCAAATTTAGATTTTATGTAAGGACATGCAAATTCATGAATTCGAGCTACTAACATGAAAAGTCTGATAATAAAACAACATGCTGCACTCTCTACAACTTAGGAGGAATTCCGAAGCTTTCGGCAACATCAACCCACCTCAAAAGCTATCCAACAAAGGCTAGGAGTCGAAAGGCCTCCAAACAAAATCAGCTGAAACCGGGCTCAAACTAGCCAAAACAGGATTCGGATCCCCCTACTCAAGTTCTGGGCGACCAGAACATCAGCCCAGAACTGCAGCCTGGCAGCACGACCAATAGGGATTCAACATGCAATAAAATCCAAATCCTAAGTCCAAATGCAGTAAAAATTTACTCAACTCACCAGCAGGGGCTCAAGAACAATTCCACCAAATTTCAGCCAAAACGGAGTTTGAATCGATCTCCAAAAAGCCTTTGCACTGATTCAGACCCAACTTCTGGATCCTCCAAAACTGCATCCAGAAGTTCCAGCAACTAAGTAAACAGCCCCTCAAGCCTAATTCATGGAATTCCAACAAGTCTAGCCCAGGGAAAAGGGTCACATACCTTCCAAATACAGTGATGGAACAATCCAAATCTTCTCCAAAGCTTCTAACAAAAATCTGGATTCAAAAATCCAAGAAATCCATCAAGAATCCATAATTTCAGCACTTAAGCTAAATTCTCAAAATCTGAGCTAGTACTCACCTTTGAAATCTCAATCTAGGTGGAAAGAATCTCCAAACCAGCAAGGGATGAGGGAAAACCAATCCTCACTTCAAAATTCCAGCTCCATAGAGATTTGGATCCATAAGATCAAAGGAAAAATCCAAATTTCAGTTCAAGAACACAAGGGGTCCAGTAAAATAGCAACTTCAGCGTACATACCTGTCCAAAATACAATTGGAAGGATCCCACGCCTTCCTCTACGAGTCCACAATCCAACAAACCAAGTTTCGTGGGATTTGGACACTCCTACACTGCACACGAGCAGAAACGCCACAGGTCGATGCTGCTGTTCTGCAGGAATCCAAAGCCTTCAATGGAAAAGATGGAAATTTGGAGGAATTGGAGGGGTTCCATGCAATAATCCAGGGTTCACTGTGAAGGAGGGGAGAAAAATCCTCAGGGGGGTCGTCCCCAAACTTTTATAAACATAGGGATAGGGTACAATGAGCCTCAAAAATAAAATACAGCTAACCTGTCCAAAGCTATAAATCCTACATTCGGACGCCCGAAACCCAAGAAGTGGGCGCCCAGTTCTTCCAGCCTGCACTCGACGAGCACTTCGGACTCTCCGCCTCGCGGTCTGGTGTACTCTAACGTGGTCCGGCGGAACCCACCTACCACTTCACATGTGTCAAGAGGATCGATATTCACGAGGTAACATTCGGACCCACTTTCCGGGCGTCCTAACACTGGATCCGAAATGACTCAGCAATTCAAAGAACAAGCACTCAACAACTTGGCGCCCAAAACCTAACTTCCAGGCGCCCTAAAGTACCAAACGTCCAAAACTTTAGTTTTGGCTTACTTCGGTGCTCCGAGTCCGTTTTCGCGTCTATTTTGCGCCAAAACGACTCCGACTCGTCCCGACCCTCTCCAGAAGTGTCGAACAGTCTAGGATACTGCAGTCATTTCGTCAGTTAGGCCCCAGGGGTACTACATCGACACATATATATATCGCACCGAAGTGCACCACAATATATTCGGAACATCGGTCCTATCAATCGACGTCCAAAACTATACAAATTCATGAGCCGACTCAACGAGAGTCCAAATTTCACCTAACAATCAGGCCGACATCAATCCGCAAAATTGAGTCGCCAACAATATGAACTGCTGTGATCGGAACATCGATTTCTTAAACTGATTTCCACTTTCCATCAATATACGCATAATTTCACCAAAATCATCATTTCGGTCCATAATGTGTCACTAACACAGCCATCAGCCATCTAAGCCCACCTGCTGTCCCGAAACGCACCAATTTAGGCACCGAGACAGCTGCACCTAAAGTGCACCTAGAAAGGCTATAAAATCAGAATTAAGCTATTTCGGGTTTCGAAAGTGCTGTTTTCGGCATCAGAACCTACTACGATCCTCCCACTATCACTACAGACCCAAGATAGAGAGAATTGACCAGCCAAGAAGGCTCAACAAGATCTAAATCATCCATGATAGTGTTTTCATAATTTTTAAACCGAAATACTGTTATTTCAATCGGTTTCGATGACAAAATGCCGTAAAAACTCAATTAACCCCGGAAACGATTTTTGGACTTTGGACAACCAGTCCAAAGGTTGAACATGTATAATTGACACTGCCCAAGGCAGCCCGCACTACAAAATTATAGAATAGCCCATTAATTTTCATTAATTACGTAATTAAGTAAAGAAAAAGGGGTTTTTGCCCGTTACCCGTGCTTCTGTGACTTGGAAGCCAATCAACAATACTAGGAGAAGGGCAGTGAGGTTCCAAACACAATGCTCACAATTTGACATGTCAACAACGGTCGTCGACGAAGTTGGAGCGACATTTCCTTCGAACCAAAATGCTCCTGGGAGCGTCGCAATCCAAACAGCGATCAGGTGTCACGCCCCGGGCCCTTTGGGAAAACATTATTGGAGAAACCTTCCATTTTGAAAACAGAGCAGCGCACAAAGCCGCCACACGCACAGAGATTTCTCTATCCTTACGGATAGAGTCTCCTCTGTATATACACGGCGTAGGAGTACAAACAAAACAACCACAATCACAACAACACCTTAAACTTGGAGGAATCTTCACAATAGTTACGACAACTACAACAATTCAAAAATCTCAACCAAGAATCCATAAACCACGAGAGTAGGAAAACCAAATAATAGTTTTAAACTCGAGACTACAAGACCAAGGTATATTATCTCATCATGATAAAAGAAATGATAACGAGAAAGTAAATCAAGAACTAGTAATGCGAGTCCATGGCACGAGCTATTTAGGCGCTAACTAACCACGTCCTCATGCAGCGTCCCGACCCACACTATTAGCAACACCTGTAAAAATAGTGGGGTGAGAAACATATAAATATATTTTTCAATAGGGGCAACTAGCCGCCGAAGGCAAGCCGCACTCACTGGTCAACAAAAGAGTAAGAATAAGTGACCCAGACCGAACCCAGCCCAGTATCGTCATCCGGGTTACAGGTCTATCAACGAAGGCGGCGCAAGTTGGCACCCGAACCAGCTATATGGATCTGAAGATTTTTAGATTTAATCTATTTTTTTTTTTGAAATTATCTTGTCATATTTCCTTTTAGATAAGTCTTTAGTTGGGATTTATTCTATTATTTTTGAAATTATCTTGTTTAGAAGTATTTTATCATATTTTCTTTTAGATAAGTCTTTAGTTGGGAGTTTTCTGTTCTTCTTGGATGTATTTAGTACATAAATAGCCTACGAGGCTTTGGTTAGGGACATAAATAATTATTGAATGAATTTGAGTATCGTTGCAAAAGTTTTGGGTGAAGTTTTTTTTTTTTTTCCCCTGGGGTGTTCCCGGTTCTGGCGAGGTCCAAAGTTTTAATATTTCATTAGATCTGAGTTCTACTAATTCTTCTGCAAATTTTGACTATTTATTTGTGAGATTTGGTTGAGATTTGAGAAGATTGAGAGAGGTTCAAGCTAAAGAAGGTGTATGCAACATGTTTGAAGAAGCAGCAGAAGCAAGAAGTTGAAGACGATGCCTTTTTCCCTTTCTTGGAGTGCGCTTCCCGAGATAAACCCATTCTCCTCCCTATTGCACATGCCAACAAAACACATATGCATGTGTTTGGGTCTCCAACAAGTAGCCATCAATCTGGGATAAATTCAATTTGAAGCCAATAATTCATTTTTTTTTCTTGTTTTTTGTCTACATCTAAACCTACGCCTATCATCTATTGATAATAAAAGTTTGGTTTGTAGAACATTTATTTTCTATTTCTTTTCTCGGAGAATTCATAGCCTTATTTTCTTTTTCTAAAATTTCAAAAAATTATCTAGTCCGTCTCAGTCTTGTAAGGTGTTGTGATCGTTTGGTGAAACTCGATTACGTGGACATCTACAAGCCTAGACTGGAGGTGGTTGCAGATAGATCATGAATTGATCCAGACTAATCGCAATAGCTTAATCACGCGCTCGTTGGACGCCATATGGTACAATTTCTTGTGTGATCAATTTTTCTTATTTTATTATTTTCTTCAGCCGGACGTTATCTCTTTACTAAAATTGTAATATATATATATATATATAGAGAGAGAGAGAGAGAGAGAGAGAGAGAGAGAGAGAGAGAGAGAGAGAGAGAGAGAATTAGGCTGGAATGCTTCTAATTGCAGCAAGTCATTGGTGCTATTAGGTTTTCGGCCCTTGTGTCACGCCCCGCCGGGCCTTTAACACCAAATAGGTGGAAATGATAAACCGCACGAGCGCATGCCCCAGACCCGCCGAACGGACAGAGTCTCCCCTACCCGCCCAAGGCGTCACAACACAAGCATTTCCACGATGTTCCAACTAGGAACGGAGTACAAGAGTTGCACAAGGAAAGCATCAACATAAAGAAGTTCTACTTCTATTACAACACATTTGCACATTTATACATGCCTAATTTTTCTTTTCTTGTCCATCATTCCTATTCCATACATCAAGTTCCAAAACTATGGAATTACAAGTTGTATACATTTAATAAAAACCCCTATGATACCATTGTCCAAAATTCGGGGTACAACTATACATAACACCAAAATGGAAGGGCCGCTATCTACAGAGCCAAACCCTTGCCTCGCTCCGCCGCCTCACTCGCGGAAGGACCTGAAAAATGTGGGGTGAGAACTATAAACATAGTTTCCAGTGGGTAAGGCCACCCAAGAGAGAAGCTCGACCCACCAGGTCCAAAGAAACACCATAAGCATAAGTTAGATTTCAATTAACTATGCATACAAATATTTACATGCTTGTAAATAAACATGAAAGATGCAACCAAAATAAAATGATAACTTTTATTTTCTCCTAGGTTCATCCTATATCTCACATTGTCCAAGTTCAACTACTTTTCATTTAATGTCGGAATCGCCGCATCACCAATTTGGTTCTCAATCAAAGCGGAATCGCCGCAAGTATTGGGCACCGGACAATGGAATCGCCATCCCCATCATGGTCCCAACCTCCAAGGAGTGAAATCGTCATCTTCTTATTCGGGTAGCGGAATCGCCGCATACCCGAGATAGCGAAATCGTCGCGTACCCCAATGTTCTCAATTCACACAATATAGTGTTGGGCACCGGGTAATGGAATCGCCATCCCCATCATGGTCCCAACCTCCAAGGAGTGAAGTCGTCATCTCCTTATTCGGATAGCGGAATCACCGCATACCCGGGATAGCGAAATCGTCGCATACCCCAATCCGTCTCCGCCATCACGTGGCTCGGGTAGCGAAATCGTCGCATACCCGGGGTAGCGAAATTGTCGCATACCTCAATGTTCACAATTCACACTTGCCAACCTAAGTTCAATGGCCCTAAGTTCAAGTCACCAAGTCTCACCTATGTTCAATGACACTAGGTTTACTTTACATTCTCAACCTAGGTTCCATGACACTAGGTTCCAATTTCATGTTCCAACCTATGTTCAATGACACTAGGTTCCATTTGCACTTTTCAACCTATGTCCCACAACACTAGGTTTACTTTACATATATGCAATCACATAGCAAGTATAACTAATAATGAAATACTTGAATTCATTAACATGCAAGATGAGCCCATGACTCAATTCATCATGATTCTCATTTTGCCAACATGCAAATTCTAGGGTTACATACTTATACACCATTTTAATTTCAAATGGTTATTTACCCTAGACATGGAAGTGACCTAATCACTTCGGTAAACACAAACCCACCTCAAGAGCTCCCAAGCCTTGAATTCCTTGAGCTCCTAGGTCACTAAGCCTTGAGTTCTTGCTTCAACCCAAGCTTCTACAAGAAAATGGTTCGTTACTCATTACGAACCCATAAATCAACTCGATACTTGAAATCAATTGTTCTAACATGATTTCCTATGCCTCAATTGTAATTCCCGAAGGTCCAAATATTTTTAGAACCTTCCATGGCAAAAGCCCTCATTTTACCTAGGTTTCACATGCATGCATGTAGAACCCCGAAATTTTATGGCCAATCTCCACGTTTTGTGGATTAGATTGCCTAGGGTCTCCAAAAACCTCAAAATACAAGATAAATTCCAAGATTTTGAACCCAAATCATGAGGAACTCAACTTAACCACGAGTTCCCCAAGCTTCTTCTTGCACCAAGAAGCCTCTTCTCCACTTTGGAAACCTTTTCCAAGCTCAATCCACCCTTTTCTCCAAGCTTTGGAGAGTTCTCTAGAGAGAGAAAGTGAGGGAGAGAGAGAGAAGTAGAGGAGGAAGAAAATGATAAGGGAAAGGTGTCTCAGCCTTTCATACACCCCCACTCATGTGAAAAGACCAAACTACCCCCCTCACATATCACTCCACACAGCCAACCAAAGCTGGCATCTCGCAGCTCTGCATTCCGGTATGCGCACTGGTATACCGGAATACGGGCGTTTATTCCGGTATCAATAGGCAATTCCGCAAAGCCCGAGAGCTGGATTTCCAGATTTCCCACTGCATTCCGGTATCTCCCAATCCATACCGGAACTAATTACATCCATTCCGGAATCAACACATCCATACCGGAATCAAGTGAGTTTATTCCGGTTTCAACACTTGATTCCGCAAAACCCGAGAGCTGGATTTTCAGCTCAACCACGCCATTCCGGTATCAACACATACATACCGGAATGCGCCGGAGAATTCTGCAGTTTGGCATACTTGACTTTTTGAAGTCCATTTTCGCGCCTCACTTGCGCCGAAAACACTTGTACAAGTCTCAAACTTGGCCGAAGCCACTTATATAGCTTATCATGCCACTTTCCCCCAGAACTCCACAATTTGTAGAAGTTTGGTACAACGCACTGGAGTTCAGTGTTCTACATTCCTCCCCCCTTAAAGAGAGTTTCGGCCGCGAAACTAAAATCATACCTCAGCTAGAATCAACGAAAAGGTAGGCAAATCGCTCCTTCATCGAGCATTCCAATTCCCATGTAGCTTCGCGCTCATCATGATTCGTCCATTGCATCTTTACATAAGGATTTCCACGGTTCCTCAATTTCTTCACCTCGCGATCCATGATACACAAGGAAAATTTCTCGTAAGTCATATCCTTATGAAGCTCCATAGGCACATACTCGAGAACGTGCGTCGGATCATACACATACTTGCAGAGTGTCGATACATGAAACACATTGTGTATCCCCGCAAGTTTTGGCGGTAGGGCAAGCCGATACGCCAAAGATCCCACGCGCTCTAAAACCTCATAGGGCCCAATGTAACGGGGACTCAACTTACCCCGTACACCAAATCGCTTTACCCCTCATCTCATGGGCGACACTTTCAAGAATACGCGGTCTCCTACCGCGAACTCTAAATCTCGTCGACGCCTATCCGCATAGCTCTTTTGCCTTGATTGCGCTGTAGATAAGCGTTCACGTGCCAAGCGGACCTTTTCTTCCGCTTCACGCAAAACATCCGGTCCTAAGACCCTTCTCTCGCCGACCTCACTCCAATGAATAGGAGAACGACATTTTCTTCCGTACAAGGCTTCAAATGGTGCCATACCGATGCTAGATTGATAGCTATTATTATAGGCGAATTCTATGAGAATTCGAATTTTTAAAATTTTTAATTTGAATTTGAATTCTGTATTTCCCTCCCTTTACGGTGTTTTTGTATCTGTATACGTATATATATATGTATAAGTGTATATATATATGTATATGTATTGTATTTTAGTGTTTTTATGGTTTTTGAGTTTTGTTGGCGGAGAGAGGATGGATTGTGGTGCAATTCGGAGTCCATTTCTGACAATCCAAAATGATAGATTCGATGTCTCGGCAGTGCTGAACGCGATGGCATGATCCGTTCCGACATGCGACGGACGGATCGAGAGATATCACGTGTTCTTCGCTGAGAGGTCGTAATGTACATTTTATCGTTTCGCGAATTGGACCCTGTTTCACGCACCATTTTGCGTGAGATCAAATGTGGAGGGGTGTCTGGGCATTTTATACATGCTGTGAGGGACTTAGGGGTTATTTCTTTTATTTTGAGGGCCTTTTTGCAATTGTGCATGTGGTATATGTGTGTGTGTGAGTAGAGAGAGAGTGAGCTTCTCTCTTCTTCTCTTCTCCCTCAGCTCCCAGCACAGGGCCACCCACTTCCTCAGCTCCCCTGCCCTCTCCCCGAGCACCGCCGACCGCCGCCGACCTCGCCTGGCCGGCGGGAACTCTTGCAACTCCCTCTCTCTCTCTCTCTCCCTTTTCTCTTATTTTTCTTCTTCTTCTTCTTCTTCTTCTTCTCCTTCCCTGCAGTGTGCACCCAGGGTGAACCCACGCCTCGGGTCCCCCTGAGGTGGCACGACTGCCGACGACCAGCCCCGCCGCCGGGAGCCGCTGCTGAGCTGCTGCATCTACTGCTAGGGCAGTTACGGGTAGTGGGTTGGTGACCCAAGCCGCCGCCACCTCCCGCCGCCTCGGGGGGTGCGCGCCGCCACCCACTGGACCGCCGCCACCGGTCCACCTCTTCCCGACCGCCGTCGTGCTGTCGGAGCGCCGCCGCAGCCGCCGCTGTCGCCGCTTGTGCTTCTAGAGCACCCGCGGCCGAGAGCTTCTGGCCGCCGCCGCCGTTGCCCGGAGTTGTCGCGGTCACCTCCCACCCGACGTCCGGCGACCTCCTCTTGCCGGTGCTCGCGTCGCCGCCGGCCGCCGTCGCCGTTTTTCGCCGTTTGTTGCCGTGCCCTAGCCACCCGAGAGCAGGAACTCTCCCCGCGCCGCCGCCGCCGCTTCCTGCCGCCGGTTGAGGTGAGCTTCCCCTTCCTCACCTCCCCCGCATCCAACCCTGGCCGCCGCGCGCCGTGCATGTCGGCCGGCAGCCGGCCGGAGCTAGTTGCTCCGGCCAGGGTGAAGTCTTGGCTGATTTGGGCCGCTTGCATGTTTTTTAGCTCTCTGTTGCCTCCCGAAGCTTGGGAAGGTGAGCACGATGATCGCGGCGACGCGCTGATCACCATGCTCACCTTATTTGGCTGTTTTGGTGAGCCGTTTCGCTGTTCGGCCCTTGTCGAGCAATGTTATCGCATGTAGAGCTATTTTTATGGGTTGTTTGTGCTTGCGACTGTCCGTGTCGCAGTGGGGCCGTGAGCACGGCCTCCGTTATGTCGTTACCTATCCGCTGGTGCTTGCGGAAGGTCGTGCGGACGAACGGAGTGCTCGAACGGCCTTAATTATGCTTACTTTATGTGTAAATGTTGCTTGTTTAGGGTTCTTTGTGATTGTAGCAGCGTTGCGACGCTGCGGGCAGCAAGGGCATGACCCTTGAGGCCCTGTGGACTGGTTGTCCAACCCCTTCACCCTTCGCGGAGATCCGGATTTATTCCTGATGCGTTTTCTGATGAAATAGTCGGCGAAACGCGTGTTTTTAGTCGTGCGACTCACTTGCTGGTTTCACGAGTGACTTGGCTTCATCATTTAGCCTCGTTGGCTGTTCCTCATCGCTGTCCCAAAGTTTTGAGGACAGCGGATGAGTGACGAAGGGTTCCGGTGCCAAATCGGCATTTTTCGAGAACCCGGGAAGCTGTTTCGGGTGCGTTTGTGTTCGTGGCACCCCGAGCTTGTGCTCGCTGTCCTGCCACCTTGTTTTGGTGTGTTTGGGGACAGCGGAGAACCTGGTTTGGTTGTTGGTACCCCTGTGGAGCTTAGTGTGGTTACGGGATCGTCCCGGTGGGTTTTTCGGACGATCCGTCGGTTTCGAGTTGAAAGCGCTTTGTGTTTAGTGTTGACTTGGTGGACCTTGACCCTGTGAGTCTTTTGTAGGTCCTGTCGTGGTTCCCGAGAGCCGTCGGTGTTAGGCTCTATCGTTTCGACAGGTGGGTACTTCGATCCGGAGTCGGTTCAGTGGACTACGGTGATACCTTTCTATCCATTCTCTTGCATTTCGTTATTAGTTCACTTGACTCCTGTTGACTCTACATATGTGACATGCTTGCCTTAGTAGAGTAGTTGTTGGTTGCATGATTATTGCGACGACCTTGTTGGTCGGTGTTGATCGCCTGTTGTTCCGATCGATCCTCGTATATTGGCTTATCAGTTGCTTCACGGCTCGTTGCCGTTCTGCGGATTGAGCATACGCATCGATCGTCACAGCTCTTCTAGCACCTCACACATGCCAGCGGTCTGATCCACCGTCTGGGGCATCTTTTCCGAAAAAGGGTCGCGCGTATAAGTCGACCCGTGAGCCTCGACGCAGTGCGTTTTGCAGGTTTCGTGCCGAGAGTTGAGCAGGTTGTGACAGTATCAGGGATACGTCCCGGTGGCTTATGGATTGGGTATACTTTGTGGTTATCTCCGTTGATGCATATACTATTTGCTTATAGTAGCATAGTTGTTCAGTTGTATGTCAGCCTCATACTTATTTGTGCTACTATTTACCATATCTATCTCTTTGTTGACCCTCGTGCCGGTGTGTACACCTCGCCTTCGTCGGCTTGCGGTACCCACTGGGAGGGGAGACATGTTTACATGTTCTCACCCCCAGCCATCGTTGTTGTTTTCAGGTGAGCAGGGTGGTGGGAGTCGGGACGCAGCGAGGCACGCCTAGTTAGTGGTACTAGAGGTCCTGACTTGTGAGGCTCCTCCCTCCAGATTTTGGTTATCACCCTTATCCTATTATCAGTTAGTTGTGGATGTGGTTCAGTTACACTTTGGTTGTTTGTCTAGCATGTTTTGGATTTGGTACAGTTTTTATGTGTAGACTGCATGCTTAGACATTATGGATGACGTTGCTTACTAGACTTCTATTTATGGCTTCACATCGTGTATCTTGGATTTCTACCCCTCGTGGTAGCGTTTTCAAATAAAGGTTTCCGTGTGGGTAACAGTTTTCAAATGGATTTCCGATCGATCGACTTTTGGGATTTCAAAAGAGAGTTCTCGTATGGAGAACGATTTTGAAATGATTCTTGAATGATTGAGATTAGGGTTTCAAATAAAGCTTCTGGGTAAGCAGCAGTTTTCTAGAATGATCTGTTGTTTGTGCATCGCATCATCCTTCGCCTAAGGACTTGCTTAGATTCATACATGTTTAATGACTGTTAGCTGTATGAATCTTATTGTGTTGTTGTGGTTTGTGTGATGAATGAATGGTGGTTGTGATCCTGTTTGTATGTTGTGTACGCCATGCAAATACAGGGGAGGCTCTGTCCGTGTGTACAGTGGACCCTGTATTTGTGGCGGGTCTGTACGTGGCGTGGGCTAGGCTTTCAAAAAAAAAAAGAAAAAATTTGGCATGTATTTCCGCTTCTAAAACTAGCCCGGGGCGTGACAAATTCAGCCATCGGTAAATAAGTAGACCATGCACCCTTGAAGTCCAACACACACGCTCGCAACATATCCTCCAATATCTGAATTGTTCTCTCCGATTGACCGTCAGTTTGAGGATGAAATGCCGAACTAAAATCGAGCCGTGTACCCAAAGCTTCTTGCAAGCTTTTCCAAAAGTGCGATGTGAAACGAGGATCTCGATCTGAAACTATCGAGGTCGGGACCCCGTGCAACCGCATAATCTCGTCCAGGTAGACTTGTGCTAGTTTGTCTCCCGACCAAGTGGTGTGGATAGGCAAAAAGTGCGCTGACTTTGTCAAACGATGCACCACCACCCAAATCGCATCGTGTTACGAATTTTATATTGGCATATTTCGTGAAGTGAGTCGGAGTCTTGAAGGTTTAAAGAAGAAGAAACGAAGTTTGAAGACTCGCAGACTCAACGGATGAATTCACGATGCTTGGTAAGTTTAAATAATCTTGATGATGATTTATAAACATTTACAAGTGTTTGGAAGACTTTAGAATGGATTAAAATTGATTTAAAATATAAAAAATGAGTTTTCCAACTTCCGAGGTCCGGACCCTGAGGATGAGGTCCGGAACCCGTACGCCTCCCTGGCTGTCACGCAGGGAGGGTCCGGACCCTGAGGATGAGGTCCGGACCCTGAGGATGAGGTCCGGACCCTGAGGGCAGAGGTCCGGACCCTGAGGGCTGAGGTCCGGACCCCAGGCTGTTTCGCAGACCGGGTCCGGACCCTGATGGCTGAGGTCCGGACAATGAAACGCCTAGAGAGTGTCAAGGTCCGGACCCCATACCCGCTGTCCGGACCCCGACCCGTTGTGAAGTTTTGGAAAGTTATTTTTTCAATCCTACTTTGATTCTAATGTCTCCCAAACCTGTAAATAAGATGGTAGATTCCTTAAAATATCTTTGCAATCCTAATTTGGTTCCAAACCTTTCTAAAATCAGTTTTGCAATCCTAGTCGAAATCGGTTTGCTTCCAAACCTTTCTAAAAACTATTTTTTAATCCTAATCTTTTTCGGATTGCTTCTAACCTATAAATATAATGTGGGGGTGTCTCTAAAACGTGGTGAAGTATAGATTATCTTTTAGAAACCCTAGAAGCTTGTAGGTGACCGTTTTCCTCATCTTCTACATCAAGCTTCTCTCAAATTGATTCATGGTGCCCTAATTCCTAATATTCTTTTAGAATCAATTTGAGGATTGCTTAGAGATTATTCCCACAGATCTTTCATGATATTCTAAGCAATAAATCGACATCAACGTTATTGTTCTTGCTCCGGATGGAGTGCGCTCGTGGATTCGAGTGAGCGTCGTGGATTCGACGTGTTGAAGGCTTCGTGGATTCGAAGTGAGGCGTCTCGTGGATTCGAGGCGTGGCGTTCGTGGATTCGGACGTGGGGTGTGGACAACCCGTTGGTGCGCGTGATCCACTGAAGAGAAGGGAGAGGTTAAGTCCGTGGAGTCGGTAATCACCTTGTAATTCTTTACTCTTAGTGGATTGTTTTTTCGCGTGTTGGTCCCGTGGGTTTTTTTCCAAGGTGGAGTTTCCCACGTAAATCTCGGTGTGCTGATTTTATTTTCCGCATTACTTTATCGCATTGAGATTTGTGATTTTTGTTTATACACCTATTCACCCCCCTCTAGGTGATTGATATACTCTAGATAGATCCTAGGGCACCCCCTATCTAACAATTGGTATCAGAGCGGGATCTAGACTTTATCTTTCATAATGGGTGAAGGAGGTAATATATTTAGGCCACCGTTTTTTGATGGAACCAATTATGCATATTGGAAGGTTCGCATGAGAGCTTTTCTAATTGCTATTGACGAGCGTGTTTGGCAATCCATCGAATTTGGATGGAAACATCCTACCGAAAAGGTAGAGAATGTTGACAAGACCAAACCTCGGAATAAATAGAGTAAGGAAGAGATTGATTTATCTTCTTACAACGGTAGAGGAATTAATGCCTTATTTAATGCTCTATCTCAAACCGAGTTTTCACGCGTCTCGGCGTGTGAAACGGCTAAGGAGATTTGGGATACTCTCCAAGTTACGCATGAGGGAACTAGCTTGGTAAAGGTCCAAAAACTTCAAATGCTTACAAGTAAATTTGATTCAATTTCCATGGACGATCATGAGACCTTTACCGAGTACTATACTCGTCTTCAAGACATAGTTAATACATGCGCAAACTTGGGAGAGAAAATCTCGGAATCTAAAGTTTAAGAAAAATTTTGAGAACTCTTCCCGAAAGATTTCGTCCGAAGGTTGCGGCCATTGAGACTATAAAACACCCGGACGAGATGAAAGTAGAAGAATTAGTAGGTGCTTTACAAACATATGAAATGACTTTTCCTACTAATGAATCTTCTTCCAAGTCTTCTTCTAAGAGTACAGGTATTGCACTCAAATCTACGAAGGAGGAAGACGATGACTCGGATTCCGATGAAGAAATTTCGCTTGCCGATTTTGAGCATCAATTGGAGCGTCTCACGAAGAAATTTCGTCGGAATTTCCGAAAGAACAAGACAAATCGATCTACATCCAAAACTTCTTCAAGAGGATCTTCAAATTCTAAATCTTCTAAAGAGAAGAAGCTTGCAAAGTTCTCTAAAGATAAGGATGAGATTGAAGGGGAAATCCGATGTTACAAGTGTCGCGGCTATGGTCACATCTCCACGGATTGTCCCACTAAAAAGTCAAAAGAAGGCTTTACAAGCTAGAACTTGGGACGATTCAACTTCTAATGAATCGAGTTCTAGTGAAGAAGAAAACAATGATGCGATTGCTTTTTGTTCACATACTTCTTTACCTTCCTCATCGATTCTTTGTTTATCATCTATTTCTAATGATTTGCTTTCTCCTTCTTTGCATGAAACGTCGAGCGACGATGGCACGAGTGAAGGGGAGTCGGATGATGATGACTTAGCCGAGGCATACAATCAACTACTAATGAATCGAAGAAGATGGCTAAGCACAACAAGAAGTTGAGGAACCGACTTTTGGAGCTTGAGGATGACAAAAAGATATTGAGTACATCAAATAAAGCTCTTGAGGAGGAAAGGGAGTCAATTTTGAAGAACAACGAAATCCTCCAAGAGAAGTTAGACCAATCGGAGATAACGATCAAGTCGCATAAAGAAAAGGTTGGTTTTCTAGAACTACAATACAAGGAAATTCATGTTTCCAACCAAGTTTTGATCAAACAAGTCCATCAACTCAAGTCCGACATACAAAAATTCTCCTCTGGTTCAAAGAAACTTGATGATATGCTCGGATTGGGTCAAACAAGTAAACTTGGACTTGGATTTGAGCGGACATTTGTTGAGAAGATAAAAAATTCTATTCCCAAAGTCTCAACAAGTGTAAAAGAGAAAGTATGCCATAGATGCGAAAAGAAAGGACATATCAAGAAGACATGTCATAAAAAGAAAACTCAAGTGGCATCTTCTAAGCATCTATCGGCATCTTCCATTACTCGACATCTCCCACGGTTTCAAAAGCAACATCAAAAAGGTCGAGTACCCAAGGTCAACCGAAAGTCAAAGCCACAACACTTAAATACTCCAAAGCAGAATGCGGTGGTAAGACCCATGGTTGATCAAAAGTCAAAACAAACCGTGCCTAACGTCAACAAATCGAGACAACCAACAATCCGACAAGTTTGGATTCGGAAAGGTGATATCTTTCCTTCTCTAAAGTTTTAATTTGTTTTTGACTTTGTGTAGTGCTATGATCGGTTTCTATTGCATATCTCTTGTTTATTGCATTACACGTTTTGGTGCTTTCATTGTTACGATTTTTAGATTCTTTGAATGATTAGAACATTAAATAGTGCATTGAATATCAATAGGTTCACTTTCATTCACTCTTAATTAATCTCATATTAATTATCGGTTTTACTTTATTTTCATTATTTTTGAAGATAATTTATTATGAGAATTCTTAATACTTATATTCATCAAATTTAGGCAATCATGTGTAATCTCTAGGAGCTTAACCTATCTCGGTTGTGTGTGTTGAATTTGATGAATAGTCATTCTCTTATGGACTAAAATTTGTCACATGTTCTTTCAACTAAGAGATTGCATAAGCGAGGGGGAGTCATTATTATATTTCAAAAATAATGCTCATATGCTTTGAAAGATGTGGAAAGAGTTACATCCTTAAAAGGAGTGTGAAAACTACCACCACATGGAGGAAAGAGCTACCACCCCGGTCGTCCGGTTAGTGTGTGCAGCTACCACATGAGAATTGAATTGCATATCCGAAAAAAAAATATATATATAAGTGCAAAAGGATGCAAAAGGAAATTGTCACAAAATTTTATTTTTTCGGTGTTATAAGGTGGTCCACATACATGAAAGATGCTCAAAGAGCCACCCCCTTTGCGATATTTGTTTTATCTCAAATTTGAATGTTTATGCAACAAATTTCTGTCTCTTTGATGAATCCCTTAAGTCATCTTCATAATCCGTTTACATCTTGATAGCTTTTGAGCCTTTAGATTATTTTTGATGACTTGATTTTGAAGTTTATATGAGTTAAAAAATCGTGTAATAGTTTATCTACATTATGGTGAGTGTGTAGTAAAATTCTTAATTCTTATGAAATTAATAGGGATTGAAAGAAGTCAATATGAATTTATACTTCTCATGCACTAACAATGTTTGACGTTTTTATCACAAGTGGTTTCATAATTGAAAAATATTTTGAACTTGTGTTTTATTTAATTTCTTTCAACTCTCTCTATTTTTGGGTGTTTTCTTTTGGCAATTTTTGACAAAAAGGGGGAGAGAGGTAATGATGACTTAGACGCATAAACAAAGGGGGAGAGATTGCATGAACAAAGGGGAGCGATTTTGATATTTTTTCTACTAACTTTGTTTGTGGAGAATGCAAATTTTTGCAGATCTTTCAAGACTTCAAGACTCCATGTTTGTCTAAGTCATAGAGTTTGTTTTTAGGAGTTACAAAATTGTAATTTTGAATTCTATTTGGATCTTTCACGCGAGAAGTTCATTGTTTTGGTGATGGCAATGAATTTTATTTTTGGAGAGATGAGCATCGTGAGTGTTTTATGTATTTTTGAGTTTTGTCACGAAATTGCCAAAGGGGGAGATTGTTACGGATTTTATATTGGCATATTTCGTGAAGTGAGTCGGAGTCTTGAAGGTTTAAAGAAGAAGAAACGAAGTTTGAAGACTCGCAGACTCAACGGATGAATTCACGATGCTTGGTAAGTTTAAGTTAATCTTGATGATGATTTATAAACATTTACAAGTGTTTGGAAGACTTTAGAATGGATTAAAATTGATTTAAAATATAAAAAATAAGTTTTCCAACTTCCGAGGTCCGGACCCTGAGGATGAGGTCCGGAACCCGTACGCCTCCCTGGCTGTCACGCAGGGAGGGTCCGGACCCTGAGGATGAGGTCCGGACCCTGAGGGCGGAGGTCCGGACCCTGAGGGCTGAGGTCCGGACCCCAGGCTGTTTCGCAGACCGGGTCCGGACCCTGATGGCTGAGGTCCGGACAATGAAACGCCTGGAGAGTGTCAAGGTCCGGACCCCATACCCGCGCGGTCCGGACCCCGACCCGTTGCGAAGTTTTGGAAAGTTATTTTTTCAATCCTACTTTGATTCTAATGTCTCGCAAACCTGTAAATAAGATGGTAGATTCCTTAAAATATCTTTGCAATCCTAATTTGGTTCCAAACCTTTCTAAAATCAGTTTTGCAATCCTAGTCGAAATCGGTTTGCTTCCAAACCTTTCTAAAAACTGTTTTTTAATCCTAATCTTTTTCGGATTGCTTCTAACCTATAAATATAATGTGGGGGTGTCTCTAAAATGTGGTGAAGCATAGATTATCTTTTAGAAACCCTAGAAGCTTGTAGATGACCGTTTTCCTCATCTTCTACATCAAGCTTCTCTCAAATTGATTCATGGTGCCCTAATTCCTAATATTCTTTTAGAATCAATTTGAGGATTGCTTAGAGATTATTCCCACAGATCTTTCATGATATTCTAAGCAATAAATCGACATCAACGTTATTGTTCTTGCTCCGGATGGAGTGCGCTCGTGGATTCGAGTGAGCGTCGTGGATTCGACGTGTTGAAGGCTTCGTGGATTCGACGTGTTGAAGGCTTCGTGGATTCGAAGTGAGGCGTCTCGTGGATTCGAGGCGTGGCGTTCGTGGATTCGGACGTGGGGCGTGGACAACCCGTTGGTGCGCGTGATCCGCTGAAGAGAAGGGAGAGGTTAAGTCCGTGGAGTCGGTAATCACCTTGTAATTCTTTACTCTTAGTGGATTGTTTTTTCGCGTGTTGGTCCCGTGGGTTTTTCTCCAAGGTGGAGTTTCCCATGTAAATCTCGGTGTGCTGATTTTATTTTCCGCATTACTTTATCGTATTGAGATTTGTGATTTTTGTTTATACACCTATTCACCCCCCTCTAGGTGATTGATATACTCTAGATAGATCCTAGGGCACCCCCTATTTTACACATCGTGGCCACCCTACGATCGAGGTAGACCTACCACGAAGTCCATTGCTATATTCTCCCACTTCCAAACTGGAATGGGCAACCCATGCAATTTTCCTGCTAGAAATCGACGCTCGGCCTTCACCTGTTGGCATACCAAACATTGTGCCACGAAGCGCCCAACATCAAGCTTCATCCCCGGCCACCAATAATACATTTTAAGATCTTTGTACATTTTGGTGCCGCCCGGGTGAATCGCATAGGGAGAAGTGTGAGCTTCTTTCAGGATCTCCCCACGAATGTCCTCAATTTTAGGCACGCACAATCGATTTCGAAATCGAATAGCGCCCTTCGAATCCATGTGAAAATCACCGGCACGTCCACTCTCGATGGTATTCCGCACCTTTTGGAGTTCCGGATCTCCGGATTGCTTTTCTTTTATTTGCTCCAACAAGGTCGGCCAAACCTCGAGATTCATGAGTGTTGCGAGGACGCCCGGGGCCACGACTTCCAAGTCAAACCGGCCCATTTCCTTGATCAACGGCATTTGTCCCGTCATCTTAATAGCGAAGTTCTCCACGAATTTTCGACTGAGCGCATCGGCCACCACATTGGCTCTACCGGGGTGGTATAAGATGGTTAACTCATAATCCTTTATCAACTCCTTCCATCTCCGTTGCCTCAAGTTCAACTCCTTTTGAGTGAATAAATACTTTAAACTTTTATGATCCGTGTACACCTCACAATATTCCCCGTACAAGTAGTGTCTCCACAACTTAAGCGCAAAGACCACCGCTGCAAGCTCTAGGTCGTGGGTGGGGTAATTCTGCTCATAGCTCTTCAGCTGACGAGAGGCATATGCTATCACTTGCCCTCTTTGCATAAGCACACACCCAAGACCGCGCCGTGATGCATCGCTATACACCACAAAGCTCTCCCCCGCAACCGGCAAGGCGAGAATCGGAGCCGATGTCAACCTTTCCTTTAGCTCCTTAAAGCTTTGGTCGTATTCCTCACTCCAAACATATTTGGTGCCCTTGCGAGTAAGACGTGTTAGTGGACCGGAGATTTTTTAAAATCCCTCCACGAACCGTCGATAGTACCCCGCAAGACCCAAAAAGCTTCGCACCTCCGTGACATTGGTCGGGCGAGGCCAATCCTCGATTGCCTCAACTTTCTTAGGGTCCACCGATACTCCGCCCTCGAAAATCATATTACCCAAGAAAGCGACCTCACGAATTCAAAATTCGCACTTCTTTAACTTGGCGAACAACTTGTTCTCTCGAAGAACTCGAAGCACAATCCTTAGATGCTCTTTATGTTCCTCGTCACTCCGAGAGTACACAAGAATGTCATCTATGAACACCACCACAAATCGATCCAGTCGTGGTCTAAATACACGGTTCATTAAGTCCATGAATGCCGCCGGGGCATTCGTAAGCCCGAAAGGCATAACCGTAAATTCATAGTGTCCATACCGCGTCTTAAACGCGGTCTTATGCACATCCTCCGGTTTTATCTTCAATTGGTGATAACCGGACTGCAAATCAGTCTTCGAATACACCCGAGATCCTTGCAACTGATCAAAGAAGTCATCAATACGGGGTAACGGGTACTTATTCTTGACGGTCACCTTGTTCAACTCACGGTAGTCCACACACAACCGCAGTGAACCATCCTTCTTTCGCACAAACAGAACAGGGGCTCCCCAAGGTGACACACTTGGCTTTATGAAACCCTTGTCCAACAAATCTTGCAGTTGTGCTTTCAATTCCTTTAGCTCCGCCGGTGCCATTCTATACAGAGCTTTAGAAACCGGTGCTGTCCCCGGGAGTAGGTCTATCACAAACTCAACCTCCCGATCCGGTGGCATTCCGGGTAACTCCGCTGGAAACACATCCGGGAACTCTTGGACCACAGGGATGTCCTCGAGCCCCAACACCTCCTTTCGGTCATCCACAACCGTCGCTAAGTAAGCAACGCAACCGCTAGCAATGAGCTTTCTTGCTTGCGACGTGGACACCAACGATGCAAAGAGCGAACTCTTGCACCCACGGTACACAAACTCCTCGTGCCCGGGTTCTTGAAATTTTACTACACGACTCTCACAATCGATAGTAGCGTGATATTTAGAGAGCCAATCCATTTCCAGGATTAAGTCATACTCACTCATTCGATTCAGTACCAGCAAATCAGCTGGCATGATCCAGTTTTCAATACTCACTGGACAGTTAACACACGCTTGATGTACACAAAATGTGTGTTATGGCACTTGCACAGTTCTCGCATGTGTGGCTTCTATAATTTTTATTCCATGTGTAGTAGCAAATGGTCGAGCAATGAATGAATGCGATGCTCCGGTATCAAACAAAGCTCTACATCGAATGCCATTAACCAACACAATACCTGCCACGACGTCATCCGGGGCAGAAGGCTCCTCTACCTGTGAGGCGAACACACGTCCACTAGGCGCCGGCCGCTGTCCCTCAACTGGTTTCGGTGGTGGAATACGGCCTGCCGACATCGCCGCGGGTGGGATGCCCGCAAGCTGCCTCGGTGATGCGAACGCCGATGCCGACGACGGTGCCCGGTCATCACCCATCGGGCAATCAAACCGCATATGTCCCGGCTGTCCGCACTTGTAGCACCGGCCCTCACGGTAATCACACTGATGAGGGTTGTGGGGGCCGCTACAAATCGGGCACCGGCCCAAGGGTCGATTCCGCTGAGACCCTCGAGATCGATTCTGCGACTGCGGGTGCTTCGGGGGCCGCTTGGAGCTAGACTGACCCCCCGAGCCACCCGCCGGACGCTTTTTTCTTTTCTCTTTGTCCTTCTCTTTCTCTCTCTCCCAAGATTCGCGCTCCTCGCGCGCACATGCATTCCCGTGCTCCACCCAAAGAGTACGGTCCCAGACCTTCGCAAAGGTCTGCAACTTGAAGGCGTGAACCGCCCGAAAGATCTCCGGTCGAAGCCTGCACACGAAGCAATCGACTTTGTCCAATTCTCCGCAGACCACGTGCGAAACACAATTAATAATATACGAGAACTCCCTCTCGTACTCCCGCATGGTTCGATTTCCTTGCTTCAACTTTCGAAACTTCTCCTGAAGCTTCCTTTTCTCACTATCGGGGAATAGGCGACGAACACCAAACCCCGAAATTCCTCCCAAGTAGGTGGCGGAAGGCTAGAGAGTCGATCACGCTTGACTCCCTTCCACCACACCTTCGCCGATCGCTCCAAACAATGAGCGGCGAGGTGTACCATGTCCCTCTCCAAGGTATACAGATCCTCGAAGAGCGTCTCCAACGCATCTATCCACGTCTCCACGACCCATGGATCCGCGTTCTCCCCGTCGAATGTCGGAGGGTTGAACTGCTTGAACGTCATGAGAGCCGCAAGTGCGCGCTCCCGCTCCGCATCCCCCGCCGCTGGATCGGGCATAGGGGCACCCGACCCATCAGCCGCAATCGGTGGTGCGGGTGGCGCCACAGCCGGCGCCGGTGCCACTCCCTCTGCCGGTGCTGAAGCAGAGACCGGAGGTGCACCCGTTCTATCTTCCCCAGTCGCAGCTGCTCGCTGCGCCATCTCGTCTTGGAGCTTTTTAATCTGCTCCTCCTGTCGCTGCATGGATTCGGCCTATCGCCGAACCACGCCCATCAACTCGGTCAACTGCTCGCGAAGACCCGAGTTCTCGCCCTCCCCGAGTTGTTCGGGGGCAGCGCTCGACTCCCCGAGCCCAGCCCTTGTAGGAGGCCTTCCACGTACCATTGTCTCCTGAAAACACAACGACCTTGGTCATTTCATGACATTCTAGGTCATTTACAACATAATATTTCACGAAAATAAACGTGAACCCAATCTAGGCGAAAGTCACACAAGGGCTCTTATTCCCCCTCACTTGGTTTCATGTTGTCGGCCGCCAACATGAACTCTCTTGGTGAAGAATAAGACACACCTCGAATCTACCTCTACTTCCAATTAGAGGTATAAGGACATAACCCAATCACGTATCTTTCGCCACAATCAAAGATCTCGTCACTCACGAACCTACACTCCTAGGGTCTTTTTCCATCCTAGGATTTCTTAGGTCCATCTAGACCGTTTCTACGCTCTGATACCACCTTAGTCTGTCACGCCCCACCGGGCCTTTAACACCAAATAAGTGGAAAGGATAAACCGCACGGGCGCATGCCCCAGACCCGCCGAACGGATAGAGTCTCCCCTACCCGCCCAAGGCGTCACAACACAAGCATTTCCACGATGTTCCAACTAGAAACGGAGTACAAGAGTTGCACAAGGAAAGCATCAACATAAAGAAGTTCTACTTCTATTACAACACATTTGCACATTTATACATGCCTAATTTTTCTTTTCTTGTCCATTATTCCTATTCCATACATCAAGTTCTAAAACTATAGAATTACAAGTTGTATATATTTAATAAAAACTCCTATGCTACCATTGTCCAAAACTCGGGGTACAACTATACATAACACCAAAATGGAAGGGCCGCTATCTATAGAGCCAAACCCTTGCTTCGCTCCGCCGCCTCACTCGCGGAAGGACCTGAAAAATGTGGGGTGAGAACTATAAACATAGTTTCCAGTGGGTAAGGCCACCCAAGAGAGAAGCTCGACCCACTAGGTCCAAAGAAACACCATAAGCAAAAGTTAGATTTCAATTAACTATGCATACAAATATTTACATGCTTGTAAATAAACATGAAGGATGCAACCAAAATAAATGATAACTTTCATTTTCTCCTAGGTTCATTGTAGTACCCCTGGGGCCTAACTGACGGAATGACTGTAGTACCTTAGACTGTTCGACACTTCTGGAGAAGGTCGAGACAGGTCGGAGTCGTTTCGACGTCAAATAGACGCGAAAACGGACTCGGAGCGCCGAAATAAGCCAAAACTGAAGTTTTGGAGTTTCGGGCGCCCGGATGTGCAGAATTCTGCTGAGGGACAGCATAGTGGTTTTTGTTCTTGAGGCTCATTGCACCAATCCAGAGGTCTATAAAAGATGTGGATGGCCTCCCCTGAGGCTCTTTTCCTTCCTCTTCATCCTGAGCTCGGAGCTAGCAAGGAGAACCTCCCTTCTTCCCCAATTTCATCTTCCTCCATTGATGATCTCGGTTTCCTGCTGGAACTGCAGCGTCGACCTGGAGTGTTTTGGCTCGTGTGCGGTGTAGGAGTATCCAAATCCAACGAAACTTGGTTTGCTGGATAGAGGACTCGCAGAGGAAGAAGTGGGATCCTTCCAATCGCGATTTGGACAGGTATGTAAGCTACAGTTGTTGTTTTACTGGACCCCTCGTGTTCTTGAGCTGAAACTTGGGTTTTTCCTTTGATCTTTGGATCCGATCTCTTGGGAGCTGGATTTTCGAAGTGTGGATTGATCCTTCCACTTTCCTTGCTGGTTTGGAGCCCCTTCTCACCTGAATTGAGGATTCAAAGGTGAGTTCTAGCTCAGATTTTGGAGATTTTGCTTAAGTGCTGATTTTGGGTCATTTATCGAATTTCTTGGATTTTTAGATCCAGATCTTGTGAGGATCTTTGGAGAGGCTTTGGGTAGCCCCATCACTGTTTTTGAGAGGTTTGTGACCCCTTTCTATGAGCTAGATTCGTTGGAATCCCTGAGATTTTGCTGTTTTTGAGTTTTGCTCAAGTGCTGGAATTTTCGGATCCATGTGCAGGAGGGTCCAATAGTGAATCCGGTTCAGTGCATGGACCTTTTGGGCATCGAGTCGATCTCCGATTTGGCTGAAATTTGGAGGGCTTGTTCTTGAACCTGTGCTGGTGAGTTGAGCCAAATTTCACTGCATTTGGACTTAGGAATTGGATTTTATCGCATGTTGATTGCATGTGGGTCGTGCTGCCAGGCTGCATTTCTGGGCTGATTTTCTGGGCGCCCAGATCTGTGCGCAGGTGGGTCCGAATCCTGAAGTTGCAGATTCGAGTCCGGTTTCAGCCGGCGTTGTTTGGAGGTATTCCACTCGACTCCTAGCCGTTGTTGGATAGCTTTGAGGTGGGTTGATGTTACCGAAATCGTCGGATTTCCTCCTAAGTTGTAGAGAGTGCAGCATGCTATTTATTTATCTGTTAGTAGCTCGAATTCATGAATTTGCATGTTTATTATGAAATCTGAATTTGGAGCATGAGTAGATTATTTATTTGACATGATTTTACATGCTGAACTGGGAATTGACTTAGGAGAAAACTCGCGAACATACAACCGTCACTTTTCGAACTGTTATCAGATTTAGCTCTAGGAGCCGTTTCTGTTCTTGTATCACCGCTGTTAGTGCGATGTGGATACTTAGTTCGCTGTAGGACGGGTTTACGCTTGTGCTGGGATGCCGAGCTTGTATTTACAGCAGGGTTAGGCTGTTTAGTGTTGCCGGGTGCCGTCGGGGCTGACGGTGGACCCAGACTCTTGTTTTAGCTTCTGTTTGTGCTGAGGGCACGTGAGCTTAGAGTCTTTGACCCCTTTTGACCCTTTTGTTCTTCGATTTCGCCTGCCGGAGCCTGTTTGTGCTCGACAGAGATACGCGTACTAACTCGGCTGGGTAGCTCCCCCGAGTGCCGCTCCGGAGTGAGGCCTCTTTTGCGTTGATGTCGCTACAGACTGCTAGATCTGTTTTGGACCGGCTACCCTATTGGTAGTGTGCGGTGTGGCTAGGCAGTTGGCTGGACGAGCCCGTTCGGGCGGTTCCGATAGATTGGGTCAGGGATGACTTTTCACTTTGGTGATGTTTACTTGAGGGTTGACTTGGATAGTGGTAGGGTAGTGGCATGATAGCTGTAGAGTTTATTCCAGCTTACTTTGTTGTTCTTTACCTACCAGCTATACTGTTAGTCTCGTAGACTTAGTGGGTGGACCGTTGAGGTCGGTATCGGTACCCACTGAGAACTACTTCTTTTGATAGTAGTTCTCACACCCGTTGTTGCCACCCTTTTTGCAGAGCCTTCTTCTGTTGCGGCTGCTGCACCTGTTTCCGCGGATCGAGGTAAGGGAGTCGCGAGCTAGATCCCTACCTGTCCCTGTTGTTCCTAGAGGAGGACCCTACCGGAGATAGTTTCTTTTTGGTGTTGTGCCATGTACATATACTGTGGACTTGTACCTATTTTGGTTGTGGTGGACATGTTGTATTTTGGACGTGTTGTCTTTGGACTCTATATGTACAGGTGGCTTTGGTTATTAGTATGCTTTATTTTCAGCTCTATATATCTCTTGTAGTGGCTTGTATGTTTGTTACAGGTTAGCTATCGCTTCGTATACATAGAAAAGTCTATGTATACGGCGGATCTGTTGGCGAGCCCGGGGAAACGAGTAATCCGGGGCGTGACAGATTAAGTTGGTATCAGAGCTTAGGAATAGGTCGTTGGGACTTAGTAAACCCTAGGCTATGGCAGACCTTAGGAATGCAAGACGTGAGAGACGTGACTTGCCGCGAAAGTCATCGATTTGACTGTTGAACTCATCCTTAAGTGGAGGGGGGGAGTGATCGAAGGCGTGTGTCCTTTCCTGTCGTGAACTTGCGTTGGCTGCAGACGACGTCAAGCAACGAGGGAAAAGAGACGACCTTCTAGACTTTCGCATGATTGGGTCTTGAGTTGTTTGTGTGTTGACTGATCTGTGTGTTGCGGAGGTGTGCATGACGCCTCCCCGACACCGAGGTCGACCCCCGACGCGGGCTACCCCCGCGCCTCCTGTGGTGCCTGAGCAGGCGGGACCTAGTGCACCCCCTGATGTGTGCGATCAGTTGAGTGCGCTAGCTGAGTCAGCTAGGCAGCAGAGTGCGCTCTTGCAGAGGATGTGTGAGACCATTACCCAGACGTGGAGTGCAGCACCTAGAGCGACGGAGCCGCAGGAGCCACCTCCTGCTGTTCCAGAGGACGTTCCAGCTGCGACCGTACCCCCAGCAGCGGCAGTTCGGGCCGCACCGGTTGGCGACACTTCCCGGTCAGGTGGACAGATGTCGGAGGCTGAGCAGGAGCGGATGACTGAGAGACTGGCTCGTTTTTGCCGGTTTGATCCCCCTCGTTTTGATGGTAGCCACACCGAGCCATGGGTGGTGGAGGCCTGGGTAGGCGAGATGGAGAAGCTGTTCGAGGATCTCTTTGTACCAGAGCGGGAGCGAGTTCACTTGGCAGTTCACTGCCTGTCAGGTGATGCACGCATTTGGTGGACGAGGACGAGATCGAGCAGGTCGCTGGATGCGCTGCAGTTGAGTTGGACCGAGTTCTGCGGGATGCTGTATGGGTCCTATTTCCCTAACAGCGTGAAGCAGAAACTCGAGGAGGATTTGAAGAGTTTGCTTCAGGGAGATCGCACAGTGCAGGAGTATACCCGGGAGTTTACCAGACTCCTGAACTGTGTTCCTTTCGCAGCGAGGGATGAGGCTCACAGAGTTTATCTGTTCGAGCGAGGATTGAGACATGAGATATTTGTTCTAGTCCAGGCGCAGAGGTTGCAGACCTTGGATGCGTCGATTGAGCAGGCGCTTTGGGTGGAGCGTGGAGCCTTGACAGCGAGTGAGCGGGCTGCCACTTCGAGTCAGGGTTTGGATAGGAAGCGCCCGACTCCGGAGGACGGAGGACAGACCAGCGGCAGACGCCCGCCGAGACCTCCACGATCACATTCTCAGGGTCGTGGGTTTTCGGGGCGGCAGAGGTCTGGTGGATCCCGTCAGCAGGGACGTCAGCAGAGGGGAGCACAGAGATGTGTCATCTGCGGAGGACCACATTGGCCTAGGCAGTGCGAGCAGCGAGAGGGCCGGTGTTATGGGTGTGGTCAGTCCGGACATCTGCGAGCAGCGTGTCCCCGAGCAGCGTCGCCTGTACCATCGATCGCATCGGCACCCCCAGTTCATCAGCAGACCTATGGAGCTCCACCGAGTCACAGCCAGATGGATCGGGCTTCTGTACCACGCCAGGGTGAGCGGCGACAGCAGGCGCAGAGCGGCAGAGTCTTTGCGGCTCAACTGGAGGACTCCACAGCGGCTGACCATGTGGTGGCAGGTATCATTTTGATTTCTGGCATTAGAGCTCGTGCATTATTTGATACCGGTGCATCACATTCTTTTGTTAGTCGAGCATTCGCATCCTTGCATGGGCTAGTGATAGGCCGTTACCGTGTGCACGAGAGGTGCAGGTTCCCGAGCACGTTTTACGTGTGGAGGACTGTTGTCGAGCTTGCCCTGTGCAGCTTGGACCGTGGGTGATGCCCGCAGACCTGTTGGTCTTGGGGCGATTGCAGGATTTTGATGTGGTACTTGGCATGGATTGGCTGGCGCGCTACTTCGCGACGATCGACTGCGGCGAGAGGACCGTGACGTTTCGCGAGCCGGACCAGGAGGAGTACGTGTATCGAGGCTGCAGGAGTACTTTGTTCGCGACGTGGATTTCGTCGGCACGAGCGAGACAGATGATGAGTCGAGGATGCACGGCATTTCTGGCGACTGTTGTTGAGGTATCTACGGTGGCACCGGAGCTCGAGGACATCTCTGTAGTCCGCGGGTTCCCGGACGTGTTTCCCCCGGAGTTGACTGAGATGCCACCGGACAGGGAGGTCGAGTTTGTGATTGATGTAGTCCCTGGAACTACGCCAATCTCAAAGACACCCTACCGAATGGCACCGGCTGAGCTGAGAGAGCTAAGGCGCAACTTCAGGATTTGATGGATAAAGGATTTGTGAGACCCAGCGTATCGCCTTGGGGAGCGCCGGTGTTATTCGTGAGGAAGAAGGATGGTTCACTTAGACTTTGTGTGGATTATCGAGAGTTGAATAAAGTGACCATCAAGAACAGGTATCCTTTGCCGCGCATTGATGATCTGTTTGATCAGCTGCAAGGATCTTGTGTCTTCTCGAAGATTGACTTACAGTCTGGTTACCACCAATTGAAGGTGAAGGCCGAGGATATTCCTAAGACGGCTTTTAGGACTCGGTACGGGCATTATGAGTTTACGGTGATGCCGTTTGGATTGACTAATGCCCCTGCCGCGTTTATGGATTTGATGAATCGAGTGTTTAAGCCGTTCTTGGACCGATTTGTAGTGGTGTTTATTGATGATATCCTGATCTACTCTCGGAGTGATGCTGAGCATGAGGAGCACTTGAGGATTGTGCTGCAACTTCTGAGAGAGAAGAAGTTGTATGCCAAGTTGAAGAAGTGCGAGTTCTGGCTTCGAGAGGTAGCTTTCTTGGGCCATGTGATTTCAGCCACTGGAGTGGCGGTGGACCCGCAGAAGATTGAGACCGTGCGGGATTGGCCTAGACCGACGACGGTTACCGAGGTGAGGAGTTTTCTCGGGTTAGCTGGATATTACCGTCGATTCGTGGAAGGCTTTGCGAAGCTCTCCACACCCCTCACTCGTCTGACGAGGAAGGGGATTAGATTTGTTTGGACTGATGAGTGCCAGCGTAGCTTTGAGGAGCTGAAGGAGAGGCTGATGTCTGCTCCCGTCCTTACCCTTCCAGTTATGGGGGAAGGATTTGTGATTTATAGTAATGCGTCACACAGTGGTTTGGGTTGTGTGTTGATGCAGCATGGTAGGGTAATTGCCTATGCCTCCCGGCAATTAAAGGATCATGAGAAGAATTACCCTACGCATGATTTGGAGCTGGCAGCTGTAGTGTTTGCACTGAAGCTGTGGCGGCATTATCTGTATGGTGAGCACTGTGAGATTTTCACGGATCATAAAAGTCTCAAGTATCTGTTCACTCAGAAGGAATTGAACCTGAGGCAACGCCGGTGGTTAGAGTTGTTGAAGGACTATGATATTGCCATCCAGTATCACCCCGGCAAGGCGAATGTAGTGGCAGATGCGTTGAGCAGGAGATCAGTGCAGAGCCTTAGTATGATGATCACTCAGCAGGCGCCGTTACTTGAGGAGTTGAGGCGGCTTGAGCTTGAGGTGGTATCCCCTGGGGTTACGGCAAAACTTATGTCTTTGGTTTTGCAACCCACTCTGTTGGATAGGATCCGAGAGAAACAGAGTGCGGACCCCTATTTGACGAGGATTCGAGATCAGATTGTTAGTGGACAGACAGGGGATTTTAGTGTTGACAGTTCGGGAGTACTGCGGTACAGGGACCGACTGTGTGTGCCTATGGATTCAGAGATCCGAGAGGAGATTTTGAGAGAGGCTCATTACTCACCTTATACGGTTCACCCCGGTGGAACCAAGATGTATAAGGACTTGAAGGCACACTTCTGGTGGAATGGAATGAAGCGGCATATTGGGAGATTTGTGGCTCAGTGTTTGACTTGTCAACAGGTAAAGGCGGAGCACCGAGTACCTGCTGGCAAGCTTCAGAGTCTCCCAATACCCGAGTGGAAGTGGGACCAGATCGCCATGGACTTTGTCGTGGGATTACCGAGGTCGCAGGCTGGTTTCGATGCTATTTGGGTGATAGTGGACAGACTGACCAAGTCTGCCCACTTCTTACCAGTGCAGACTACTTGGTCCAGGGATAGACTCGCTCAGCTATATTTGGACGAGATAGTGAGACTGCATGGAGTGCCTGCCTCGATTGTGTCAGATCGAGACACACGGTTCGTCTCACAGTTTTGGAGGAGTCTTCAGACAGCACTGGGTACTCAGCTGCGGTTCAGCACGGCTTTTCATCCACAGACAGATGGTCAGTCTGAGCGGACCATTCAGACTTTGGAGGACATGTTGAGAGCATGTGTCCTAGACTTTGGTGGAGGGTGGCATCGACACTTAGGACTGGTTGAGTTTGCGTACAACAATAGCTATCAAGCGAGCATCCAGATGGCTCCGTTTGAAGCATTGTATGGACGCAAGTGTCGTTCGCCCTTGCATTGGAGCGATGTGGGTGAGAGGAGGACTTTGGGTCCCGATATCCTGTTGGAAGCGGAAGAGAAGGTCAAGATGGTTCGACGACGTCTTGAGACCGCCCAGAGTCGACAGAGGAGCTATGCGGATACTAGGAGACGAGACTTGGAGTTCCAGATTGGAGATCATGTGTTTTTGAAAGTCTCGCCGTCCAGAGGAATTCGCCGTTTTGGAGTTCGTGGAAAGCTCAGTCCACGGTTTGTTGGCCCGTTCGAGGTATTAGAGCGAGTGGGGCCGGTAGCGTACAGGATTGCCCTTCCACCGCGACTTTCTGGAGTCCACGATGTGTTCCATGTCTCGGCCCTGAGGAGATATGTGTTCGACCCCTCCCACGTGATTGACTTCACTCCACTCGAGTTGGCTGAGGACCTGCAGTACGAGGAGCGACCGGTGCGGATTCTTGCTCGCGAGACGAAAGAATTGCGCAACCGAGTCATACCGTACGTGAAAGTGCAGTGGAGTAATCACGAGGAGCGTGAGGCGACTTGGGAGCTGGAGACGGTGATGCGGGAATCCTATCCCTACCTGTTCGAGCTGCCTTCTTGAGGTATGAGTTTGAGTTTAAGTTTCGAGGACGAAACTTTCCGTAGGGGGGGGAGAGTGTAGTACCCCTGGGGCCTAACTGACGGAATGACTGTAGTACCTTAGACTGTTCGACACTTCTGGAGAAGGTCGAGACAGGTCGGAGTCGTTTCGACGTCAAATAGACGCGAAAACGGACTCGGAGCGCCGAAATAAGCCAAAACTGAAGTTTTGGAGTTTCGGGCGCCCGGATGTGCAGAATTCTGCTGAGGGACAGCATAGTGGTTTTTGTTCTTGAGGCTCATTGCACCAATCCAGAGGTCTATAAAAGATGTGGATGGCCTCCCCTGAGGCTCTTTTCCTTCCTCTTCATCCTGAGCTCGGAGCTAGCAAGGAGAACCTCCCTTCTTCCCCAATTTCATCTTCCTCCATTGATGATCTCGGTTTCCTGCTGGAACTGCAGCGTCGACCTGGAGTGTTTTGGCTCGTGTGCGGTGTAGGAGTATCCAAATCCAACGAAACTTGGTTTGCTGGATAGAGGACTCGCAGAGGAAGAAGTGGGATCCTTCCAATCGCGATTTGGACAGGTATGTAAGCTACAGTTGTTGTTTTACTGGACCCCTCGTGTTCTTGAGCTGAAACTTGGGTTTTTCCTTTGATCTTTGGATCCGATCTCTTGGGAGCTGGATTTTCGAAGTGTGGATTGATCCTTCCACTTTCCTTGCTGGTTTGGAGCCCCTTCTCACCTGAATTGAGGATTCAAAGGTGAGTTCTAGCTCAGATTTTGGAGATTTTGCTTAAGTGCTGATTTTGGGTCATTTATCGAATTTCTTGGATTTTTAGATCCAGATCTTGTGAGGATCTTTGGAGAGGCTTTGGGTAGCCCCATCACTGTTTTTGAGAGGTTTGTGACCCCTTTCTATGAGCTAGATTCGTTGGAATCCCTGAGATTTTGCTGTTTTTGAGTTTTGCTCAAGTGCTGGAATTTTCGGATCCATGTGCAGGAGGGTCCAATAGTGAATCCGGTTCAGTGCATGGACCTTTTGGGCATCGAGTCGATCTCCGATTTGGCTGAAATTTGGAGGGCTTGTTCTTGAACCTGTGCTGGTGAGTTGAGCCAAATTTCACTGCATTTGGACTTAGGAATTGGATTTTATCGCATGTTGATTGCATGTGGGTCGTGCTGCCAGGCTGCATTTCTGGGCTGATTTTCTGGGCGCCCAGATCTGTGCGCAGGTGGGTCCGAATCCTGAAGTTGCAGATTCGAGTCCGGTTTCAGCCGGCGTTGTTTGGAGGTATTCCACTCGACTCCTAGCCGTTGTTGGATAGCTTTGAGGTGGGTTGATGTTGCCGAAATCGTCGGATTTCCTCCTAAGTTGTAGAGAGTGCAGCATGCTATTTATTTATCTGTTAGTAGCTCGAATTCATGAATTTGCATGTTTATTATGAAATCTGAATTTGGAGCATGAGTAGATTATTTATTTGACATGATTTTACATGCTGAACTGGGAATTGACTTAGGAGAAAACTCGCGAACATACAACCGTCACTTTTCGAACTGTTATCAGATTTAGCTCTAGGAGCCGTTTCTGTTCTTGTATCACCGCTGTTAGTGCGATGTGGATACTTAGTTCGCTGTAGGACGGGTTTACGCTTGTGCTGGGATGCCGAGCTTGTATTTACAGCAGGGTTAGGCTGTTTAGTGTTGCCGGGTGCCGTCGGGGCTGACGGTGGACCCAGACTCTTGTTTTAGCTTCTGTTTGTGCGAGGGCACGTGAGCTTAGAGTCTTTGACCCCTTTTGACCCTTTTGTTCTTCGATTTCGCCTGCCGGAGCCTGTTTGTGCTCGACAGAGATACGCGTACTAACTCGGCTGGGTAGCTCCCCCGAGTGCCGCTCCGGAGTGAGGCCTCTTTTGCGTTGATGTCGCTACAGACTGCTAGATCTGTTTTGGACCGGCTACCCTATTGGTAGTGTGCGGTGTGGCTAGGCAGTTGGCTGGACGAGCCCGTTCGGGCGGTTCCGATAGATTGGGTCAGGGATGACTTTTCACTTTGGTGATGTTTACTTGAGGGTTGACTTGGATAGTGGTAGGGTAGTGGCATGATAGCTGTAGAGTTTATTCCAGCTTACTTTGTTGTTCTTTACCTACCAGCTATACTGTTAGTCTCGTAGACTTAGTGGGTGGACCGTTGAGGTCGGTATCGGTACCCACTGAGAACTACTTCTTTTGATAGTAGTTCTCACACCCGTTGTTGCCACCCTTTTTGCAGAGCCTTCTTCTGTTGCGGCTGCTGCACCTGTTTCCGCGGATCGAGGTAAGGGAGTCGCGAGCTAGATCCCTACCTGTCCCTGTTGTTCCTAGAGGAGGACCCTACCGGAGATAGTTTCTTTTTGGTGTTGTGCCATGTACATATACTGTGGACTTGTACCTATTTTGGTTGTGGTGGACATGTTGTATTTTGGACGTGTTGTACTTTGGACTCTATATGTACAGGTGGCTTTGGTTATTAGTATGCTTTATTTTCAGCTCTATATATCTCTTGTAGTGGCTTGTATGTTTGTTACAGGTTAGCTATCGCTTCGTATACATAGAAAAGTCTATGTATACGGCGGATCTGTTGGCGAGCCCGGGGAAACGAGTAATCCGGGGCGTGACATTCATCCTATATCTCACATTGTCCAAGTTCAACTACTTTTCATTTATTTATGGTGTCGGAATCGCCGCATCACCAATTTGGTTCTCAATCAAAGCAGAATCGCCGCAAGTATTGGGCACCGGGCAATGGAATCGCCATCCCCATCATGGTCCCAACCTCCAAGGAGTGAAATCGTCATCTTCTTATTCGGGTAGCGGAATCGCCGCATACCCGGGATAGCGAAATCGTCGCGTACCCCAATGTTCTCAATTCACACAATATAGTGTTGGGCACCGGGCAATGGAATCGCCATCCCCATCATGGTCCCAACCTCCAAGGAGTGAAGTCGTCATCTCCTTATTCGGGTAGCGGAATCACCGCATACCCGGGATAGCGAAATCGTCGCATACCCTAATCAGTCTCCGCCATCACGTGGCTCGGGTAGCGAAATCGTCGCATACCCGGGGTAGCGAAATTGTCGCATACCTCAATGTTCACAATTCACACTTGCCAACCTAAGTTCAATGGCCCTAGGTTCAAGTCACCAAGTCTAACCTATGTTCAATGACACTAGGTTTACTTTACATTCTCAACCTAGGTTCCATGACACTAGGTTCCAATTTCATGTTCCAACCTATGTTCAATGACACTAGGTTCCATTTGCACTTTTCAACCTATGTCCCACAACACTAGGTTTACTTTACATATATGCAATCACATAGCAAGTATAACTAATAATGAAATACTTGAATTCATTAACATGCAAGATGAGCCCATGGCTCAATTCATCATGATTCTTATTTTGCCAACATGCAAATTCTAGGCTTACATACTTTTACACCATTTTAATTTCAAATGGTTATTTACCCTAGACATGGAAGTGACCTAATCACTTCGGTAAATACAAACCCACCTCAAGAGCTCCCAAGCCTTGAATTCCTTGAGCTCCTAGGTCACTAAGCCTTGAGTTCTTGCTTCAACCCAAGCTTCTAGAAAGAAAATGGTTCGTTACTCATTACGAACCCATAAATCAACTCGATACTTGAAATCAATTGTTCTAACATGATTTCCTATGCCTCAATTGCAATTTCCGAAGGTCCAAATATTTTTAGAACCTTCCATGGCAAAAGCCCTCATTTCACCTAGGTTTCACATGCATGCATGTAGAACCCCGAAATTTTATGGCCAATCTCCACGTTTTGTGGATTAGATTGCCTAGGGTCTCCAAAAACCTCAAAATACTAGATAAATTCCAAGGTTTGAACCCAAATCATGAGGAACTCACCTTAACCACGAGTTCCCCAAGCTTCTTCTTGCACCAAGAAGCCTCTTCTCCACTTTGGAAACCTTTTCCAAGCTCAATCCACCATTTTCTCCAAGCTTTGGAGAGATCTCTAGAGAGAAAAAGTGAGGGAGAGGGAGAGGAGAAGTAGAGGAGGAAGAAAATAAGAAGGGAAAGGTGTCTCAGCCTTTCATACACCCCCACTCATGTGAAAAGACCAAACTACCCCCCTCACATATCACTCCACACAGCCAGCCAAAGCTGGCATCTCACAGCTCTGCATTCCGGTATGCGCACTGGTATACCGGAATACGGGCGTTTATTCCGGTATCAACAGGCAATTCCGTAAAGCCCGAGAGCTAGATTTTTAGATTTCCCACTGCATTCCGGTATCTCACAATCCATACCGGAACTAATTACATCCATTCCGGAATCAACACATCCATACCGGAATCAAGTGAGTTTATTCCGGTTTCAACACTTTATTCCGCAGAACCCGAGAGCTGGATTTTCAGCTCAACCACATCATTTCGGTATCAACACATACATACCGGAATGCGTTGCAGAATTCTGCAGTTTGGCATACTTGACTTTTCGAAGTCCGTTTTCGCGCCTCACTTGCGCCGAAAACACTTGTACAAGTCTCAAACTTGGCCAAAGCCACTTACATAGCTTCTCATGCCACTTTCCACCGGAACTCCACAATTTGTAGAAGTTCGGTACAATACACTGAAGTTCAGTGTTCTACACCTTGGATGAAGGGATGTCCGGTTAGGATGATAGTGGTCTCCTAGGATTGAGTGGATGCTTGGTTGAATAGTATGATCTAACGGATGGAAATGGTCTAAGGGCTAAATCTAACGGTGGAAAACTTGGTACCACCAAGCGCTTGGTGCTATTAGAAGTACCACAGCCGGACTCTATATATATATATATGTGTGTGTGTGTGTGTGTGTATGTGTGTGTGTGTGTGTGTGTGTGTGTGTGTGTGTGTGTGTGTGTGTGTGTGTGTGTGTGTGTGTCTCGCCCCAATAGTCCCACATCGGATGGGAACTCCGGTAGTTATTGGGTATATAAGAGACCATAGACACTAGTAATAATAACCGGGCTTAAGCATTTTGGGCCGGTGGTTTGGGCCTAACGAGTTATTATTGCTACTGGGCTAGGTCGTTACATTTGGTATCAGAGCCAATCACCACCTGGAAGTGTGTGACAAGTCTCGGCTGAGCTAGGGTCTGAATGACAAGGTGACATGCTATCCCAGGGTCTGAATAACAAAGTGACAGGTTATGCCAGAGTCTGGATGACAAGGCTAGAAAGACAAGTCTCACGTCGCCTAGTTATCTTGGGCAACGTGTGTGATAGGGGTGACGAGGACGTCAGGGCCTAAACAGGAGGAGTCTGTGACACCTCAATAGTCCCACATCGGATGGGAACTACGATAGTCATTGGGTATATAAGAGACCATGGACACTAGTAATAATAACTGGGCTTAAGCATTTTGGGCCGGTGGTTTGGGCCCAACGAGTTATCATTGCTAGTAGGCCGGGTCATTATATAATATATATATATATATATATATATATATATATATATATATATATATATATATATATATATATATATATATATATATATATATATATATATATATATATATATATATATATATATATATATATATATATATATATATATATATATATATATATATATATATATATATATATATATATATATATATATATATATATGTATTGCTCGTTAATTTTATTTTGCAAAATATTTTGCTACATTTAAGGGTTAACCACTTGTAGGATAGGTTTACGTCTTGTTTGCTGCATTGGTGCATAGCATATGGGATTATAACCCGTCCTGCATCACATTTGGTATCAGAGCCGTAGGTTAATACATGATCCATAGGAGTAGCAAAATTTATCACCAAGTACCAATGTCTTTTGACCCTAATGCAATGGATCAAATTTTACAATAATTGACTGATTTGAACACTAAAGTAGATGACCTAGGAAATCGTGTGACCGTCCTCGAGACTAGTCAGAGTGTAGTTGGCGTTGTGACCCTCAATGCTACTCCCGATAGAACAGCCCTTAGAGCCCAACGCAACGGAAACCAACCTGACTCTCTTAGACTCAATTTCCACCAGTTGACGACATTACCAAGAAAGTCAAAATTGAAGCCCCAACCTTTGACGGTAGATTTGACCCTAAGACTTTCACTGACTGGCTAACTGATATGGACCGATTCTTTGATTGGTACGATATGTCCGATGACCGTCGTGTTCCTTTCACCAAAATGAAACTTGTAGCAGCGGCCAAACAATACTGGGTGAGTGTTGAGCGACAATTGGCTAGGTCCAGGGAAGCACCGATCACATTGTGGAATGAGATAAAAGCCAGATTAAGTGAAAAGTATATGCCCAAGTATTTGCCCTCAACCCATAGGCAACTTCGGATAGAGCAGATGTTGTCCTTACGTTAGGGTTCAATGACCGTTGCTGACTACATGCAAAAGTTTGATGAGATTTTCGTTAGGTGTAATGTCCATGAAGAAGAGGATGTGACATTAGCCCGATTTAGGAGAGTACTACGTGAGAAAATACAGAAAGAGATTAAGCCCTATCGAGTCACCACTATAAAGGATGTGTTCTAACTCGCACTTGAGTATGAGCGTTACCTCAAACTTTCTACTAAGCGCTTCGGGTACCAAGCCGGGGAGTCGAGTACTAGAAAGTGGACCAATAGAAGTCAAAACACTACTAAGTCCATCGTGCCCTCCAATCAACCTAATCGAGACTCTAGGAAAAAATCTTTAGCTGAGGTAACTTAGCCAGACCTTTCACGAGTTAAGTGTTCTAACTGTGAGGGGATGGGCGATTAGTCGAATAAGTGTCCTCAAAAGAGTAACTTGATGATGAAAAACAATAAAGATGACTTCGAGGAAGTAGTGCATGGGACTGAAGAGTATCCACGTGACGAGGATGAGCACGCGTACGTAGATGGCCCTAACAACAACGTTCCTTTGCAAGTCGTTCGTTGTGTCCTTACCTCCAAGAAGGATAAGGATGACTGGCGACGCATTGCTATCTTCCATACTTATACTAAGTGAGAAGATAAGGTATGCAAAGTTGTTATTGACGGCGGCAGCTACATGAATGTAGTAGCCAAAACTGCCCTCGACCGAATGAAGTTGGCCCCCTGAACCACATTCGAGTCCCTTTAGAATTGCTTGGGTAGATAAGACTACGATACCTGTCACTGAGCGATGTTTGGTCCCACTCAACTTTGCTACATATAGGGATCAAGTGTGGTGTGATGTCCTCCCGATAGATGTTGGACACATTCTTTTGGGGCGATCGTGGTTGTATGATCATGATGTTACACATTATGGTCGTCTAAGCACATACACCTTCACCCATGATAAGAAAAATGTTGTGTTGAGACCTCACAGACCTAAGCCGATTCAGTATCCGTCTAGCCAACCTAATGCACATAAAGGACTAAGTATATCTAAGGAAAACACGTTGAACATCACTAAGGTAGAGCCGACCAGACCGCTTTATTTCCTAAACAAGAAGTAATTCTGTTGGGAAGTTTGTTCTGGAGTTGTTTACGCCTTAGTTGTCCGAGAGGTAGAGGAGCCTTCCCTTTACCCTGATCTGGCATTGAACCTTCGAAACCTATTATCTGACTATTCTGATTTGATCTCAGACGAGTTACCTATTGAGCTTCCACCCATGAGAGATATTCAGCACGCAATAGATTTAGTGCCTGGATCGTCATTGCCAAACTTGCCACACTATAGGATGAACCCTAAGGAGCATGGTGAATTGAAACGTCAGGTAGAGGACTTGGTTAGAAAAGTTTTTGTTAGCGAGAGTATGAGCCCTTGTGCAGTTCCGACACTTCTTACTCCCAAGAAGGATAGAACTTGGCGGATGTGTATCGATAGTCGAGCCATCAACAAAATCACTATTAAATATAGGTTTCCGATCCCTCGATTGGATGATATGCTTGATATGATGGTTGGGTCAACGATTTGTACAAAAACTGACCTTAGAAGCGGATATCACCAAATAAGGATTAGGCCGGGAGATGAATGGAAAACTGCCTTTAAGACGAAGGAAGGTTTGTATGAGTGGTTAGTCCTTCCATTTGGTTTGACAAATGCTCCAAGTACATTCATGTGTGTCATGAATCAAGTACTTCGACCTTTCATAGGACAGTCCCTTGTAGTCTATTTCGATGATATTTTGATTTATAGTACGACCGAGGACGAACAACCTAACTCACCTTAGGCGGGTTTTAGACACTATTAGGAAAGAAAAGCTTTACATCAACAATAAGAAGTGTGCCTTCATGCAACCTAAGGTTATTTTCTCAGTCTTCGTGGTGTTTGTAAATGGAGTGTCAGCCGATCCTGATAAGGTCAAAGCAATCCAAAAGTGGCCCCAATCGTAGAACATTCATGATGTAGCGACATTTTATCGGAGATTCATTAGAGGTTTTAGTACAATTATGGCTCCAATTACAAATTGTATGAAAAAGGGAGAATTCAAGTGGACCAAGACTGCGAGTAAGGCTTTTAATGAAATTAAGGAGCGTATGGCTAGTCCACCTATTTTGTGGTTGCCTGATTTTGAGAAGATCTTTGAGGTTTCGTGCGATGCATCTGGAGTAGGAATAGGTGGAGTCTTAAGTCAAAAAGTTCACTCGATCGCTTATTTTAGCGAAAAATTAAATGAGGCAAAGATGAAATACTCCACAAACGATAAGGAATTGTATGAAATTTTGCAATCCCTGCGGTATCGGTGACATTATTTGTTACCTAAGGACTTCGTTTTACTCTCGGACCATCAAGCCCTTAGCTCCTTAAGTCGCAAAAGAAATTAAGTTCATATTGCGTTTCTTGAGGAATATACCTATGTTCTTAAACACCAGCTTGTTGGTATCGAGAACAGAGCTGCCGATGCCCTTAGTCGTGTCGTTATGACTTTGCATGCTGTAGGAACACAAGTTATAGCGTTTGACCGAGTCAAAGATGAATATTCGACATGTCCAAATTTTGGTGAAACTTATGAGAGCCTTCTAGATGGATTGCATGAGAACCCTAAATTTGTTATTCATGATGGATATTTATTTAAGGGTAGACGTTCGTGTGTTCCCCAAGGTTCCGTGAGAGATTTTGTTATTTGGAAATTGCATTCTGGTGCTTAGCTCATTTTGATAGGGATAAGGCTATCTTTTTGGTAGAAGACCGTTTTTTTTACCAAGTCTTAAACGAGATATTGCACGTATTGTTCCCAATGTGGTATATGCTAGACTGCTAAAGAAAAGCGAAAGAATATTGATTTGTATACACCTCTGCCCATATCTCATGGCCATGGCAAGATCTAAGTATAGACTTGTTTTAGGACTTCCTAAAACAATTTGAGGTCATGATTCAATTTTAGTGGTGGTCGATAGGTTTTCAAAGATGGCACACTTTATACAATGTAGGAAGATTTCTGACGCCAACCACGTAGCGAAGCTTTTTGTTGATCTTGTCATAAAATTGCATTAACTACCAAAGACTATTGTGAGTGATAGAGATGTACAATTTGTGAGTTATTTTTCGAAAACAATGTGGAAATTAATGAACACTAAATTGCAATTTTCTATACCATATCACCCACAAACAGATGGCCAAACTGAGGTTGTTAATCAAGCATAGGAGACTTATTGCTTTGCCTAGTAGGTGATCACACTAGAAACTGGGATAGCATTTTAACTATGGCCGAATTTGCTTATAACAACTCGGTTAATCGCACTACAGGGATGAGTCCGTTTGAGATTGTCACTGGTTACAACCCTAGGAAACCCATTGACCTAATTCCATTACCTCTAGACTATAGATCAAGCCAGCATGCCGAAGCATTTGTTCAACATATAAAAGAATTGCATGATAAAATAAGACAAGCAATTGTTTTAAAAGCTGAGGTTTCTACAAATGAAGCAAATGAACGTCGGCGTGAAGAAAATTTTAAAGAAGGAGATATGGTTATGGTAAGGGTTCAACCAGAACGATTTCACACAGGTATCGTGAAAAAACTACATGCGAGAAATCTGTGTCCATTCAAGATCTTGAAGCGACTAAATCCAAATGCTTATGTCTTGGATTTGCCTGCTAATATCGGTTTTAACCCAATAGTCAATTTCGAGGATCCTCAACCACTACCAGGAGCCTCCTTCCATTAACAATCCCATCTCGATATCTCCACGTCCACCTCCACTTTCACTTCCATCCCCACCCACATCGAGAAAGAAAGAAGAAATTGAACAGGTTCTCGACGACCGAGTTGTTATTACACATTGGGTGATTCGTGTAGTTTTATGGTGAAGTGGAGATCTCGACCTGATGAAAAAGTGACATGGATACCCGAGCACGATCTTAGAGACATTGCTCCAGATCTTTATAAAGACTACATCAGTTATAATTCGCCGGAGTCGAATTTTTCCAAGCTGGGGAGAGATGATGCAGACTGAACTCGACCCGTATCGTCGACCAGGTTCTAGGTCTATCAACAAAGGCAACACAAGTCGGCACTCGAACCCACTATATGGATCTGAAGATTTTTAGATTTATTCGGTTATTTTTTTGAAATTATCTAGTCATATTTCCTTTTAGATCAATCTTTAGTTCAGATTTATTCTATTATTTTTGAAATTATCTTGTTTAGAAATATTTATCATATTTCCTTTCAGATAAGTCTTTAGTTGAAATTTTTTTATTCTCGGATGTATTTAGTATATAAATATCCTACGAGGCTTTGGTTAGGGACATTAATAATTATTGAATGAATTTGCGTTTTGTTGCAAAGGTTTTGGGTGAAAGTTTTTTCCGGGGTGTTCCTCGTTCTAGCGAGGTCCAAAATTTTAATATTTCGTTAGATCTGAGTTATTCCTAATCTTCTGCAAATTTTGACTATTTATTTGTGAGATTTGGTTGAATTTGAGAAGTTTGAGAGAGGTTCAAGCTAAAGGAGGTGTATGCAACATGTTTGAAGAAGCAACAGCAGGAGGTTGAAGACGATGCCTTTTTTCCTTTCTTGGAGTGCACTTCCCGAGATAACCCTATTTTCCTCCCTATTGCACACGTCAACAAAACACATATGCATGTGTTTGGGTCTCCAACAAGTAGCCATCAACCTGGGATAAATTCAGTTCAGTTTGAAGCCAATAATTTGTATTATCATCTATTGGTAATAAAAGCTTGGTTTGTAGAACAGTTTATTTTAACTATTTTCTTTTCTCCAAGAATTCATAGCCTTATTTTCTTTTCCTAAAATTTCAAAAAATTATCTAGTCCGTCACTTTCTTGTAAGGTGCTTGATTGCGATCGTTGGGTGAAACTTGATTACGCAGACATCTACAAGCCTAGCCTGGAGGTGGTTGCAGATAGATCATGAATTGATCCGGACTAATCGCAATAGCTTAATTGTGCGCTCATTGGACGTTGTATGGTACAATTTCTTGTCTGATCAAATTTTATTATTTTATTATTTTCTTCAGCCGGGCATTCTCCCTTTACTAAAATCATAATATATATATATATATTGCTTTTTAATTTTATTTTGCAAAATATTTTGCTACATCTAAGGGATCACCAATTGTAAGATAGGTTTGACGTCTTGTGTGCTGCGTTAGTGCATAGCATATGGGGTTATAACCAGTCTTGCATCAATAAGTGAACTACAACGATAAAGAGATAGTTGCAGATAGTCAACTAAGATATACGAATAATCAACTACGGTAGCATGAAGATAAACATGTAGGGATAATGAAATAGAGTACCTCTAATGTCGCTACTGTAAACAAGAGTCAACTATATAAATACGATGGCCAATTACACTAGTAAGATAATATATAATCAAATATCATGAATAAACTATCTGAGAGATGCCGCTACTGTAATCAAACAACTAACTAAATATCATGCATAACTCAACAAGGTTACTATGCATCAACCGGACGTATAGATCATCTAAAGTCATACCCAATCACCATGGCCTGCCATAAAGACTCGGCCTAAGCTTGCCCACTAGGTCACGAGGACGAATAAACAAGTTCCACTTCGGAGGGACACAAACATGTTGCACCCAAGGTCCCTAACCCTGTCTAAGAGTAGTGTACATCAAACTTGGGAGTAGAGTACTCAGGGTGACGAACACTGTCTAAGAACAACAACTCCCATTGGGCTAGCAAACTGAAGCACTCAAGGTTGTGAACCCTATCTAAGAGCAACAACGTCATCACAAGATAAAATCACATGCATATACTCAAGGTTCCTACAACCCAAACTCAACAGTCTAACCGATGCCCATAGGCAACATGAGAAGCCAAGAAATAATCTCAAAAAGTGTCAAAGAAAATAAATAGGTCCATACTCACAAGTATAATCACAATCTCAAAGTCGACTAGCATGCTACACTATGTGAGTATCAAGGAAGAACGATAAATGGAAGGAATGAAGGTAAAGTATGCTAAGGTCCTAGTCATGAATAGGAGAAATCAACCGACCCCTAAAATTAAATCTCACGAAGTAGGCACCGACCAACTTGGTCAAATCTTATGAAGTAGGTATCGACCAACTAGGCCAAATCTCATGAAGTAAATCCGCTGACTATAAGATCAAATCATATGAAGGAGAATAGCCTACCAATGAGTCTAATCACATAGGAGTGAATCAGCCGATCAATAAGGTCAAAACTCAAAAAATGAATAACACCGATCTACTAGGTCATGTCATAGTCAGGTGGATAAACCACTAGAACGAATCCTACTCTACATGTCATACATCATCTAAAGATGGAAAACAATCATGGTAAACATAAGTAGTATGATAAGCAATAGACATGTAGAGTACCAAGGATGTAAGAGCACAAAGCCATGATAAGTTCTACTACTCAACAACTGTAATAGAATAGAATGAATGTAGAGGAAAATCGAGTAAAATACAACTTTACCCACTTCGGATTGATGCACCCACCTAACCAAGTATCCAAGTCCTTGACTCAATCAATGTCTCTAAGTGTCACCTGAACCTAAACAAGGAACCAAGTAGCATAATCAGCCCATATGTGTCATCTCTGCTAATCGATACGTCCTAACCACACTAACATTCACCACGACGCAAATGAAACATCAGTTCCACAAACTGACTTCTAGAACTAAGACCAACTACTAATCAACTCAACAGAGAGTCACAGCAACACTTCCGTTGCCCCGAAATGCACTACTTTAGGTATCGGGACAACCACGAGAGAACAAAAAGGCACCGACTTGATATTCAAGACACCACTTCGGTGTCAGAGCATGCACACAATAAGTGTTCAGCACTAAGATGTTCTCAACATCACATCATGACTAAATTGTGACATAGGGTCACCCACAACTCACAACGGCACGATCCGAACATCAGACCCACGTACCAATTTTTGAAATCTGCCAATTTCATCGGGATGCCACTTCAGCCCATGAAGTGTCCTGAGTCATGCTACATGCCTCCAAATCTCATATGCTATCCCGAAATGCCATATTTTAGGTGTTGGAATAGCTGCACGCAAAGTGTGCGACAACGGTAGCCACAGCTCCAAAAGTAAACCAAATCGAATTCCGGAACACCTATTTCGGTATCGGGACCAACCCACATAGCACACCACAAGGGACTCAAATAGCGAGGTTAGGCTAGCCAACAAGGCTCGATAACCATTCCGGACAGCAACAATACCGATTTCATGAAAATGGAACCGAAACGGACGATAATGATCCTATTTTGCCTCAACTAACGTAAATTTGCACAAAATCAGCCATGGAAGTTTTTCGGATCTCGGACAACTAGTCTGAATGTCAAAGTTGCCAAATAACGCCGTCCAACACTTTCTATTACACGAAAAGTGTCAAAAAGTTCTATTCATACCATAATTGCATAAAAGAATGGGGTTTCGAGTTTTACCGATGCTTCCCAGATTTGGAAGCCAATCGACAGCGCAGTGAGGTCGACAACGCTCCTCTGGCTGCAACGGACCAGCACCAAGCCCTCACCAACTATCACCATTGATTCCAGAGCGAGAAAAGGTGGCACGGAGGGGTTTCGGGTACACAACAGGTGCGCACCGCCACGAGTCGTCCGAATGAGCACGGCATATGGGAAGGCCAGAGGATCGTCTTTCTCCCAAGAATAGAGATCATTAGCAACCGGATTGATCGAAAAAAAGCTGACTTTAAAACTGAGGCCTTCCCTCAAGCACCGGACAGTTGATGCTAAAACTAGCGAATCGACACAGATTTGGCTGCAACTTAGGAGAACACGGGCATGTAGGGGTATCGAGGAGTGCCATGCTCGCCAGAATGAGGCCGCCGGAGGTCGCAGCTGGCCGGCGGAGCAACCTCGGCCACCTTAGGAACCACATAAAATTACACTAGCAGCAGCAACTTTGGAATACTGTTGGCCGGACCAGGAGGGCCCTGGGGAGTTGGCTGGAGCAAGGCGGCGTCGAGGAGTGCAATGGCCGGCTGTGACGAATGTGGCGACGGCAACTGAGAGCCAACTCATCCCTAGGAGCCAACAATGGCAGCAGTAAGAGCAGCGACGGCTCGAGAAAACCAGTGGTGGTCGAGGAGGCTCCCTGCCGGCCGGAGTAGGGTAGCCGGAGGTCCATTGGCCGATGGCGATGGCAGTGGTGGCGCCCACAGCACTCGAAAGGGTAAGGATCCCGAGAGAGTTAGAGAGAGATTAAGAGAGAGAGAGAGAAAGATCGAAAGAGGGAGAGAGCTTTGAGGGAGTTGCTAGAGGGCGGCGCCGGCTAGAGGGTGGCCACCAGCGTCAGGAGGGGGCGACAGCTGCGGTTAGGAAGAAAGAGAGAGGGAGAGAGAGGGAAAACTAGGTTAGGGTTAGGGTTTTTATTTTTATATATGTATATAAAGAGAGAGAGAGAGAGAGAGAGAGAGAGAGAGAGAGAGAGAGCAAGATTTATATATATATATATATATATATATATATATATATATATATATATATATATATATATATATATATATATATATATATATATATATATATATATATATATATATATATATATATATATATATATATATATATATATATATATATATAAAGAGAAAGAGCAGGATTACTATGCTATTAGAAGCACAACAGCCCTTGTGCTCCTAAACTTCGAGAGAAGGGCTGCTATGCTATTAGGAGCACATCAATCCTTGTGCTCCTAAGCTTCTAGCCATCCATCAATTTCTCTTTCTTTTTCACTATCTCTCTCAAATTCTCCTCTATTTGAATTTCTCTCTAATTTCTCATGCACCGACCCAATTTTCTCCACTCATACTAGAGATTCTACTCAAATATGTCGCGTGCATCAATCGAATGTACAAACATCACAACATGCGGACATAAGTAAATATGCAATGCTTCATGATACATGAAATTATGGCAATCCAATTGGTACATGCAATAACCCAATTCCATCTTGACACTTGGGACTCTCTCAATTCATGACATGTTCTTTTCATTCATAACAAGTCATACCAAATCCATTAGTCCATCACTAGGTTCTCACTCAACATTACAATAACACCTAGTATTTCACTTTGTTCCAATGTCCACACTTTGTTTTCTATGTCCGAACTACTAGTTTCTCTACTAGTTCAATACATCATTAGGGTTCATATATCACTAACTACGTGCATCCTAGATTCTAAGTTCTCAAACACAAATTTATTCTCATATATCATAGGAGGCATGCAAATTTCTGGAATAAAAAATAATTGAACCCTATTACATACATAATCAATACATATACATATATGCTCAACAAAGAGAATTAGACATAGGGAGAAATCCAACCATTCCGGAGAGCACCACCCACCTTCACTAATTACCAATTGCTAGGATTTTCAAGCAAATTTGATTTCTGATACTGATTCGGCTCGACCCAAGCCTAACGAACCAAATTCCGTAAAATCTCTCAATCGGACGCCGTAACCTCATCGTAATCCAAAACGAAGTTGTCCTCCGCGTTGAATTATCCTTCAATTAAGGTTTTACAAGATCAATTTGATTCAAAACCTCTTAGAGACAAAAGCCCCAATTCTAACCCTAGGCTTCCAATTTCCACAAAAAACCCCCAAAATTCATAGTGAATATTTACCCAATCTAGTTTAGAATCTTCTAGAGATCTCAAATATGTCAATTTCAAGGGATTTAATCCAACCCTAACTTAAACCATGAAAATCTCACCTTAGGCCACCATGCTCACCAACTCTTCTTGCTTAAGGAAGAGATCCACCATTAGAGAGCTCTTCCAAGCTTTTTCTCCAACTTGAAGCTTCCAAAATCTCTATCTTTTTCCTCTTTGATGGAGAAGTTACAAGGGAGGGAGAGAGATGTGAGCTAGAGGGACGAGAGAATCCTCTCCTTACTTCTCTCGGGTTGGGAGTGCACAAATGAGAGAGAGATGGCATTGGGTTTATATATAGGCCTCCCACAACACATACTATAATTTGCAGTTCAGCCTAGTTCAAATCTGATACTTTTCGCCGGAGCCCTTTTGAATGTCTGTTTGCGCTCAAATTTGACAGTCAGGCTCGGTTAGAATCAATCAGAAGAACGTGATCTTAATTTTTTCAGTTTTGAACCATTTTTTGTCACCGAAAGGTCTACCGACTAAAATCTCTATCAGACTGCTGTTATGTTCCGTTTCTACTTTCTGGGTGTCGGAATGACATGAAACTTTATATCTAGTCTCCGAAAAATAATTTCGATATATTCTCAAATTTTTATAATTTTCTGACACTTTAATTTTCTGCTAAAAAATAAACCCCGTTTCTTACAGAAAATTTTAAATCTCCTGTTTTCATTTCAATTTCAACACAATTCATTTCCGACTTATATTTTACTTCTCTAGAATGCATGATATATGGCATTAGAATAATGCATGGTTTATGAACTTAGTAAACTGAGAGGTGAACGTTTACATGTTAGAGACATGGACATATTGGTAGGGACATACCAACGGACATATTGAGAACAACATGATATTGTTGACATTTAGCATATTGGCTATTGAATGTAGTAAACATAATGTGACATGTTTTGACATAGTTTGAGGTTAAGCATATTGTATTTCACTTAGGTGAATAACTAGGTTGACATTATGACATAATGTTAGATCCTTGAATTTCGGTTGGCAATTCCATGTTAGAGACATGACGAACGTATTTCCTATGCTGTTGACTATGCTTGTTATGCCATTGTGCTCATTCGCACATGCTTGTGAGGGTCGCTCCCTACAAGCCGGCAGCTCCGGAGTGGGCCTTTCGCGACGTCGATCGTTTATGTGCAGGTTATATGAGCGCCGAAGTGGATTGCCGTAGGGGAGGCTCATTCTAGCGAGAATGTTGACTACCACGGGGCCATTAGGCACGGCACGAGCCGAGACTTGAAAAGTCCTTTATGGTAGGAAATATCGTGAGGAATGTGACATTTGACACCCTAGTTAATCAATACATATAGATGTAGCTGATGGACATAACATAGGGTGGTGACCTTGTGGCATTACATGTAGTGAGACATTAACATGACTTGGCACACTAGTGGTTAGTGAACATAACATACATATTGTTGGGAACAAGTCATATAGTTCATACATGTAGTAGAAAATTGGATGTACATTACATACTTGTAGTTGGAGACAAGTCATATGTGTAATAGTAAAACTTGACATATAGTGAGTTTATTACATTAGAGCATATGTGATTGATCATGCATGGCATTAATTTGACATGCATGTAATTTGTGTAATTAAATGTTGAGCTTATGACAATAGAGCATATTCATGTTCATGTAGATGATTTAGTCATTGGAGGCATGATAGTTGTAGAACTACATGTTTACCATTTAATATTATGCTTTATGTTTCAGTTATACTATCTTGCCTCAGTTGACCTAGCGGTGTAATTCGCCACTCTCGGCGGCTTACCCACTGGGAACTATTGTATAATAGTTCTCACCCCCATTGTTGTTGGGTTTTTATTTCAGAGCCTTCCGCAGCAGGAGAGGCTTGGGATCGTGGCGAGGGGTTAGCAGCTAGCTAGAGCCTCTACGGTGTTGTTGTAGGCATACCATGGTGTCCTTTCATTGTATTTTATATGAAAGGTGTATAGTTATTTTCTAGAGAGTGATCTCCTAGTATTCTTAAGATATATAATTTTATTGTATATATCTTGAGATTTTAGTTGTGTGGATTTTATATTACACGGCGGGTCTGTGCACGTGCCTGGTAGGCTCTCCCTAGGGCCCGGGGCGTGACAGATTATTGTGGTATCAGAGCCTAGGGTTGAGTCTTAGTGGACCTAGTAAACCTTAGGCAGGTTGGACGATAAGGAATAGGAACGTGAGAGACGGGATCTCTTATGACTTATTGGCGAAAGTATTATGATTGGGTCATGTCTAAAACTCCAAAGGTGTTGGAGTTAGATCGGAGTGAACCACTTCTATACCCTTGGAGGGTCACGTTGGCGGCCGACAACGTGACATCGGGGAATAGTGGGAGTCCACTACATTACTTTCGCATGATTGGGGTTATAGTCTTGTGTGAGGATGCGTTGGCGTGGGGTGTTTTACCTGCGCATGTTTTGCTTGTTGCAGCTTGAGTGGTGAACGACGCACTCGATGGCGGCCGAGGCAGCCGAGACGGAAACCCTGCATCCTCCGAATTTGGTGAGATATTAAAGTTGAGAGAACCACTGGCAATTCAGCGAGCACGGTGGAGCGACGATCAATTATGATGTTACTCTAAGTTGAGGCTTTGCGCCGGCAGACGAGAGGATTAAGCAACTGGAGGATTTGTCGATCCAGTTGGCAGTCGACCTCAAGAAACCTTATGAGAATGCGGATCGTACCTTGATAAGGGCGAGAGACGTGGAGACCGTCGTGGACGGCAAAGGAAGTTACTAAGAGTGGCAAGTCTAACGTAAGAGGACAATCAAGGTGTTCAAAGAAAAAAAATTGATCTCAAGAAGGTGGATCTTTGGCAGGACGAAAGAGGGACGTTGAATCGTCTTCAACCATTATGATGTGTGAGCGGTGGAGTCCGCATGTACCCGATGATGCCCTTGGAGTGTTTGAGGAGAATAGAGTCGACAATATTGGGATCGACTTCGCGCGGCTGACACCGGGTGAATGCGTGTCTGTTTGACAGGCAGAGGATGATGCAGCGAAGACGAAGGTTGTTCGCAGCTTCTATTTTTGGAGCTAGCTTGTTGTTTGTTATGGTTGTGGTTTTGGCTCGGCTGTTTGCCGAATGCATGGCAGGGAACTCATTCCTTGTTGTTGCAGATTGAGTGGTCCTGATTGCTTGGACTTGTGAGTACTGTTCTTGTACTCCGTTGGTTTTGGATGTTTATGTGCGCCAACTAAGCGTTTGGCTTTGTTTGGCTGAGAGCGTATAGTTCTGATCTGAACTTGGGCTGGCTCTTCGGGTATCCTGTTACCGATGATTGGGTGAGCCAAGCTGTAGTGCTGGGGGAACCTGGACACGAAATAGTGTTTTCAGGAGGCGTTTCGCTAATTGCGATGATTGTTTCACCCGCCCAAGCCTGGTTGTTGGCTGAGTGGGCGCGTGGCCTTTGGGCCAGCATCTTTGGTGAGTGTTGAGAATCCTCAAAAGTGAGGATGTCTCTTGTGAGGGAGTTGCTGGTGCAATCCCGGTTGAGTTGTGAGAATTGAAGGCTTGGTCTGGAGACCTCTTTTGCCTTGTGTTTTCTCCTGTGGAGCATAGATCTCATTTGTTTTGTGTGGACGGGTCTCTTCGACTGTGGGTCGACTATCGTGAACTGGTATGGTCACGATCGAGAATATGTACCCGTAGCTGAGATCGGTTGATCTGTTTGATCAAGCTCCATGGATTCTAGTTTTACTCGAGGGTAGTTGCAATCTGAGTACTACTCTCGTTGGATCGAGTTTGAGTTTGGACCGGGGGTGACTTGTTCACTCGGTGTAGACATTACGAAATTGTCGTGGTGTCGTTTGAGCTGGCTGATGCTCTTGTGTGTTGTGATGTTTGGCCCTTCTGGGTGTCTTTATCTCTGTGCGCATCGACGACATAGTGGAAGTCGAGAGGCGATGAAGACCATGAAGATTCCTTTGAACGAGGACTGCAAGTGCTTCAGATTGAAGGCGTGCTGATTTGGTTGTGAGGACTAGCGTCCCTTGGCAGTTGATGCCAAAGTGGTTATGATTGGAGATCTCAAGGAAATCAACCATCCATAGTGGATTGAGACAAGCGGATGTGATCGAAGTTCAAACTTCCTAGTTTGATTGGATGTTATGGATAATTGTGGGGAGATTATTGAGTTGTCTACTCCCTTCTTTTGACTCACACATAAAGGGATTAAACCTTTGGAAAGATATGTGTGAGAGAAGTTTCTTGGAATTGTTGGTGTGGTTGACGACCGCCAACCTTGGTTACCCCGAAGGCGGGTTATGTGCTTTGTAGTTATGTTTCTCTCCACGGATTGAGTTGCACATTGGTGTAAAATAGAAAGGTAGTATTGACCTTTCAGCAAGTGAGAGAATGCAAGAGGAATCGCCAAATTGTGACTTGGAATTGATTGCCATAGCATTTACTTGGAAAATGTGGCAAGTTCATGCATTGTTAGTGGTGTGAAGTGCACCCAGATCTTATTTGTTGGAGATATCTCTACACTCAAGAAATGAGTTGAAGCTGTGAAAACAGGTTAGAGGCTGGTGTATTAGAGATATCGATGAGATGAGTAATATGATGTGATATCGACCCTTGGATCGGATCACGGGAGTTAGTCTTGATTCCGACTAGTAAATGGTGCAATTGAGATCAAGAGTGCTGCAGCGGATGAATTCCTTATGGACTGTCAGAAAGTGCCTTGACGGTGAAACCGACAAGTTGTACCTGTGATGGCAGGATTTATGTGATAAGCTAAGTAAAGGCTATCTACTTTGTATGGATAGAGGATGATTACCAGAGGTTCCGGAATTGGATTGTCTCGCTTCTAAGCTAGACGTGATGTTTGTTGAGAGGTTCTGAATAGGAGTAACTATTCGCCTGAGTTGGTTTGAGGAAATTTTGCGCAAGTATACCTTGGAATTTTGTGTGATTGCGTAGGGCATCTAGCTCTATCGCTTTGGAAGTTGAGCCCTTGGATGATTCTCGGTGAGAGATAGAAATTTTGGCACCTGAATCTGATGATCTGAGTGTGATACTTGGTTTAGGGAATCCAAGAACTTTGTGTGTGAGGAATCTAAGTTTCAGATCCTTTGGATTATTTGAGACCCTGAGGCAAATGGGCTTAGTGGCATGTCGAGCTGTTTTTTTTACTTCAATTCTGTTGAAGGTATTTGAAGTGTGTTGACGCTCCGAGCGAGTATATGAATTCTACCCCGATGGTGGATGTCGTTTCTTTAGAGCTACATGAAGATCTAAACTTCAAGGAGCATTGTTGTGGATTAGACTTGTGGAATGTAGGAATCTGGAATCATCACTATTCCTACTACAAAATGCTTTGGAGCAACATCTTGGACGCGATGCATGGTGTGAGAGCTGGAGGCTTCACGGCGAGGGCGATTTTCTTATCCCCTTTGGTTTTGCTGTTAGTTGTTGGTTGTTGATCCGTAGTTTCGCGGACGAAACTCCTTTTTAGGAGGGGAGTATGTAGTACACTGAACTTTAGCAAATTGCGGAGTTCTAGTGAGAGAATAGTGCCTTATACTATTCTGAAGTTTTGGGTTGAGTTTGGTGAGCTTTGAGGTGTTTTCGTGGCTTAAAAAGTGCGAAAACGGACTCCGGAGATCAAATTCTGCATAAAGTGCAGAATTTGTACTGCATTCGGGTACTGATTTTGGCATACGGGTACTGATTTAATTAGTACCGGTATGCCAATTCGTATACCGGTATACAGTGCTGCAGAATCAGATTTCGTGCAGTTTTGCAATTTCTGAGTTTTGAGGGGCCTAAGTGGATTTTGTGCTTAGGGTTAAGTAACCCTTCACCCCTCATATTGCTGTTTTGGCTGAGGATGGAGGAGAAGAAAGGTAGGGGGTTTTCTCTCTCTCTCTCTAGATTTTCTTGCTCCCAACCCTTTAGATCATGGTTTTGATCTCTTCTCTTTCCATTTTCTTCATGGAGGAGTGCTTCTAGGTTTTGTGGGGAGCTCGGGATGGATGAGAGGAACTTGTTTGTGGACTTAGCTTCAACCTAGCACGTGTGAGCTTGGTTTGGGGCTTGATTTGAGGTTAGTAAACCCTTTTACAACCTCTATTTGTGATTTTGCTTGAGATTTGGCATGAAAACCTAGTTTCATAAAAATTAGGGTTTTATTTGGGGTTTCTTGAATGAGAGCTCTTGAGGTGGAATTGATGGGTGTAGAATGTTGTTGTAGGTTGGATTTGATGATCCCTAACCTCAATTTGGACTTAGAACAAGTTTTACTTGCTCAAGGTAATTTTCACCCATTTACCTCATAGTTTTTGGTGGTTTTCGAATTTGTTCGTTCGAAGCTTTTAACCCTTTGGAAAATTATCTTAGGGTATGAGAAGCTCGGGGGACAACTCCGTTTCGAAGTACTGCGAGGTTTCGACGGGTATCCGGTGGGTTTGACCTCACCGAAATGGGTGAACTCCCCCTATGTCTCATATCTTGTTATAGGATTGATTAGATGCATAATTATGATAATTATGGCATGATGAGAATTGTGATTGCATGAGACATATATGTTGTGTATGAAAAATGCATAGTACATATAGTGTGGCATTATGAGAATAACATGCATGCTAGGGTATTTGCACTAATAGTGTAATGATGCATTAGGAAATGCTAATTAAGATATGCATGCTAGAAAGAAGTGTCATATGAGACACTACTTGCTTAGTGGATTAGTAAATTCTCTTTGCATACTAAAGTATGCTTGTATAGAGAAAAGAGAAGATATGACAAGTGTATGTTGCACCTCAACTAGGTGAGCAATTGTGACGGGCATTGTTGGCATTGGGCTCGACCTTTTGGTCGTGGATTGATTCCATGTTTAAGACATGAGGAAAGGAATTCTATTTGCATTTGATAATTATAATTGGTTAAACATGAGTCCATTTGGTTAATTAAATACTTGCATGATAGCTTTATACTCTATGTAGTAGAGGTTGTTGTAGCTCATGCATGGCATGGATTTAGTATTTTAGCATCGTAGAATGCATGGATTTGGCATTTGTAGAATGCATGATATATGGCATTAGAATAATGCATGGTTTATGAACTTAGTAAACTGAGAGGTGAACGTTTACATGTTAGAGACATGGACATATTGGTAGGGACATACCAACGGACATATTGAGAACAACATGATATTGTTGACATTTAGCATATTGGCTATTGAATGTAGTAAACATAATGTGACATGTTTTGACATAGTTTGAGGTTAAGCATATTGTATTTCACTTAGGTGAATAACTAGGTTGACATTATGACATAATGTTAGATCCTTGAATTTCGGTTGGCAATTCCATGTTAGAGACATGACGAACGTATTTCCTATGCTGTTGACTATGCTTGTTATGCCATTGTGCTCATTCGCACATGCTTGTGAGGGTCGCTCCCTACAAGCCGGCAGCTCCGGAGTGGGCCTTTCGCGACGTCGATCGTTTATGTGCAGGTTATATGAGCGCCGAAGTGGATTGCCGTAGGGGAGGCTCATTCTAGCGAGAATGTTGACTACCACGGGGCCATTAGGCACGGCACGAGCCGAGACTTGAAAAGTCCTTTATGGTAGGAAATATCGTGAGGAATGTGACATTTGACACCCTAGTTAATCAATACATATAGATGTAGCTGATGGACATAACATAGGGTGGTGACCTTGTGGCATTACATGTAGTGAGACATTAACATGACTTGGCACACTAGTGGTTAGTGAACATAACATACATATTGTTGGGAACAAGTCATATAGTTCATACATGTAGTAGAAAATTGGATGTACATTACATACTTGTAGTTGGAGACAAGTCATATGTGTAATAGTAAAACTTGACATATAGTGAGTTTATTACATTAGAGCATATGTGATTGATCATGGCATTAATTTGACATGCATGTAATTTGTGTAATTAAATGTTGAGCTTATGACAATAGAGCATATTCATGTTCATGTAGATGATTTAGTCATTGGAGGCATGATAGTTGTAGAACTACATGTTTACCATTTAATATTATGCTTTATGTTTCAGTTATACTATCTTGCCTCAGTTGACCTAGCGGTGTAATTCGCCACTCTCGGCGGCTTACCCACTGGGAACTATTGTATAATAGTTCTCACCCCCATTGTTGTTGGATTTTTATTTCAGAGCCTTCCGCAGCAGGAGAGGCTTGGGATCGTGGCGAGGGGTTAGCAGCTAGCTAGAGCCTCTACGGTGTTGTTGTAGGCATACCATGGTGTCCTTTCATTGTATTTTATATGAAAGGTGTATAGTTGTTTTCTAGAGAGTGATCTCCTAGTATTCTTAAGATATATAATTTTATTGTATATATCTTGAGATTTTAGTTGTGTGGATTTTATATTAGATGTAGAATTATATTCTCGCTCTGATCACCTTGTATAGGATGTATTCCTTATTCTTGTTGTTGTTGTTGTTATAGACGCCTTGTGTACATTGTGTTGTTTTGAGGTACACGGCGGGTCTGTGCACGTGCCTGGTAGGCTCTCCCTAGGGCCCGGGGCGTGACAGTCGGCTAGACTTGGAATTCGCGGTGGGTGACCGCGTCTTCTTGAAGGTGTCACCTATGAGAGGGGTGAAGCGGTTTGGAGTTCGGGGCAAGTTAAGTCCCCGATATATTGGACCGTATGAGATTTTGGAGCACATAGGGCTTTTCGCGTATCGCCTAGGGCTACCACCGAAGTTTGCGAGAGTTCACAACGTATTCCACGTTTTCACACTCTGCAAGTATGTACATGATCCGACTCACGTCCTTCAATTTGAGTCGTTTGAGCTTCAAGAGAATATGTCATATGAGGAGTTCCCCGTATGCATTCTTGATCATGGGGTGAAGGAATTACAGAACCGCACAATTCCGTATGTCAAAGTGCAATGGACTAATCACGATGAACGTGAAGCCACTTGGGAATTGGAAAGCTTAATGAAGGAGCATTTTCCCCACCTCTTCGTCAATTCGAGTTGAGGTATGGTTTTAGTTTCGCGGAAGAAACTCCTTTTAAGAAGGGATGGATGTAGTGCACCGAATTTCTACAAATTGGCGAGTTTTAGTGGAAATGAGCCTAGATGCTATTTGAATAGTTTCGGCAATGTTTGGGAGTATTCGTGTGTTTTCGGCGCGAACCGAGTGCGAAAACGGACTCCGGAGGGTTAATTCTGCCTAAGTTACAGAATTTGTATTGAGTACCGGTACTGAAAATTGGGTACGGGTACGCAATACAAAATAGAGAGGAATTAGCTCTCGGATTCTGAGAAACTGAATCTGAGTACCGGTACTGAAACATTGTGTACCGGTACTGAAATCTTGGTACCGGTACGCAATAGAAAATTTGAGAATCCAATGTTCGGGTTCTGAGGAACTGGATTTCTGGTACCGGTACTAAATGCCTGTGTTCTGGTACGCGAATTCGAGTACCGGTACGCAGTGTTGTGAAATGTCAGTTTTAGCTGGTTGTAATGAGTAAAACGTGAGGGGGTTGGTTGCAATTGTTGCAACACCCTATAAAAGGGGGGACCTCAGCCATTTTCTCCCCATTTTAGACACAAGAGAACACCTTTTCTTCTCTTCTCTCTCACTCTCTCCTTCCTCTCTCTCTATTGGAGCTTCTCCAACACAAGGAGTTGGGAGATTAAGCTTGGAGGAGGGATTTGGAGGTGGAGAGCCTTCTTCTTGAGCAAGAAGAAATAGAAAACTTGTGGCTAAGGTGAGGTTTCTTAGGATTTAATATTAGGGTTTTGGATTTAAACCTTCTAGATGGATTTTTATCAAACCCTAGGCTAATCTAGTCTACAAATTATAGAGATTAGCAAATGAAAATGGGTTTTGCCATGGATTTTAGAAAACCCTAGGTTAAAAGAGGATTTTTGGATTTGAGGGGTTTAAAAATTGTTTAACCCTTTAAAACTATAATTGAGGGATTGGAAATTATGTGGGACAACATGATTTCAAGAGATAAAATTATTTTAGGGTTCGAAAATGGTAACGAACCATTTTTCTTGTATTTAGGGCAATGAAGCTTGAAGTAAAAGCTTGTAGCCCAAGAGAAGACCTAATTGCAAGTGTCTACAAGTAATTAGGAGTGTGCTAAAGAGCCAATGTGGGTTGTGTACACTGAAGTGACGTGGTCACCTCTCATGTCTAGAGCATAGTAACTAGACTTAAGTGTTTTATTGTTGCATGGTAGTATAAATGTTAGATATGCATACTAGAGGCATATGCTATGTGAAATGTATCTTACTACCTATATATGGAATATGAATAAATGCATGCATGTGATAAATGTAGGTTGACATTCTCTAGGAATGGTAGAGAACTCAACATGTGAATATAGAAAATCTAGTGTCATTGAATATAGGTGGAGAACAAAGTGGTAGGATGACCACTTGACATGAATAACTCTAAACCTAGAGAGGTTAACACATAGGGTAGAACGAATGGACCCTTGACGAGACCGTGATAGCGGCGATTCTGTTATCTATGAGATTGGGGTAAGAAATGGGGATGGCGATTCCATTGCCCAACACCCAATAAATGCGGCGATTCCGCAAGTTGTTGACTTATGTCTAGGTGGTGCGGCGATTGCGTGACCTAATGCCAAGATGAGGGCGGCGATTCTGCCTGTGATTGACTCAAGAGTGAGTCGGGTGACATGACTAGAAGATGGAACCTAGTGAGTAAATATAGTTTATGTCACATGAGTAGGTTGCATTATCATGTTTAAAGGCATAAGCTTGTTACTTCTCATATGGTTATATATTGAACTAACCCATGCTTATGTTGCCTCCTTTGGACCTGATGGGTCGAGCTTTTTTCTTGGGTGGCCGTACCCACTGGGAATTATGTTTATAGTTCTCACCCCCTATATTTTTCAGGTCCATCCGCGAGCGATGCGGCGGAGCGGGGAAAGGGGGTAGCTGAGTAGATAGTGCCCTTCCATTTTGGTTATTTTTCTAATTGTATCCTCATTTTGGAATAATGTAATGAAAAGAAAAAATATAAAGCTCATTTGGGTTGTGTTTGGAATGTAAAAACTTGTATGTAATACAAATAAAAAAAGATGTAATAGAAGTAATATTTACTTTATTTCTTGTGATGCTTTTCTTATGCAATCCATGTATTCAATTCCTATTTGGAATATGTTGTGTATACTGTATACATACTTGTGACGCCTTGGGCGGATAGGAGAAACTCTGTCCGTTCGGCTGGTCTGGTGCACGTGCCCGATGAGTGCTCCTGCTGCGGGCTCGGGGCGTGACAGAAGGCGGCGATTTTATTTCATTAAAAATGATCCAATTACACATAAATGCCCCAAGATTTTCTGAAAAATTTGTTAAAAACTTTGGTTTCTACAAAATAACCTAATAATGTTACTACCAAAGCCATCGTTGAGAGCTGCGAAAAGGAACTTGCAAAATTGTGCCCATCCTTTAACATTTTGCATGTAATGACTATTTATAAGATTCAACGAGGCAAGGTATTGCAATCCTAGAACTCTCTTCATTCCAACATGCAGTGGCTTCAAAATAAATGTAATCTCGTCCACTACAAGAAGTGGATAGAGACAAGTGCTAGGTCACAAATCAAAACTTTTAGGTAGATTCAACAAACAAAACCTCACTTTAAGTAAAGTGGATAGAGACAAGTGCTAGGTCACAAATCAAAACTTTTAGGTAGATTCAACAAACAAAACCTCACTTTAAGTAACTTCAGTTCAATTTGTTGCAATCGACGGTTTGAACTTCAATTTCTATGTTGATCGGGTAGCTCTATCAAACTCCACTTAATTCTCAAAATGAAGAATAACCTTCAGCTACCACAATATTTCTTTGAGATGATATAGCAGTTGACCGACATAGTCTTGAAATGACTTTGGCAATTAAATTAGCTGTCACATTATGACCGCATCATCCCTCCATTATAGTTATTAAACAAAGTTTGATGAAGGAACAACAGTATATGAAATTGAACTTAAAGGCAAAAATTGAAAATAAATTAAAGTTTTACGACCTAAGTGTATTTCACAGTAAGTCCAGTATTTGTCGGTGTAACTTACTTTGAACTCATGAGTTCTCATAGGAAAAACAAAAGAAGATGGGATAAGAATTTCTAACAAATTTCATATATCAAAAAGATTGAGTTACAAAGGACAACATTTATTATCCGGACACAAACCTTACGACACATTGGCCAAAAATGCAGTCTCTCTACATCCTTTTGTTCAAGCCGCCGCTTATAATTCTCCCAAGTAATGTCTTCCAAAAATTTTGAAGTCAAAGTTTCTTCAAGGGAAATAATTCCAATGTTCTTTTTCCATTTTCTTTCTTATTTTCTTTTCTTTTCCTTTTGCAGAACCATGATTGCTCATTTCATCAGTGCATGCTACAGAATTGATAGAGATATGGCGGCTGAACGTAGCTTTACACCATCATCTTCCCATTTCACTTGTGGAGCAGCAGCACCAACGATGTACGCCTGTCACACACATGGAAAATTATCATGATAGTCAAGTAGTTACTTTAGACAGTAGAGTTGTAAAGGATGTTAAGGCAAATTGGAAAGGTAACAACTACAAGGAAGCTTCCCAGAAGTTTTAAAAACCATATGAATACTATGTATGAAAATCCATGAGTTAAGACCTAGTAGATACCCTCAAACATGTATTTTCTTTGTAACAATAAATCGCTTTTCAAATCAAATTTTGAACTAGTACTCATAACCTCAAAAGTAATAAACAAAAATCTACTTTCGCAGGTGTAGTTGTTATCTCTAACTTTTCTTGAAGTGTCAAAAAAGAGAAAAAGAATGCTGTGACATGTTCAATAATACCACAAGAAACATCTAAAAAAAGAAGTACCTATAATGCTCTTGCACTCTCTCATTTATCTCATTAAATCAAAACCATAAACTCTGCAGCACAATAAGATGCCGCTATTTCAACTAAGAGACCAAAAGTTCACTTTCCACCTCCATTGTGGACTATGTCACAACTATACCATAAGTTTTACTAATTTAAGGGACGTGAATTGGCATAATTGGAATTCTCACATAAGTGGAGTTTTGTGAGAGTAGAAACGTTAGTTTTGCCTTGACCAGAAGATTCGTTGCTTACCCATGGGCTTCAATCAGATCTTTTCATGAAGACAACTTTGGACCTTTCCAAGGGGAAGTGGCTTTTAAGGAATTGAGGCCATTGCCAGGTGGAGATCTTCTCAGTGTTATTGTGGTCAAAAACGGAACTAATATTTCTACTCCTATTAAGTTGTCTTAAGGCCAAATCCCGAATACATCAATCCAAAGTCCAAACCTCTATTAGCATCTAAATTAAGTGCTTGCAGAAAGCTGATAGGACCTTGGTGATATATTCCTTTGACCTATGCTATCTGCCAGTACCATGCTGATTTTAAAGGGCTCCAACTTGGACAATTAGGGACAGGCTAAGTGTTTGATACTAGCACCCTACTGGCTCAGCTCGTCCAACCTATGTAGCTCCACACCCCTTTGCACAACACAATCCTCTTAGGCTGAGGGTACTCCTATGCCAGCTTCTGTCTGGTTGGGTTATGGTAAGTTCACTTGATTTAGTCAGTCCATGTAAAAATAAAAGGTTGACCTGTCACAGCATACAAATTTTTCATGCCTATATATATGATACTACTTTGCGTACATATGCATTGTTGTATATAGTAATCTGAAAAGAGCTCAAATCATGGAGCCCCCTCTCTTCGACCTTTTGCCAACTAAGAGGAGTACCAGCTACTCACATCATCAGGAAGACATTAGCATCACACCTACAAGGTGTAGGTGGCTTATGTCTACTCTAGGTAAAGTCAGCAAAAATAATTACTATGAGACCAAATCTTGCATAGTTGTGCTATAGGTTGAGCTCTTAGGATTTGATGCCCATTATGTCACTTAGTCTCTCTCCCTTATATAAGAAACCTTGGTGTAAGGTTCCTAAAACCACAACAAAACTAACTCCTCTTGTAATCTTTCTACTTAGTTCTTCATCCTTGATAATGCTTTCAGGCAATTGGAGTTTGGGATCATATTTTCTCTGAAATAGTCATGCCGACCAAAGAGACATCAGACCAAGCCAGGGGTTGATTGCACCTTCGGAGTATTCTTGCCATACTACCTGCATGAGAGGAGCAAAATGCTCTTACAGTAGCCTTTCACACACCTCCAACCCAGATCAGGTTACTAAAACCAATTTTCCCTTTATTAGTATTTCATTCATGATAAAAAAGCCTGAATTATTCAATTATTTATTTATTTTGCAAATTAAAATACGCTTTTGCCTATCTAATAATACCAACATATATTAGGCAAACACAACAAATCAGCAGTATTATGAATCTAGAACTAGAGATGGAAATTTGTAGGCCAAATAATAGACACCATACCAGGTCCATTTTTTCTTATGCTTCTCAAGGATTGTTGTAGCAGCCATGTAATTATCAAAGTATACACCAAAGCAGGGTCACTAATGACACGAGAAAAATCCATCCTATTTTTGACTTATTTAATAAAGAGAAATGCTACTTATACACGCCAAAAAGGGGTGTACATCTTAATCCCCTCATCCTAGGGTATAGAAAACCCTTTGGCGTTTTAGTATTAAAAAAAATCAAAAGTTGGCAAGACGAAGAGATTTGAGCCCTTGGATGAGGGGGTGTAAGATGTACACCCCTTCTGGGGTGTACATGTAGCAGTGCCCTTTGAAAAATTCAAGAAAAATATACAAAGTACTCCCAAGCTTAATGATAATTTCTAAAAGTTTCCCATATTTTCCAACTCTCTACTAATTCTCAAAAGAAAAGAAACAGAAAAAAAAAGCCGATTACTCCTTTAATAGCAGATAGGAAAAATAAAAAGTTCAAATTAACAGTTAAACATAATCAAATGATCATATTATTCTCACTTGAAAATTTTTGAACTAACGAAATAACTATTTGAAGTATGTTTCTAATTGTCATTAAGTAATAACTGTTAACTATTACTTAAAGGACAAGGGGTTTCCTAAAATTGTCATAAAAGTTCGGGGTTGTTTGTAAACTCTCCTAAGTTTAATCCTTGGGTAGGTAATTGGTTCCCCAAATTTGTGGGAATAATGAGCATATTGTCTAAAGCTACCTCTTCTAAGCTTTATTATATTGCAAATTCGTGAGAGTTCAAACAAGCTTGATAAAATTCGAAGCAAATTTTGGTCAGGATATCTCTTCACTTCTAAAACATGAGTTCCCATATATTCATTCAAGAAATTTGCAAAATTAGTTACTAATTTCCTCAATTGAGAGAGCATAAACTAGTAAAAGTATATCTAATAAGGATGAGAATACTTTCAAAATATTTAAAAATCGCATTGCGACTTGTTCCAAGCATGGCTTGCACCATGCGTTGTCGCCACTACGGGCTCATTTGGGGCTGCATTGAGAGCACATTCCACACAGGGGAAAAGTACGATGGAAAACACACTAATTTTATGTAAGTTATTGAGCATAAATAGCAAGCAAGCAGTTACTATGCAATATGATCAGATAGGAGAACTGAGAAGCATAGTGGACCGTATATGTTTTCACCCCATATTTGTTTTATCCAACAGCGTTGGATGGGCCTCCCTACCAAACCAGGCCTGTGTTGAAAACCACGATGCTTTGTTCATTTATTAGCATTCAATTTCAGGACTCACCAACCCATGCACTTTCACTATCTTGAAACACAAACATACTCTCGAACCAAGAGATAATTATGTTTCCTAGCTTATAAGCCTCAATAGTATGACCATACAAGAAACTTCTTCTGTTTTTGTATTGTAGATTTGTAGGAACAAAAGAATTATAGGTTGACTCTGCCAACAGGAGACTTGTTTTGTTTATATGAACCAGAAAGCACATTGAAGTACTGAACTACTGAAAGAAAAAAACCAAGGATTTAAGTGCTGTGGCACGGGGTTGTGCCGTAAACTTGCCGGTACGGTACGACACGGTGCGTGCCGAACAATGCCGATGCGTGCCGGTCACAAAAAATACGTGTGCCGACACATAATGGCATTAAATATTTATTTTCTTTAGCAACAACATACTCTAATTGCTTATTATGTATCTTTATTAAATCTTTTGAATTTTATTGAGAAAATTACTGATTAATTTAAAGAATATAGAGTTTTAAGTTGTGCCATCGGCACGGGGACTGCATCGTGCCGATATTTTGTTGGCACGATACGGCACGGTGGATACGGCCCGTGCCGATGGGCACTTAAATCCTTGGAAAAAACTTACAAGTAGAGGCCACATACAATGCAACAAAATAGAAGCTTAATACACCACCAGATTACATCTACTAATTCAACAAAGCAAAGAGTAAAATTCACCAACTCTACAGTATAGACACTTGCATTTTTTAAAAGAATATACTCTAGTAAAGCGGGGAAAAAAAATGCATATAGATGTTGTAATTGCATATCAAAGAATCATTGCAAGTAGGAAAAAACTTCAAGTTTTATTTACTAAAAGAAAGCTGAAGAACAATAATAAAATACCTTGCCGCTATTTACAGCAGCCACTAGAGCAACATGTTGCGTATCTATGCCAAACTCGTAGAAATAATATGTCCTGTAATATCCACAATACCATAAGGAACAGTAATTTACAAAAGAAATCTTTCTATAGAACTATCTCAGTGGAGCTATCTCCCAACAAAACTATTTATATACTTGACACAGGAAAACAGCCAAGCCATGAATTATCTTTTCCACAAAAATTCCTCTTTTTTTTTTAAAGAAAATAGCATGTATATAAGAAAATTTTAATTTCAGGATACCATTTTTACCTGAGACTTTCATCGTCCTTAATTTTAATTGTGCGAGCTGAGTACAGATTTGCTCCACCTATGAAGAATAACATTAATCAGCTTAAAAATTATTCAAAGAATGAAGAATGAAGATTATAAACTGTAAATGCGAGGTTTGTATGTTCTTGCATCTTATTACAAAATCAGATCTGCTTGAAGGAAGTTTTTCTTCCAAAACTCTTCCAGAGGCTAAGGTAAAGTTGAAGTGATATCTTTGTAAGCAGAAGGAAAAGAGAAAAGAATCGTGGAGAAACATGGGAGAATTTACAAAGTTTTTACACGCTAAACCTTGGGGGAAGGAGAGAGAAGAAGAAAGAGAGAGAGGCAAAAGGATATAATACGTGGCTCAAAACTCAAAGAAGCTGCATCAGTTTTCCAATTGATTTATTAATTGTGAGGAGCTCGAGAAGATTAATCAAAATCAGCATATTGATTAGATAATTATAGTCTCAGACACTCACCAAACTGTACTACAATAAATGTTGCATGTGTCCTTCTGATCTCACATTCCTAAAAAGCTGTCTTGCAATGCAAAGTTTGGGATAGGCATGCTATTTTTAAAATTTTGAATAGAGTTCAACAAGTTTTCATTCAAAAAGTATCTAATCCAGAGGTTACTATTATTATGCATAAAAATCATATGTGACAAACACTGTTTATTTACTGTTGATAGGGCCGCCGTATCTCTAGTAATGTAATCCAACAAAGGAAAAAAGTAAAATCTACTTTGCAAGTTCACTGTGCTATGAGATTTTCTCTTTTGCAAGTAAATATATTCACAACATTTCAAATTTATCACCAGGGACAAATATCTTTGCTGCCTCCTTCAGTGAGCCTAAATCTGTAATATCTTTGGCCTGCAATCAGATGAGAATATTCAAAACTTTCTTTCCAGAATAATAAAATGTGTTACAATAAATGACATCTTGGTTTTCATTAAGCAAAAGGAAATATTCTACACTAGTAGACTCAATTCAACATTAAGTCAAATCTCAAAGTATGGTGAAACCATGTTCCATGCAAAGTAGAACTGAAAAATCCAAGTTAAATAATAAAAACATATCAACAGATGTTATTGACAGCGAAGAAACTACAAAGAAGGCATGGAATCAGTTGGTGCTAATGCAAAAATATGTCCTCAAGAAAAGACTAATTTGATACTTTTACTCGATAAAGGGGTGTTTGTTACTTTGTAGCTGCACCCAATGCACAAGCGAGTTCCTTTAACTTCGAATCCCCCTTCGAGAAGTCATAGTTATTCCTTGCCTGAACTGAGAAGCCCAATTCACATATAGTATGTGGGTACTACAATAGGTCTCAGGAAAACCGGAGCTCATGCACTTGGCTAAACACTGAAGATATTTAGTTTTGCAAATTCATGAGCTCTTGGCCAAATATTGGAGATTTTTAGTTTTGCAAATTTATACTTCGGCCTAGAAATTCCTAAGAACCAAACATGCCCTAAACTCTTAAAACCAGCCATGGAGATGATTAAACTGGCTGCATATAAACTATTCTTGTTATTAGATATTTCCAGTCTCCATTATCCTTGATCTTATTCTTCGAAACAGACAATGTTAAAAATTGCTCATATGTCTATTGTTTGTTTCATCCTTCTCTTCTTATAGATCATCTATAGAATAAGCACAGAAGATTAAGCACAGAAGATGTCTTTTTATAACGGTTTCCATTCGATTCAGTATATAAGTAATGTACTGTTTCTGCAAGAAAAATGAGTTGTCATTTATAAACTCTTATTAATCCCAGTAATTTTGTCCACGTCGTACCTTAACTATTAGCTGTGGGGCCTACCTCCCAGTGTTTATTACTCATCTCCTTCTCTTGAACCTGCCCTCTTCTTTATTGATTGAAAATAGAGCCTGTAGTGTAGAAGAGACCTTTCAAAGATTGTGTTGTTGCCCCTTCTATCTATTCGGTAGAAGAGACCTTTTAGAGACTTTGAGGTTCCCCATTCCGTCTGTTCGATCTCTGCTACAGTTTTGCTCCTCTCTCCCTCAGCCGTAGTTTTGCGTTCTCTCTTTCTCTTTTTACGGTGCTCCTTTCCTAGACTCCTCAAACTCTAAATTGAAATCCCACTCCTCTTTTACCCAAACCCCTTACAAGCTCTCTCCCATTTCCTTCACCACACTGCCCTCGGCGCGGTGGTGGCATGTTGGAGCTATGGTCGAAGTCCTTGCTGAAGCCGTCGCCAGAGCCGAGGGAGAAAGGGTAGAGCCAAATCAGTGTGGCAGGGCCCGAGCTTTAGCTGATCCAACGATGAGCACGCCTTCTTCGGCGCGATCCAAGCCGGGGGCGCCGAAGTCGTCCGCTCCTTCGTCCCCACCAATCCCGATCTCCTCCGCCACACGATCATCCACGGCCGCTTCTCCACACTCTACATCATCGCTGCAAACGGCTGTGTTGAGATCGGCTTCACTTAATTGCTTCCTTTTCTCTTCGTAATGATATGTTTTTGGTGTGCTCATAAAATTTTTAAGGTTTCTGTGAATTCTATCAATGGTTTTGAAGCGATCATGATGTGGTAAATCAGTATAAATTGGTGAGTAAAGATTAAAATATGTCTAATTTTTGTGTGGTTTCTTTCTTTTCGTTATGAAGACTCGTTTGATGCTCGTGGCAATGCATAATGAGACCGATTGTGTGGAAAGCTCCTCGAATCAGCAAATGTGAGCAAAGTTCTAACCTTTATTCCATTCTTGCTCTTCTGAAGTTTGATATGGTTTTTTTTTTGCTTGGAATCTTCAATTATATGTGTGTATCTTATATTTTAGCAGAAGCACTAACACCTACAATCGCACCACCCCATTCCCTTGGAAACTGTTAATTCGAGAGAAAAAAACATTGGTCCCCTAAACTATACTCCCACTGAAATTTTCTTAACTTTTGTTATTCTTAAATTTGGCATTTCTCACCACATAAATTGAAAGAATTGCAAATTTTACCTAATCCAACTTGCTCTATATTTTATAAAATGAACTATTCTTAGTCATGTTTGCAAGTTTTAATTCAATCATCCAATTTGTAATCATGCCCAATTGTACATACAACATCATCTTAGTTTTTCTTGGCTTGCTACTGAAATTGTCAGCTTCAATGCATCATTTGGCAGCTGCACCTCTCTTTACGCTACTCCTTGCCTACCTCTGTAAGTTCTGGCACATTATCATTTGCACAGCATCAAAGTAGCATAGCATTTTTCAGAATTCTAGAGTACAAATGTAGTTGTGTTTGGACAATGATTCATAATCTAGGCCTTACATAGATTGATTCAAAAAAATTCACCTTTTATTGCCATTTTCACCTAGCACGTTATACATTTCATAAAATTGGGAGAAAATGTGGGTAGTGAAGAAAAGACAAAAGCAATAAAAGTAAAAAGGAGAAGGCATAATGTGGGTCCCATAGGCAAATTGGTTATATGATATAAGGCTTTTCCTCCTTTTCGTATCAGTCTTTTTGAGTCAAGTTTTAAGAGTGATTATTTGGGCTTAAGCTAGCTTCAGAACAAACAAGCTGAGCTTAAACTTGATCTTTCAAGTTTAATAGATAAGAGATTAAATTGGCACTCAGAGTTTTTCAGGTGAGAGTCAAACAAGATAGATTGCTTATTATTGAAATAATTAATTGCAAAACTTTAATAGGCAAGATTTTAACTGATATGTATTATCGGCTTCCATATATTGTTCCATCTTATCCTTATTTATGGATTTAGTGTTCGTCTCGATATGTTATTTAATACTTAAAGTGATAATAATGATCGTAATATTCATTACCTATATGTTTGATCTATTCTTTATTTGGAATTAGACGGGGAGTTGGGATTTCCCTGTTTTCTAAGTTAATTTTTATATTATTTATTTCTTTATAGGAATAAGGCTAAAGGGACTCTGATAGGTGTAACTGTGAATGATCCGTCGGAGGAGGAAGCAATGTCGCAACGCCTCCCCGATGGATATCTAAAACCAGATTAAAGAGAAAAGAAAAAAATAAAAAACATAATATCTTTTATGTGGAAGAGTTTTTATATTTACTCTCTAAACTGGAGTGCTTTTACAAGAGCCAATAGGCCCCCTATTTATAGCCCTTAGGCTTACAAAAGATAAGAACAAAATATTTAAAAATAACAACTTTATTCTTATCCAAATTGGCTTTATTCTTATCCAATTTAGTTTAACAACCTGATCTATCTAAAACTACCTCGATCGTTATCCTAACCGAAGTAGTTGTAACTGCCTCCGCCTTATCCTCAATGGTTGAGACATATCCGGAATACTGAAGTAGTTGTAACCGCCTCCGCCTATCCTCAATGGTTGAAACTTATTCGGAATTTTTGATCGTCCCGGATCATGGCTCCCCAATTTTGAGAGGAACCAGCACCTGCTGGATCTAGAACTGCAAGTAAGGAAACTGGGTTCTCCAGCTTCCCTTGTGAACCACTTAGCGACACTTGGCTTTTGACCTTTCCGTTCAATGCGGAAGGCTTCACGTTCACCCTTGCGTGTCGTTGTGACCTTGCGTTCCAGAATAGTATCCTCAGCTAGTTGCTCTTCACGTTCTACCACGAGATCGTCCATGAGTGGCAATACTTCTCCGGGCTCATCGTCTAGCATTGACGGCTCGAACGACTTTAGATTCTCGATATTGACGACCGAATACATGTACATGTATGCGGGCAGCTTTAGTTGACAAGCATTCTCACCAATCTTGCGCAAAATCTTGAAAGGTCCATAGCGGATGGGCTTAAGCTTCTTACCTTCGCCTTTCAAGCGCTCTTTGCTGAGATGGAGCCAGACTAGATCACTCTCTTGGAAGTCGCCTTTCACCCGATGTCGGTCATGTCGTTCTTTATACTTCTGCTGAGATTTTTGTAGTTGTCGTTCCACTTCGCTATACACTTTCTGAATACCCTCTAAGAACCGTTGTGCCTTCGCCATTTCACTTTCTTCCTTGGTGGTCCGCGGTTGCTCGACCGTGAACGCCAAGTCGAAAGGGCTGGGTGGTAAGTAACCCAAGCACACCTCAAAGGGAGATTTGCCAGTGGAACTGTGTATAGCTCGATTGAAGGCGAACTGCAGGTATGGAAGGCTCTCGTCCCAAGTCTTGGGATGTCGAGCGTTATATCCTCGCAGCAGATGTACAACTGTCCGGTTGACCACTTCTGTTTGCCCATCGGTTTGAGGATGGAAAGCCGTGCTCCGTTGTAGCTTTGTGTCCATTATGGACCACAAAGACCGCCAAAAGTTGCTTAGAAAACGGCTGTCACGATCAGATACAATCGAGCTTGGTAGTCCAAAATGTATCCAAACGTGTTGGAAGAACAGCCAAGCAGCTTCCTCGCCGGTGATTGTCTTCTTGCACGGCACAAGTACTATCATTTTGGAGAACCGATCGACCACCACGTAAAGATAGTCGTGTCCCCGTCGGGTCCTCGGAAGGCCTCCTAAGAAGTCCATGGAGATACTTTCCCAAGGACGAGTCGGCACCGGAAGAGGGGTGTAGAGGCCCACCTTTCGATTAGCGGGTTTGGATGTACAGCACAAAACGCATCCCTTCACAAATCGTGCCACATCGTTTTGCATGTGAGGCCAATATACATAGCGCTGGAGATTCTGCAAGGTTTTGTTCACCCCAAAGTGACCTGCCACCTTCGAGGTATGGGCTTCTCAGATCCACTGTGCTCGATTACCATCTCTAGGCACACATAGTAGTGCACCTTTGTACAGTAGACCGCATTGCAAGACAAACTCAGTAGGTCATCCTGCTTCGATGTCAGCCAGCGCCACTCGAAAATCTGAGTCTTCTCCATACAAACTGGCATAGTCATGAAAATTTGGCTGAATCTGCATTAATGTCGTCAAGCAAAGTGCTGCCGCCGGTGGTCGTGATAGCATATCAGCCAGTTTGTTGTGAACGCCTTTCTTGTACTTGATCACCAGATTGAACTGCTGCAAGTACGTCATCCACTTCATGTGACGCGCCTGTTGCAATTTGGATTGCGTTTGGAGGTACTGAAGCGGGCGATGGTCTGTGTGCACCACTGTCTCCTTGCCTAGGAGGTAGACTCGCCAATGCTTTACTGCCTGGTGTAGTGCCAAGAGTTCCTTGTCGTAAGTCGGGTAGTTCTTTTGAACTCCTTGGAACATCTCGGAGTAGTATGCCACAGGCCGACCGTCTTGCATCAAGACAACCCCCATGGCATATCCCGACGCGTCCGCCTCCAACTCGAAAGGTCATTGCAGATTTGGTAGGGCAAGGACAGGTGCCTCGAATATCTTCCGTTGCAAAAGTCGAAACGTGTCCTCATGTTTCGAACTCCATTCGAATTTTTGGTTGGCTTTCGTTAGTGCATGTAGAGGGGCAGCAAGGACAGAAAAATGTCGGACAGAAAAATGACATATTGACAAGCGCCCATGAAGCTCCGCACCTCCGTCACATTTTTGGGCCGAGGCCACTCCTTGATGGCCCTGACCTTGTCGAGGTCGATCTGAAGCTCGCCGCCGCCCACCACGAATCCAAGGTACACCAGGCTTTGCTTACCAAACTCACACTTTTTAGGGTTTAAGCAGAGTTGGTGTTCCTCGAGCAGCATGAAAACCTTCTTGACATGTGCCAGATGCTCCTCCCACGATCGACTGTAGAGGATGTCGTCGAGGTAGACGATCACGAAGTCATCAAGGAAAGGGCGTAGAATGTCGTTCATCAATCGCATAAAAGTGGCTGGTGCATTGCAAAGGTCAAATGGCATGACGAGCCATTCAAACAGGCCTTGTCGAGTCTTGAACGCGGTCTTCCAAGTATCATCCTCTCGAATCCGGACCTGATGATAGCCGGACTTCAGGTCCAGTTTGGTGAAGTAGCGAGCATGCTTCAGTTGGTCCAAGAGATCATCGATCCGCGGCAAGGGGTATCGGTTCTTGATGGTGATTTTGTTGAGGGCGCGGTAGTCGATACACATTCGCCACCCGCCATCTTTCTTTGGCACCAACACGATCGGGGAGCCACAGGGGGAGCTACTCGGTTTGATAGCACCACTCTCGAGTAACTCGGTCACCTGTCGCTTTATCTCCTCATTCTCCATTACCGAGTTTCGGTACATGCCGAGATTCGGTAATAGAGCGTCGCTGATCAATTGGATCTCATGTTCCACGGTTCGCTTTGGTGGCAGCCCCTGGACTTCTTGGAACAGATCCTGATACTCGCCTATCAGCCTGGCGACGTCGTCCATTCTCTCTTTGGTGCTAGGCTCAATACCTTACTGTTTGCCTTCTCCGATTCAACTAGCCGAATGACCAGTAAGGCAAACTTTTGACAGGCATTAATCATCCTCTTGGCCTGGCAAGCGGTCACCAGATCTACAGTTGTTGACAGTGGCTCTGTGGTGAACAAAAATTTTTGTCCATCCTTAATGAATTAATATTGCTGAGGACGACAGAAGAAGATAGTGTCGCGGTCCCATAGGTAGGGACTGCCGAAGATGAGGTTGCAAATATTCAGTGGCACAACCTCGCACACCATTTCGTCGATGTAAATGCCAGTCACCGCAAACTTCACCTTGCACTGGCGATCGATCTTCATCTCGATGTTGCTGTTGATCCACCCCAATGGATATGGGTGTGGGTGTGGTGTAGTCGACAAACCCAGTTTTTGAACTAGGTTCTCCGAGATCAAGTTCTTTTGGCTGCCGGGATCGATGATAGCATCAATCACCTCATTCTTGACTTGAACTCGGAAAGTGAACAACTCCTCTCTCTTATCAGTCGGATTGGACGGGCACAGGCTTGTCTCCTTCGGCATAGCCATCAGAGACAAGCTAGTGTCCGCTTGATCAATCCGTCCGATTAAGGTAGGGGCATCACTTGTCGATGCTGCCATTGTCGTTGCTGTTGTGCGTCTGCCACGATCGTCCTTCTTCTTCGGTCTCAACTCTGGATGGAGCTTCCAGCATCGATCCTTGACATGTCCTGTGATTTTACAATGATCACAGTACAAATCAGGATCAGAGGGGCCCTTCTTTTTAGAGCCCTTCTTTTTAGCCTTTTTGAAGCACTCGGCAGACTCCCTAGATGGCTTCTCCCCGCGAGACAGTTTATTCTTCCGCTCGATCGCCATGGCTGTTTGGCTTGCCAAGGCGATATCACGAACACCGAAGAGGCGGAGCTCATCATTGATACGCTCCTGTAGGCCGGCGGTGTATTTGCGAAAAATATGTGGATCGTCAAAGGAGATGCCAAGCGCCAATGCTTGGTGCCGGAAGTCGGTGGTGTAGTCCTGCACGGTCTGGTCGCGCCTTTGGCGCAGGACATGCCAGCGCTTCCATCGCTCTTCTTCATACCCCATAGGGTAGAATTCCTGGCGGATCAGTCGTTTAAACTGACTCCAGGTAAAATCCTCATTGGTGAAAGTTTGGAGAGTGGCCTTCCACCAAGTCAATGCATGACCTACAAGTTTTAGTTTTGCGAAATTACCTTGTCTGCGCTACTATAGTTATAGAGGTCGAAGTACGTCTCCAGTTGGTCGAGCCAGGCGTCCAACTTTTCAGCGTCAACAGCGCCATCGTAGTTGGGGATCTCGACCTTGGCCTCAACCTTGAACGGTTGTGACCTTCCTTCTGCAAGTGACGGAGCTATGCTTCCGTCATCGTCAGAGTCGTCGTCGTCTCGTGCACCCGAGGTACCCTCAGCAGCGCCCTTCATCGGCGTCACATGCGCCTTTGGAGGAGTTCCTGAGAGTCGACCGCTCTTCTCCACCGGTATTACCGATGGTGCTGCAGATTGGGCGTTGATCCAATCTAAGACGGTCTTCATGTCGTCAGACAACGTCGCAACCTTGGCGGCAAGGTCGGCCGGTGTCGCTATCTGCTCGTCTGCAGACATGGTAGGCGGGCTCTTCGTTTTCCTCGTCGATGGCCTGCGGAAGATGTCGAGGACGGAGAGTTGTTCGCCGGTAGTTTTGTAGACGCTTCTGGTTCGCACCATACACCAGGGTCCGGCGCTCTGATACCACTTGATCCGTCGGAGGAGGAAGCAATGTCGCAGCGCCTCCCCGATGGATATCTGAAACCAGATTAAAGAGAAAAGAAGAAAATAAAGAACATAATATCTTTTATGTATAAGAGTTTCTATATTTACTCTCTAAACTGGAGTGCTTTTACAAGAGCCAATAGGCCCCCTATTTATAGCCCTTAGGCTTACAAAAGATAAGAACAAAATATTTAAAAATAACAACTTTATTCTTATCCAATTTGGCTTTATTTTTATCCAATTTGGTTTAACAACCTGATCCATCTAAAACTATCTCGATCCTTATCCTAACCGAAGTAGTTGTAACTGCCTCCGCCTTATCCTCAATGGTTGAGACATATCCGGAATACTGAAGTAGTTGTAACCGCCTCCGCCTATCCTCAATAGTTGAAACTTATCCGGAATTTTTGATCGTCCCGGATCAGTGAATCAGATATATCTATTACAAACTTTTGTTTGTTGTGAAGCAAAAATGGCAAAATTGTTGCAGCATCAGGACTATAATGCATCCTATTGGAATAGCTTTCATGGTTGGACACAAGGCTTGCTTCAGTTTGTGGACTTCCAACAACGTCTACATGTTCAGCAGATGCTTACGAACAGGCGACATGTTAATGAAAAATACTCTGGAGGTAACTACTATACTCTGATGGTAGATTGACTGATTACCATTATTTTTCTTTTTGAATTTTTTCTTATATTGGCACCTATTTAGATCATCAATTTTGATGAAATTGTGTTTGTTTGGTAGGGAGCTACTTTTTTATTTCTGTTTGTATGAAGTTACTTAATTTAGCTCTTTACTGGAAAATTCGAAGCCTAAAAAATTGAAAGAAGAAACACAAAATAGGAATAATATTTGAAGGAACTGAAAATATTGTTCTTTAGAAAATAATTTTCCTTAAGCTGATTTCTCTTTAGATACAATCAAAATGAACAATTCCTACTAGCATCTGAAAGAGAAAATTCAAAACGGTTCATGAGTGTGTACCTATGGCCTTCTATTTATGCGCAAAAAGGAAAAAGGTACTTAGATAAGATCCACTATTTGACTAATCAATTTTTTAATGTATACAAAATTTAGAACATTTTTGTAAGCATTTTAACTTTTTCCCCCCTTTACAGCTTAAGGTGGATACATTTAAGCTAATAGAGTTATCCAGTACATCCGAAACAAGGTTCACTACTGTAACTAATAAAATATTTGATCGTTTGATACTGTATATAATAACTATGTTTGCTTTGTATATATCATTTTTCCAATCTTTAGTTGTGTTATAGTTTAGATATTTCTGCTGATATTTATATAATATTGTTCTCATTTTCTATTTAAATTCTTGACTTCTATGAATGACCTTTCCTTTGATGTTTTTCTGGTTCCCAAAGAAAGAAGAATCCAAAATCTATTAAAGCGCGTAGAGGTAACTATATTTTCATTATAATAGGTGACTATTTGTTCTCAACTTTCTATTTATTGTGTACATTACACATCCCAATAATTCCTTTTGCTAGCTTCTGCTGGACTTCTTATATCAACTTTTTAGTTGGAGACTTTTAGATGCATTGCCCAGTAAAAGAAGATGCAATGATGATGAAGTGTTTTGTGATGATTCTCCTGCAGATGAAAAAAAATGTACTTTGATTACTAATTCATGCTATATTTCATCAATCCTGGTACTTTTCTAGATCAAAAGAATGCTTAGACATGACACTATAAGAAAGTCTCATATGTAAACTTGGTGGCCATTCATTAGATATGCTTCTAAAAGAATATTGATTGTTATTATTTCTGCAAGCCATATTTTGCAACTTGACTCTTATTATAGGTGCATGAGTACACCTGATTTCATGAAGCATTGACAATGGTCATCTCTTTATGTAAACATTTAATTGTTGCTGAAAATAATCTGAAAGTTGTGGTGAGGACGACAGTAGTGCTTAGGGAGCTCGAGGAGCGGTGCACCACGCCGATCAGGAAGCTGCAACAGAACACAAATGCCATGATGGTGGATATACACTGCCAGTTATTCTCCCTTTCTCTTTTTTTTTAAAAAAAAGATGATACATAAATGCTTTCGGAAGAACAAATTTGCTCTCTCATCCTTTGGCTGTTCCTTTGTTCCTAAGCTTTTTGAGATTTCCAATTTACTATAATAAATATAAACTTTTGGGTATTTAGCTCAAATTTGTTACTTCTTCCACAACTTTTTCTTTTTGCCTTTCATCGATACTTATTCAATCATTTCCTTCTTACCATTTTTATGTATTTTGATTTTACATGTTTATTTCATTTTTGTTGTTTTTAAAGAATTTTACTTCTATTCTACACTGTTTCATTGCTACATGCCTACATCAGAGTATGTATTGTTCGAAACTTTTTGTATGAGACAATAATTGCTAAGCTTACCTTCAATGTGAGACGTTGCTTTTTCTTTTTTTTGGCTTTTTTAGGAATACCAAATTAAGTCTTAAGAATTAATAGCAAAGTATATTGGATGGATTTGAAAATTGTGTTCTTAATTATATTAACATTTTATTAAATTTATAAATTTTCACTCCAACAAAGATCTATCCGCCACATCGCACGGGTCCCTGCACTAGTATACATGATTGCTCAACAACAAGGAGAAGTCAGAACAACCATAACTCTTGATTTGCTTTATGGGTCAGAATGTGAGGCAAATACAAGAAATTAAAATGACCAGGTAGACAGATAATAAAGACAACGGGAATAGAACAATAGTTGATAACATCAAGATAAGCTGAGGTTAGCACCAAAAGAGAAAAAACTATAAAGAACACCCTTTAATGTGGTCTGGATATGTGTAACAGCCACTACACAAAAAACTAGGGTGGAGAAATATATATTGCTTACATTTCACAAGTCTCACATGGCTGGCTGGCTGGTTCACAAAGTTGCACATAAAATCTCTTCTTGATAATACCACTAGTTCGCACCCCGCACTCTGTGGTTTAGTGGCCAAGGCTAACTATTTTCAAGGATCTACGTAGAAATGTAACGTCTACGCATTTAATTTTTGGGGGCAGGGATATGGAAGGCTAGTTATTTCACAGGATTTAAACCAAATGCATTAGTTGTTTATACCAAGATGGATATGAAAGTACTAACAGTATTATTGGTATTTATTAGAAAACAAATACTTCTGGTATCACAGAGCTGATCGTATTCATATGCGATTCAGTTTCTGCAATAATCTTAATTTTTAGAAGGAAGCTAAACATTGGTGATGCTCTCCTTCTTTGTCATATATTTGAATATGTTTATAAAATGGCCGTAAGACTTGATTCTGTCGAATGATGTACATCTATGTTTGTAAAAGATACTATGTGGTAGTAAAACAACAAATTAAGAAATAGAGAAATGGTGCACAACTGAAAAGTTGTTCCCGTTTATCTTGTGCTTGTATAGACCATTTAAATAATCACTATAAATCTTATGAGAGAAAAAAAAAAAAAAAAAAAAAGGGAACAATTGAGCTTGTTCCTTACAAGTCCAGATAGCATCTACTCGGGTGCTCATTTAACTAAATTAGAGATAGTAGTAGTATATACTTGATACCATACTATTTGAAAACTTCTTATTCAATGAACAAATATAAAAGAAGTATTTCAACTAGACCAGATTTACTACACTAACCTCAATAAATGTAATCTTGAGCTGATTGGATGGCCGAACCACCACACTTAAAACTTCTGATCTACATCATAAGAAAGAATATCAGTCACTCTTATGAGAATGATTTTATCATCAAATGATAGAGGAACATCCAACTTCCTTTAAATAACACCAAATAGCTCTCAAGGGCAGTGCAAATTGACCTTCTTATGACATGCTCAAACAAAATGCAAATAATGAACAGAAAGGACATTGAGTTAAATGTTGACAACCAAATTTATATTTTAATGCAAGGGATGATGGCAACCTATTATTCTATATGTTCAGTAGAACATGTACATGTTAAGCATGTCACTTCGTGAAAGAAATAAAATTAAAGTTCAAGTCCATACTGGTAACAGCAATTTGCATCCATGGTGATCAAGTATTGAACCTTAGCTATCGCACCCCAGTAGTCCCACGCTGCAAACTGTAGGAGTTTATACTGCGGAGTTCCTTGCTGTTCAGACTTTCTCCTATTGATGACTTCTAAAACTATCTTTTACTTGGAGAATTGTAACCTATTTAGAGTCCGTTCATTGAAATTATAAAATGATTGATAGAAAGGAAGGGAAAAAAAAAAGAAAACATTTTAGGGTCTCACACAAGGAGCTAGCCATCTGCTAAGCTCCAGGTGACCCCTCCGCTTCTAGAGATCCATTTAACAATTTTTCTACAATTTTCTTTATAGTATAGTAAGTTCCAATGTCAGGGGAATTTAGTCTCGTGAGGGGATACATTCAGCTGGGCCTGGGAATCCTGAAATCCCTAAAATCAGGCCTAGAATCTGTGTTCAAAACCAGGCCAACATATGGAAGAGTACCTCGGAATTCTTTGTTATGACAGAGAGTGATACCTAATTGGTTTCCTAGTAAATGTAGGTACCACAAGAAATTGAACTTAGAATGTCCACATGCTTCCTAGTTCGGTTGCTCCGATCAGCCTACATCCAAGGTGCCTCTTTGACACAAATTATGATATGGTAATCAGGTTATTAGTCTCTGAGAACACTAATTATCATATAGAGCAGTTAAAAGGCGGCAAATAATTAAGTCTTCCAAAGAACTTTAACACCCAAACTATAATGAAGATTCACCATAATTGAACAAAACAAACAGAGACTCACAAGTCTTCATCTTGTTTCCACTTTGATTCAGGTTTACATAAACAAGTCAAAGATGGAACCTTGAGCTTCAAATTACTGGTTCTCAAAGTCAGAACCAACTGTAGGTCGACTGTAAGCTGTAAGCTAGAGAACAATGCTTACAAATTTCTTGTTCTATTCATTTGTTAAAGTCTAAACGTGTAAGGTAACTACATTTCCCAGACATCTACTTGAGGTTAAACAGTAAAACCAGTCTCAATAGTCTACAAAGAGGGATCTGACAACAAATAAATTCTAAAAAGATGTGCCACTAGTAGAAGATACCGACCGATCCGGAGATGCGAAACGAGCAGCAAACGACTTGGGCTTCGCTTTATCACCATAGAATGTAAACCCAGCGCTGTAGTCCTAAAAGAACGTAGAAAATAGCCATGAAAACCTTATTCATGAACTGAAAAATGTCAACGCAACATCATAGAATAGCTTCAATTATTCTGCAATTTAGACAATTCGTTACCTCCGGCTCCATGATGTCCTCAAAGAGCGGCGGCACGCGGATGGCGAATCCGTCGCCGAAGAACTGAAACCAAGATTTGGTGTTGGAGATCCCGCCAAGAATCGGACTCTTGCGAGAAGAACTCGCGCTCTCCGAAGGCTCCGCTAGCGCATTCTCTGCGGCGAAGCTCCACAACGGAGTCAGGGAGGCGATGGAGACAATCGCGGCGTTGGTCATAGCTTCCCTCCTAGTGGAGCAGCAACAACAACAACAACAACGACGACGACGATATACCCCTTTTATCTTGTGACCAAATCTAGGGTTAGGGTTTCGGGAGGGGAGCCTCGGAGGAGGCGGGAAGAGGAGGAGGAGAGCGAGGGCCATGACGAAGCGCTGCTAAAGGGCAATCTTGTTATTTAGATGAAACTGAAGTCGTTTTTCTCCGACCAACTACGGGAGGTTCAGGACGCGCGCCACGAACCTGGCCTTTTAGCTGGCCGAATATCTCGGACGAAAAAGACGAATATGCCCTTGCGCGGAGGAGAGAGACGTTGGGAGGCTACTTGCCCCTTATCCGAATTCAAATCCAGCCAACCAATCAAAATCCTGAGGAAGACAAAAAAAAAAAAAAAAGAGAGAAAAAAAAAAAAAAAAAAATGAAGCCTAGTTGTGTTTCCTCTCCTCCGCCTCTCCCTCCATTTGTTCTTGGTCCTGATCCCACCAATGGAGACCATCTTCTCTCCCACCTCCTTCGCTCCTCTCCTCAACCCCAAATCCGCGGTCCCAAGAATCCCCTCTCACCAACCCAAGGCGTCTTCTCCGCTGCACGCAAGACCCATCACTTGCAGCGCGAGGAGCAAGCCGGCGGATTCGCCTTGGCTGAGAAAGAGCTGGATTTCCCGCCTCCACCATGGCTTGGCAGCGGCTGCGCTCTCCCTTGCTGTCAACTTCTGCCCCATTTCGACTCTCGACTCCCCCGCCCTGGCTTCGGAGTTCGATGTGCTGAGCGAGGGCCCGCCCACGGATTCGTACGTAGTTGATGATGCAGGCGTGCTGAACCGTGTGACCAAGTCTGACTTGAAGAGGCTCATGTCTGATCTCGAGTCGAGGAAGAATTTGCGAATTAATTTCATCACCGTTCGCAAGCTAACGGTGTGTCTTCTTCTCTTACCTCACTGACTACATATTCTTGTTGTTTCGTTATCGAATTTGTGTTCTGTGCAATCTGTGCCCTCTTTCAATCTAACTACTTTGACTTCTTGGCATGATAGGCTCAACGTAAAAATGTATTGACACTCCTGAACTTTAGACGATTTTAAAGTAGGTCTCTCAACTTTACTTTCGTTATTAATTAATTAACACTCCTTAATTTATAACTAGCGACGTACCCACGCTTTGCAGCAGGCACATTTGTAAGTTCTTAATGATATTTAGAAAATACGGTATATACTACATACTATATAAAATTACTTTAAAAAGTCGAATAGAAATATCAACTTTCGTATAGTTATTCAACATATATTTATATTTCGACATCAAATTTTAAAATATAAGTATTTTTTGGAGCAAAATAGTAGAATTCGTAATATGCTTTTTTTTTAGGTCGTTTTGTCCAAAAGATATATTTTCTCTTTTTATGTTTTTTGCTTCTAATTCTTTTAAGTATTTTAGGTCATTACGTCCAATCTATGCAAGCAATGTCAAGAATTGAGAAATTATAATTAAATAGAAGTAGTTATTTTAATTCATAGTATTTTTCTTGATTGATTTTCTAATATTTTTCTAGAATTTGGAAACATATACTTATTCCAATAAGAAATTTCTAACTTTAGCAAAATTAAGTACCAAATAGTCCTAAAAAATATAAAAAATATTGGAGAAAGTAGAGAGAATCCTTCTAAAATTAGGATACCTGTAGCTATATTAGTTTAGACCCAACTTACCTATATTGGTGCATGAACCTCCAACGCCTGATCTATGGAATATTTTCTTTACCTCTTCTCCTCCTTTTCTTGTCTCGGGCGGGAAGATAAAGAGAGAGTGAGAGAGAATGAGAGTAGGTGTGCATTGTGCGAAGCCAAGGAAGGGTCCACATACATAAGCCCATGGGAATCCATGCAAATGGACACATGTTATGCACATGTCAACATGACCTCATTAAGCCCATGTATGTTGACGCATATATGTATATGTGTCGAGAAACCTTGGACTTTTTATTCTAAATAACCCTCCGAAATATTGTAATTAACTAAATAACCTTACAAAACAAATATTTGTCGAAATAACCCTCGTTTTGCCAAGTCAGCATGAGAGTGGAATTTTAATGATTCACCGTCTTCATAATATCCTACTAAGGTGGTAAATCGTTAACCGCCTTTTTAAAGATTATTTGTTAGGCTGTTAAGATTGTATGTAATTTGTTGAAAATTTTATATGGTTGTTTGGATTATATATGGGAAATTGAAAAATATGATTGGTTGAAATTTTTATATGGTTGTTAGGATTATATATGGAGAATAGAAAAAAGTGAGGTTGTTAGGATTATATGTGGATTATTAGAGTTTTTTTAATTGTTAGGATTGTGTGGATAGATTATTATGATTTTTTAGATTGTTAAGATTGTATTAATTTGTTGAAATTTTTATGTGGGTGTTAGGATATATATGAAAAATAGAAAGAAATAGGAACATATATTAAGGAAAAGACGGTGAATCATTCACCGCTTTTGTGAAAAATTAGAAGGCGGTGAATCATTCACCGTCTTTATGAAGGTGGTGAATGATTCACCGCCTTTAAGAGAAAATTCTACCCTGGTGCCTAGTTGGCAAAAAAAGGGTTAGTTTGCAAAAAAAAAAATTAGAGGGTTATTTATCCAAATATGAATTTTTATAAGGTTATTTCGACAAAAAGTCCAGAAACCTTATTAGATCCTTGCATCTTGTCATATGAATAGGTATCTGACAAAGAGAGAGAGTTTTAAATATGTCAATTTGAGCTCACATAGACTCATTGAATATATACATATGTATATAGAATTAGGCTAGATTGCTTCTAATAGCACCAAATCATTGGTGCTATTAGGTTTTCGGCCCTTAGGTAGGATGATAGTGGTACCCTAGGGTTGAGTGGGTGGTTGGTTGAATAGTATGATCTAACGGATGAAAATGATCAAAGGGGTAAATCTAACGGTAGAAAACTTGGTAGCACCAAGTGCTTGGTGCTATTAGAAGCACCACAGCCGGACTCTATATATATATATAGAGAGAGAGAGAGAGTCCGGCTACTATACTATCGATAGCACCAATCTCTTGGTGCTATCGAGTTTTCTATTATTACCCCTTTGACCATTTCCACCCATTAGATCATGCTATTCAACCAACTACCCACTCAACCCTAGGAGACCATTATCATCCTAACCGTACATCCCACCATCCAAGGGCCGAAAACCTAATAGCATCAATGACTCGGTGCTATTCATAGTATAGTAGCCTAATTTTTTATATATATATATATATATATATATATATATAATTAAACTCCTATGCTTTTAAAAGTACCAAGTCATTGGTACTTACAAATGCTTTAGATCATGTTTAATGGTATGGATCGTCAATTCGGAAGCTCCATCATCGCAAACGTCTTATGAGTTTCGTACTCATCATAGCATAGTAGTCATACTGTATAATATATGTGTATATATATATATATAGAGAGAGAGAGAGTTGAGCTAGAATACTATCGATAGCAAATGGGCTCTATTGCTACCGATTTGGTTTCATTGATAGAGCTTCCGAATCAACGATCGGCACCATTGAGCATGATCTAGACCACTAGAAATATTTAAAAATCAAATTTCATGTTTTTTTCGATATTGTAATCTTGTGTATCAAGTAGAGATAAAAATGAATGGCTAAAAATAAATATCGTTAAAAAAGTGATGATAGGATTCTTATAATCGAAATCAGGAGTATAGATCTTGTTTTAAATAGTTTAAAGAATTTTCTTACCAAAACTCAATTGATTTAGATTTCTTTACACCGTTAAACGAGCAAACGCCTAATAGCGACCATTAAAATTACAATTTTTACAATCCTTTGATCATTAGAATAATGATGACGAAATGATTTGTAATTTGATTTCTAGATACTTTAAGTGGTATAGATCATGTTCAATAGGATCGATCGTCAATTTGGAGGCTCCATCATAAAAAATAATCGGTAGCAACGGAGCTCGTTTGCTACCGATAGTATTCTGACCCAACTCTATATATATATTATATATAACCAAGGTTTAAAGTGCCGTGGCACGGGGGCGTGCCGCTCCGTCCCTGGCACAGTACGGCACGGGCACGCTTCTGTGCCGACACGTGGTACGCTTGCGTGCCGATGGATACGCATGACCTTCTACTGGCACGCTTTGGCACGGACTTATTTCAATTTTTTTGGTTCCAATAAGCTCTTATAATGTTATTTTGAAAGATTTAATCAAATAATTATGAATATTTGCTATGTATAGCTTACTATACTCATCAATTAACATACTTCTAAGCTTTTTTGTATGTAAAGTACAACTATACCTGATGCAGAATAGAAATTTTTACAAGTTAGAATTTTTAAAATGCAAAAATATATTTCTTTCTTTCTTTCTTTTGACCATATTACAGTCTTTATTTTATAAAATACAAAAAAATAATTTTAAATTATTTTAAAAATTAATTAAAAAAATTATTTTTTAATTATTTTTTTCAAAAAATATTAGATCTATCAAAAAACCTAAGCAATAAATTATATGACAAATAAATGAAATAAATTTAAGTATCAATTGATTTAATTTAGTTTTTAATTTATCAATATTTTTAATCTTCTAACGTAAAAATAAAAATAAAATTTTTATGCTTGATGTGCCTCAAAATTTGTTTAATTGAGTTCGATTTTGTTCCCTTAATTCGTAAAAATTTTCGCGGTGCGACAAATTTTGATAAAATAATTTTGTTCCCTTAATTCGATTTGTAATGTTTTTTAGGGATGTGAGGTACTCGGATGTTTCTTGGTTTCCCAAAGAACAAAACAAAAAGGAAAAAAAAAGCAAAAAGCAAAAAAAAACAAAAACAAAAAAAGCAAAAAAAGCAAAAAAAGGGTTGTGTGTGTGTGGGGGGGGGGGGGGGGGGGGGGGGGGGGAGCAAGCAACAGAAAAAGCAAGAGAAGGAAAAAAAAAAAAATCAGCGGCACGGGCGACACGGTTGCCGTGCCGCTTTGTCTCGAGCGGCACGGGCGCCCGTGCCGCGAGACAGGGGGGGTCCGAGACCCCCCGTGTACCGTGCCCCGTACGTGCAGTGCCGGCCGGCACTTTAAACCTTGTATATAACATCGAAAACGACTTATGAGCAAGAAGGCGATCGTACTCATAATACTATAGTAGCAGGACTATATATATATATAGTAAAATTAAAAAATAACTGAATATTTATGATGTCATGCTGGCGTCAGTGGTTCGACCCAATAACATTTACGGGTCGCTGTTTGACCCCTTTTTAGAACATTAGTTATTAGTACTAATGTGCTAGCCATGCATAAGAGTCTCACACTCTCCTACATTATCCAATATGGGACTATGGGGTGTTACACCTTTTATTTTTCCTTATGAGAAATTATAGGATTAGATGCATTTAGATATTCTGGCTTGATTTCTATATTCTAGTTTATAAAGAGTCCCCATAATCTGCTAAAATATGTGCTACAAGTTTTAAACTAGACCAGCAAGTAGATGAGTTCTAATGGTATTCTGTATTATCACACTTCCAAGTGGTTTGGCCACTTGGCATCTACGAATGAAGATATCATTTCTATGGACTTCAACTGAATTTTCTTTAGAAGATAACCTCAAAATGGTTGTATTAAATATTATCAAACAAAGGCATGTTTAGTTGCTTATTAATTGGAGCATGTTCGAGAAAAAAAGGCCTTATCTTTATGCTGATCTTTTCTAATTTAGACGTTGTCATTGTTATTGATCTTCCCATATAAGCTTTGTTTGTCATTGTGATTGATCTTTCCATATAAGCTCTGTTTCATTTTATCAGTTTTTTTTTACTTGTAGCAAATTCTTTTAAATATTTCCTTCTGTAGTATGTGGTAAGCCATTCTCATGTGCTCTATGCATCTATCTCCATCCATAACAATTTATTTGACAAATCTTATCTCTTCCAGAGGCTAATAGAACAAAATTTTGTTACAAGATAGTGCAAGATTACTTATAAAATGGAATTCATGGTTTATTGTTTGTGTTAAGATTTTTAGATTGAATAAACTAAATCGCTATTGTTTAAGCAGAATTCTTAGTAGTTTGCAGTTTTCTTTAGTTTTTGGAACATGCAAATCACTCTCATATTTGATACCCTTACAGAGCTTATTTCTGACCTATGACCCAGATAAGGATTTACCAAGTACCAAACAGAGTAGCAAATTGTAGGATCATTTTTGGCCGAATAAGTTTGGGCCAACAGTGTTCAGATTTGGATTAATATATTTACAAACTATATTCTCTACCTAGTAATAAGCTGAAGTTGCTCAGTTTTCTGATGCTATAATCTGCTACATCCATATTCCCTTGAGGAGAGAGCGACTCCTGTCTCCCACAAATTCGTATTTAACTAATTTCTTTCTTTGCAGAGCAAAGCCGATGCTTTCGAGTACGCTGACCAAGTATTGGAGAAATGGTATCCCACAGTTGAAGAAGGGAACAATAAAGGAATAGTTGTGCTGGTTACTAGTCAGAAAGAAGGTGCAATCACAGGGGGGCCTGCATTCGTCCAGGCTGTCGGAGACTCAGTTTTAGATGCTGCGGTATCTGAGAACCTTCCAGGTTAGCATTTGTTTTATTTATCATACTAAATAACAAAAATGTAAGTTGAGCTGAGCTACAAATTAGGAAAGGAAGCTCATTCCCTTTAGATCTGGCACGCGCTAAGAATACCAAGTTGATTCTCAATTCTAGAAGTAACTTCAAAAGTCATCTTTCTCATAATATGATGTAGTTGCTGCTAATGCCTCTGTTTATTTTACTTAAATCAATGCTCGAAGAAGATTATTGCATGGCAAATTAAAGAACAGCTGCTTTATTTATCTCATGCAAGGACCATTAGTTCTGAGAGTCATAGGTTTACTGTTCTTAATTATAACTTCAAGATATGACTTATATATCTGATCTATTTTATGATAAGAGCAGAAAATAAATAATATGTGCAGATGCAATACTCATCTTTTTGAGAAAAACGGATGTTTCATATGGTGTTAGAGTAGGAAGTCCTCAGTTTTAATATTTCAAGGCTATAGACATCCAGTCTTATTTAATTTCCTCTCATTTGCTTTATATGCACATGATGGCCTTATAGCCATAATCTGCCCAGACATGCGGGCGAGGGTTAAAGTATAAATAGTTAAGACATTGTTATCTACAAGCTTAAGCAATTAGAGGAAAAAATAATAATAACTCGGTAAAAACGTATGGAACTTTCCTGAACTATGGACCATTTAGATTTGGCTAACCAACCTTTTAAAATTTTGATTTTACTACCTAATTTTTTGATTTGTTTGATTTCAGTCAGACAATGGCACTTTGACTTCAAAATTTGAATGCGTCGTTTATCTTTACATGTCTAGTTAATATATTTTATGCAATTCTCGCAACTATAAGTTCATGAAAGTAAATAATTAGCTTAAATTTTGAAGTTAAAGCGCCGTTGCCTGGCTCAAATCAAATAAATTGAAAAGATCGATAGTAAAATCAAAATTTTGAAAGGCTGGATAGCTAAATCGAAATGGTCCATAGTTTAGATAAGTTCCATACATTTTTACCTAATAACTTCACAAGGAACTGTAGCTAAAGGCACCAGTTGCTGATTATGAGATGCGAAAGCTTGTATTAGAAAATGACAATACTGCTTAAACATGTAACGACCCAATCCGCTAGCAATAATAACTCGTTGAGCCCAAACCACTGGCCCAAAATACTTAAGCCGAGTTGTTATAATTATTAGGATGCATGGCCTCTTATATTCCAATCAGAATCGTTTTTCTTATCCGATATGAGACTATTCTTTTATCTGATAGGGCAACTCAGAAAAAACCTCAAAATTTTATGTGACGGACCAAAATTTACTAGTTGAATTTTTTATTTAATTTTGATTCTTTCAAGTTAACTTTAATTTTATTTATTCTTCTTAGAGTGAGACACTCTTCTTATACGTATAGAGTTAGGTGTGTCAGTAACATAGTTGTTATTGGCAGCTATCTAGGTATTGGGACGACCTTGCTGGCGTACGCGAGGTTTGCATAGATAAGCTGGTCAATGGGCCAAAAAAGTTATATTGTAAATTGTAAAATATGTTACCGCATACATCTTGGCCATAGAAGGCTATCTAGAATAGATTAAGAATGTGAAATCATCAATTCATATCACCTGTGTCAGCCGACAAAGAAGACTGATGCTGCTCCAGCATGATTTCTAGAGTGATGAAATGGTTGAGCAGTGTTTAAGCGTGTCGTGGTCTGTGTCCATGTCCGTGGAACCTAGGCTAGAAGTTATGATTTTTTGCATATATTTTGATTTTTTATGGATCATACTCAAATATATCAAAACTGCAAGGCTTCAGTATTGCACACATTAAGATACTTAATACTTCATTGAGATATTAAGATACTTAACACTTCATCTTCTGGTTCATGTTTGCAGTGTTAGCCACTGAGGAGAAGTACAACGAGGCACTGTACAGCACTGCCAAACGCCTGGTTGCGGCAATTGATGGGCTCCCAGATCCTGGTGGACCAAAATTTCAGGACAACAAGCGTGAATCCAACTTCAAAAGCAGGGAGGAGACTGACGAAAAGCGGGGGCAATTCACCCTTGTTGTCGGTGGTCTTCTAGTGATTGCATTTGTTGTTCCGATGGCTCAGTACTATGCCTATGTTTCTAAGAAGTAGGTTGCAATTATTGTGTAGCTTTCACTGAGAAATCCTAGTTGCGACAAACTATCCATTCATGGATTGAGAAGTACAGGCGACGCCAAACTGATAGCAAAAAAGCATCGAGTTCCCCAGATTTTTGTTATTTTTTTTCCCCTAATTTCTCTGTATTGAAGAAGGGTTATTGTGTGTATAAACTTTGTTCAATGTAAGTGTCATTGCTGTTCTATCATAAGCATGGCTTCATAATGTCGTTAAGCACGCATAAGGTAATTCTTCCCCGGCTCCTGTAATGGTTTTTGAGAGACTGGCAGATGACACGAGGGGCATCTGCATTTGGCTTAAAATCATATTGGCAGAAAATTACTGTGTACTGCAGCTTGTATAATATTATTATTTACATTCAATGATTAGATACATCAACATAGCAGGTTCAGTTAGGAAATTGAGGAAAGAATGTGACCCAGTCGTTAGAACTTCGGCTTCAACAGAAAAGGCATCTTGTCAGAGAATGGAGGATCGGAATACTTTCCGGTGAGTATCTGTGATGAAACATGAAAATTCGCAGCCTCTGTGTAATGTATTCCATCCCAATTGACATATTCTGTGCTATCGTCGCATCCTTTTGCTGTCAAAGGACTCCCATTGATAACTTTGGTTTGCCCACAACGGATTCGACTGTCATAATTCAGTGCTCCTCCACCATATCCACAGCATGCTGTTATGGGATATTCAAATCCTGCACAAAATATTGATGAATTGTGTTCCAGTGTCATGTTTTAACATGCGCATTAATGAATAACAAATAATTTTCTTACCATATCGAGAATAATTTGCAATCAGATCATACTTTATCGAGTAGATATCAACGTAAGTGATGTTTGCATCTGTGTATTGACCCTGCAATTTTGTACAAAGTGCATGGAGCTGCAAGTTGAAAAGCTTAGCTGCGCGATTATGGGACGCAACACATCCGAGCTCGTCCAGCTTTGATGGATCTTTACCAAAAGCGGCTATGTTTTCCGGTAAGCACCCAAGGGGAGCAGTATTATGAATCCAGAATTTCCTTGCGCCGTTATCATATAACTTCTGAAAGAGAGAATATTAGGTCAGAGTAGAAACCCATGAACTAATCAACTCAATTAACAGTAAACAGCATCAGAATATAAGTAGACAAAGTAAGAACACTAAAAGCCAACTTGAATAGCTAGAAGAGATTCTACAAAATGATTAGCCAACTGCTCAAGAAAATTTGGCTTCTATTGAACCAAAACACATATTACTTTTGTGAAAAAGAAAATTGATGCTTTATTAGTTTAAAAGCTTCATAAAGATTTTTTCTTTTCTTTTCTTTTCTTTTCATTTTTTTTCCTTTTTTCCTTTTTTTTTTCTTTTTACACATGATGAAGCATGCAATTAAACCTTTAACAGGTTATTATGTAAAGGGCATCCAAAGTGGAAGTCACGAAACCTTGAGTCCAGTTTCAAATTCCAATAGAATTGTTGGAATAGAGGCAATAACTTGGTCCTCCTTTTTGTAGTAGAATGCACCAGCAAGGTCATTTTGGCCTACATCAAACGTGTAGAGTCCCTCACCGAAGAAATCCACTTGAGGAATATATTTCTTGTATTTGTTCCCTGCAATGAAGCAAGAAGGAAACCGAAAGTTTAGTTGCACAATCATTTGAATTAAATCAGAACTTATAAGCTACAAGCTGCTTGAAGCCTCAGCCATTGCACGGGATCTGTTTTAGTCTTAAAATTTTCCATGATATGTTCGGGCAATTTCAAAAAGTGGCCTTTTTTTTTGGTATCTGTTATAAAAGTTCACCACGTCCTTACAATGTACAAATTCAAAACTGAAACGTGTGGTACTACGGATTAGTAGTGTAACATGTTATTTCTTTTCTGGATAAGGACATGATGCCGCTAACGCCATAGATGCAGCTAATTTGTACATGTCTATTCTTAACTCATTAAAACAGTAGAAGATAGTAAAGGCGATTTTAAGTCAAAAAGCAGAAGTCCAAAGAATACGTGACACAGGATAATTATACTAAATTTGAATCACAATGTGCAATGAAATGAATGCTACAATGCCAATACAACTAACCCCACTCAATCCTGCTATTGAAAAATCCAGCGCAGCAGAATTCACTGAATTGCCCCATTACCACAATACCCTTAATTAGCTATCGAGCTAGATATGTCTTAACCCCAGAAAACTTTTCTATCCAGTTTTAGAGATATCGACAAGAGTTCCCCACATCCTACTAACATTTATAGGGTTAATTGCACTATTCGTCCCTAACCTTTACCTATTTTTATTTTGGTCCATAACGCTATTTTTTTGGCTATTAGATCCCTAACTTTTATAATCTGTTTCAGTTAGGTTCTAACCATCAAAATTCTTGTTAATTTTTGACACATCAAACCCAATAAAGCCCTGTCTACTCATATAGATCACGGTCATGGTCCAATGGCCCCCGGTAAATCTCGGCACTAATTTTTCAAGCTTCTAGAAAAGTTTGGTGGCACTCCCTGCTCAACATCAAGGACGCCGAATACTCCAAAAGTGGTAGTAGGCGTCGTATGCGAGGTCAAGGTGATCGCAGGCTCACAAGACGACATTGAGGGTGATGAAATGGGCTTAATGCTATGGGCGCGCGTATAGAAGACAGTTAGGGACTTAAGTGAAAAAAGGGGAAAAGGTTAAGTATCTGACTGCAAAACATAAAAAGTTGGGGACCAAAATAAAAAGCTGGGTAAAGGTTAGCGACCAATGGTGCAATTAACCCAACATTTTTATATAGAACTACCCTGTCCTATACTTTTCTTCTAGGTTTGGAAACTCATGAATTTCTATTCTTGTTAATGCTGCATGGCAACTATTATGGAGACAGAGAGTTTGAAGTTACAAAAGAGTAGGAACTAGAAGTATCCAAAGAGGAGCCAAAGCTAAATTATAAAAATGATTCAATGAATTCGAGTGTAAAACTAGCTTCCGTACTATGGTTATCTTGGTTCATTTAAGGTTTTCCTAAAGTGTCTCTGTGATAATTATACCCGGCGGATCTCTAATTTGATTTAGGTTCTAGTTGCTTGTTTGGTCATTTTCTTGAGTTACCCTAAGGGTGTAACGTGGGCCACCCCGGACCGGCACGTTCTACATTAACTTGGGCCAAAACGAGCTGGGGGATAGCCCGGCCCGGCACGACTCTAAATCCGGACCGTGTCATGTTCGTCGGAATTCCCGACCCTGCAGCCAAACATGAGCTAGGTCGTGCCTGGTCAGGCCCCTACTAGCCCTTCAAATTTTTTTATTTTTTTATTTTTTTAATTTATAAAATTTTAAAATAGATTGAAAAAACTAAAATGCCCTCTACATTCAGCAAAATTTGAATGTTGGAGGGGTCTTCAGATCTAAAAATTGAAATTCGATTTTTTCTTTTTTTTTCCTTGAGGGAGTGCAATTTTTGACTCTTGTGAACTTCGGCTGCCCCCTCCCCCCGGAACCCAATCCCAAGGTGTCCATGGGAGGAGGCTTTTTTATAAATCTTGTAAATTCTTTTATTTTATTTTTAAATTTTTAATATTAATATCATAAAATATATAATTATTTATTTCAAAATTTTTGGATAATTTTTTTGAATAATTTTAATTATATTTACAAAAAAAACAAGGTATAGAAAGGAAAAGAAAAAAAGGAAGGTTGTCGGGCCGGCCCCTTTTGGGGCACGGCTTGGTGAACGGGCCGAGGTGACCGGCCTAACACAGTGATGCAGAACAGGCTTGAGCCAATGTTGATCGAGTTAAACCGATTAGATCATCATTTTTTTTAGCTTAGATTATATTAGTTGGGCATATCTTTTAGTTAGTTATGAGGATTTTTAACTATCCTCTTATTTGGTTTTATCTCTATTTGTTTTTAAATTTATATTGTTTAGTTAATATCTAGATAAGGTTGTTTTAGTTAGGATAAGATCAAATCTGAAGTTGGTTATGTGTATCTAAGGCTAAAGATATTATAAATAAGGTATAGATCTTCATTGCATGAAGAAGACAATGATATTAATAAATTAACAAAGATGATTCGGAGCTTTGGTGCACGAGCAATCTTTCTTCCTTCGCGAATGCGTCGCCCTGGAGTGAGTCCAGTCCCGAAGTGAGTTCGGTTTAGGAGTGAGTCCTGATTATCATTTCTATTAATTCTTTTCCTATTTTTTTGAATTTTCTATTTTCTTTAATTTTAATATTTTTTAATTTCGAAAATTTTTAAAAAATATTTCAAATATTTTTTAAAATTTAAAAAAAAAACTTTCAAAATTATAAATCATATTTTGGAGCCCTCTAAAACGTAGGACCCTATATCCTGTCCTGCATCAGTTTTGGTATCAGAGCTTAGGCTATTTGACGGTTCTGTTTCGTCAAAAATTTTGGGCTTGTGGAAGAAAACGGGGTGAGAATTTAAAAAAAAAAAGTGAGAAAAAGTATTATAAAAAAAAAAGAGTTGAGTGAAAAAAAATGAAAAAAAAGTGTGGAGGAAAAAAAAAGGAGAGAGAGTAAAAAAAAAAAATTATGGATGCAAAAGAATGTCTTAAAAAAAAATTTCAAAAGTATGGAAGAAGAAAAGAAATTCATATTGAGTCATTGAAAGAAATATGTGAGATGACAACAGTCGAGTTTGATGAATAGTTGTACGATCAGAGGTCATATTTTGAAAGGAAAAAAAATGATATTCGGATGGAAATACTAGATGACTTGAGATGGTGGTATAGACAAAGACAAATATCTCATCTTAATTTTAACATAATATTTTTGGAGGAAGAAGAAAGAAGGTTGAAAGATATTGAAGATGGTGCTAAAATTGCTGAAAATGATTTTCGATGGATGGGTCAGGTTAGAGATGAATATCGATGGATCCAACTAAAAGTTCAACTGGAGACCCTAATTGCTCAACAGAGTACGCTACCTATAGCACGGTTGGTAGTCGACAATTCTAATCTAGTTCCATCCGCGCCATCCTATGGCAACAAAGTTCCAGATGTGGTCGAGCCCGAGCTAGATTTGGAAAATCTCGAGTTAAAGCATGAAATCAAGGTAGATGAACGTGTTGAAGACGAAAGGTTACAGATGGAGTTACCCTCATTGCTCCAGCAGTTTGAGTCTTCCATACCAAAGCTTCAGATTGCAACGAACCAGCTTTCTCATTGATATCAAATCTTATGAAGTCTCGTGAACTTATCAGCCGTTCTTCCTACATCGATACTAAGCAGGAAACTCTGATGATACAGGTTGTTCGACATGCAGGCATTGGATTACATCATTTCATTTTGCATACTTGGCTGTTTTCTATCACCTTGCAAATCCAACTAATCTCGAGGACGAGATCCTGCGCAGCGGAAGCGAATGATGCAGAACAGGCTTGAGCAATGTTGATCGGGTTAAACCGATTAAATCATCATTTTTTTTTAGCGTAGATTATATTAGTTGGGCATATCTTTTAGTTAGTTATGAAGATTTTTAACTATCCTCTTATTTGGTTTTATCTCTATTTGTTTTTAAATTTATATTGTTTAGTTAATATCTAGATAAGGTTGTTTTAGTTAGGGTAAGATCAAATCTGAAGTTGGTTATGTGTATCTAAGGCTAAGGATATTATAAATAAGGTATAGATCTTCATTGTATGAAGAAGACAATGATATTAATAAATTAACAAAGATGATTCGGAGCTTTGGTGCACGAGCAATCTTTCTTCCTTCGCGAATGCGTCGCCCTGGAGTGAGTCCAGTCCCAAAGTGAGTTCGGTTCAAGAGTGAGTCCTGATTATCATTTCTATTATTTTCTTTTCCTATTTTTTTGAATTTTCTATTTTCTTTAATTTTAATATTTTTTAATTTCGAAATTTTTTAAAAAATATTTCAAATATTTTTTAAAATTTAAAAAAAAACTTTCAAAATTATAAATCATATTTTGGAGCCCTCTAAAACGTAGGACCTATATCCTGTCCTGCATCACACAGCCTGCAGGATCGGGCCGGGCCAACACGGGTCTATAGTACCCATGCCGTGCCTCAGGCTGCCTATAACCGTGCACGGCTTGGCGACCCGAGGCACGACCTTTAGTCATGCCGAGTCTTACATCCCAACGTTAACCTTTGCTCATTACTTCGATTAGAGTAGACTTCTACTCCTTATAATTTCTCAACAAACAAAAAGATTCTTCCAAATAACAAGCATTCTAGAAGCTGCTACAATTGTTGTGTATTGGATTTATAGTAACTGAAACAATTTTCCTTGCTGCATTCTTATCATATTTGCACCTTTTACATTCCACATATCACGGGTGTACTTTTTCCTGTTACTTGGGATACTAGAATGCATTTCTCTAAACCTGAAAATTTTAGACTGTATTTACGCATACTATATATGATTCTTTAAGGTTCTGAAGAATTATTGCTAGTTTATTACTCAATGTTTAAATTGTAATTAAATTGTAATGCTGAAATCACATCACTGTGCTAAATTATGCTGGAAAAAAAAAGAAGCTAATTTACCTCATTTTGGATATGTTTCTCGTTGGAAACCTTAGCATGAATTTTGTTGTTGGCGAACCTCTAATTTAAATACATTCTCTAAATTTGTTCAATCATGACTTAGATATTTCACAATTACTTCTAGCACCATGTTTTCAAATCATATGATATTTTTTGTACCAACATGACATTAACAACTCCCAAATCTGCACTCTATCTTACTTATTAAAACCTTCGGACCTACTTGGGCACGACGGATTAATTTGGGAATCATGCATCATAATGCACCCCAAATCAACTTGTACCATGTCAACTTTGAAACATGAAATCTTAGGAAAACTCGACATTATAAGATTGTTTGATTCATACATGTCTTGGGCCTGCTACTTTTCTAATTTCCTTAATTAGGCTTGGTTGGGACTTGATTAAAGATTAAAGATGTAGAAAATTGAAAAATAGTAAGCAAAATTCTTGGCCCGATTTCGGCATAAACCCGTAAAGATAGTGCTCGGTGGGAAGCCATGACGGTAACGGATTTGAACCACCATAGATGGTGCTTGGTGGGAAGCTATGAGAGTGTTGGATTTGAACCACTGAAGATCATGGTAAGAAGTTACAAAAGTGTCGGACTTGGACCACGTGTAACACCCCATACCTTTGTATCTTTTGTTTTGACCCCTATTCTTTTGAAATTTGGACCTTTTCGTAAATATTATTAGTTAAAGGACTTGGCGGCATATTGTGCCAATTTAATCCCTAATTTCAATTCCCATTCTACATCTATTCGTATCACAACCACCCACCTCTCATTCTCTCTCTTCTCCTCGCATCCGTACGGTCTCCCCCGCATGCTCCGCACGCGCGCACAACGCCGTTCAATCACCGTCGTCGCCGCCTTCATCCGTGGCCGCCGCCACCGCAATCTTCATCTATTGGCATTTTTGGTTCGCCGTTGACGGCATCTTGTCATCGTCGTTTTCGTTTTTGAAGAGGTTCTTTTCCTCTCATCTCTTTATCTCTTTTACTCAAATCTTGAGAACATCCAACCTCTTTGTTCATGGTTATGTTATTATTTTTGATTACTTATCTCTTGATGATTGAAATTTGATAATCTGTTCTGTAAATTAGTAACTGGATAATTTTTAAATTATAATGTCTCTTGGTATTCTGCTATGCTAATGTTGGCCATGTCGACGTGTATTCTGTTATAGAAGCTAGTTTCGTCTCTGTATTGCGCCTTCGGATGCCTGCGCCTGTTCGCGCCTCTGTTCTGTATTGCGCCTTCGGATGCCTGCGCCTTCGGATGCCTGCGCCTGTCCGCGCCTCTGTTCTGTATTTGCGCTTTCAAGCGCCTCTGTTCTGTATATGCACCTCCGGGTACCTCTGTTCTGTTTTGGGCCTATGGGTGCCTCTGGATCCCGCCAACGGATCACACTATATAGTTAATTACCGGAGACTTAATTTTTATTTCGTTTATTTACTGAAAGAGAAAATATTTTGTAAATTTATAGTTCCTATTTGATCTGAATTTTAAATTCTGATAATCTCTGTTTTCTGAAATTTTGCAAATTAAAAACCACTCGCTTAAATTAAATTTTTGAATGAAAATTTACTTCAGAGCTTTTGTTATTTATTTATTTGTATGCTTAATCCGACTAATGTGGTGTATGGTTTGCTTAACCCAGGTACCGAGACTGATTTGCCGGGCAGGGGCGGGACCGAGTGAATGTTAGATGTAGTTACTATTTGAATTTAGTTTCTTTTGTTTTTATGTCTGGTAGAGTTAAATGTGAATATTTGAACTTCGTAAACTATCATTTGGTTATCAGCTTCTGTTTCGATATTTCTTCGTACCCCGCATTTATGTTATTTATGGTATCCGGTGGACCGAATTTTCTTTTGTGTTTCGTAGTAAACTTTAGTTTTATATATGTGAGAATCCATTTTGATTCTAGTTGAAATTCAATTGTTAGTCTCATCTTTTGATTCTTTAGATTTAGTGAAAATTTTATGATCATCATTTTGCCTGTTTTCTGTCTAGCTCTGTAGCCTTGCATATTTGCTAATTTAGCAGGTATGCGGCGTCTGTTACGCCTCGGGTTTGGGGCGTGACACCACGAGACACCTCGATGGCGGTATTTGACTTGAGGGCACACTTGATCATCACTACCTTCATTGGTTTCACCCCTCTTTGGACAAAAGTTACAAAGACACACCAATGACATGAAGTAATGCGTCCGCTGTCAATTTGGTGTAGGCATGTAGCTACCTTGTGTTTTGATAGTGCAAAGTTTTATATGGTCTCCTTTAACAATAAAAATAAATATAGGATAGATAAATGACCTAACTGGACTTCACTATTCAGCAGATTTCTGGGAATGCTAGATCTTTATTTAATAATGAATTCTTTGGGCATATTGATGCATATATAAAATAATATTTTTATTAACCTGCTTGATTAAAAAGTACCTTTGCAGAATAGTTTTCCTTTTCTCTGGGATCGTTACACTCACTACAACCACGCTACAGAGAGGTAGATTTGGAATTGGATATGCTCTTGACCGACTAGAAGACTTTAGACACAGAATTATAATCTAAGCTATACAAACGTAGCAATAGAAGCCTCATCATTCAATTTCTAGATCAAGGTTTCAAGGATCGAGCGTGCCACTTGATACTTGTCGTGTTGTACCGTGCCCTTTATTTTGGGGGTACAAAGAGGTTACCAGGGGCCTCGCGCCTACCGCAGTAACCCAAGAAATACGGACAAGACAGCGTGATACCACATGGGGTATTACAGTATGTACGTACCGCATGCCCGTGAATCACGTGCATAGCTTTTCTAAAAACAAAATTTTCTTTCTATTATTACACCTATCTTTCCACTTTATCTCCTTCCTATTCTCTTCTACTTTCGATTCTTAATAGAGACTTAGAGAGAATGCAAACAAATACAAAAATCTCTTTCCTCTCTTTTATTTCTTTATTTCCTTTTCCTCTCATTTTTCTTTCTTTATTTGCTCTTCCCATCCTATCTCTCTCATTTCTTCTTTTCTACCTTAAGATATTTCTTTTTCTCTTTTCTAAGAGATTATTAGAGACTAAGAGACATCAAAATTTTGGATCTACTTATAAGGTAAGGCAAAATATTCATAAATCAAAACTTTCCTTCATAGATTTTAAAGTTTCTATTGAGAACATGAACTTTGTAAATTTTTATTTATAATTTATAAAAAAATCTGAAAATAAATAAAAATGTTGAAGTTATAATGTCTAAATCTACTTAATCTTGCCATTATTATAGTCTATTCTTGAATTTTCTTGGATAAAATGTCGTACTTTTGCATGAGATTTTCAAAAAAAAAAAAAAGATTTGCCCAATTTTGTATATATATAACTTTCAAAATTTCAAAAATAGAAAGATAAATTGAAGATATTATTCTCTCATGCCATTTGATTACTATCTGAAAACTTTTATAATAACATTAGAAGATCTTATCGGGACGAAAATATCTAAAATAAGCCTGTGCCAAAACTTGCCATTAGGAGGCCTTGTTTCCCCATCATCACGCAAGCGTGCTACATGTTGGCAGGAAATCGTGCCCGTGTCGTACCATGCCAGTTACCTAGCGGCACACACCCGTGCCGTAGCATTTTAATCCTTGTTCTAGGTAATTTCATATTGCATCATACTAACATTCTTTGATAACCCATATCTAGTTTCAGCTTTAGCCTATAAAGATAGCTTAGTTTGTCACATAAATTATTCGCCTATATTTATTTTGATCTACAAACATAGCTTAGTTTTAGTTAAACAACTTTAGCCTGAATAATCGTCACACAAGCATATTTTTGACATGCAACATAGGTAACAAGCACGAAAAATTGTGGTTCTAGATTCCTAAATAGGGGACAATTTAGACAATGTGAAAATGGGATAGCAAAAAGTTCTATTTTTCAGCCTCAGCACTTTCAAAAGTATTATATCTAATACATACCACTTCACAACTTATGAGGCCACTAAATTTTGCGTACTAGAGTCTAACCTCTTTTGCTTACAGTAAATTAGATTCTAAAATTAGCTTGGCAAGAGAAATATACATACCTTTAGCTAGCAATTCAAGAACTCGATCCTTGAATCGAAGAAACTGAGCAATCTGAAGACCAAAGCCAAATGGGCTGACAGATGATGCTGTTGCAGGAAGTATGGTAGAACCAGCTACAGCAAAGTTTGAACCTTTTTGAAAACTAGGTGAACCAACAGAATCTAAATATGCATTGAGGAACGGCATATCCATGGCGTCCACTGCACAAAATAATTACAATTTCGATCAATACAATGTACTTTCCAGCATTCTAGCATCATGTACAAGAAACTAAAGTACAAGAATGTAAACTGCAAATAGGCGGTCAATATATCCTTACAAAGACAATCTCCAAACAGGGACATGGCAACAGTGCTCCGCTCCTATGTGGCAACACTAAAATATTACCTTTTTCTTTGTGACTGAGCAGGTACTCCACTATAGACAGTAGTGGTGATAGCGAAACATGCCCTATGCCTTTGTGCGCGAGCAGGTAGCACAACAGTTAATACAGAAAAATTTTCTCAACTTTTTACGTGAAAAACGTACACTTGTGAAGGGGCCAATTGGCACTCTTTAGGTTCTTTGTTTTTGCCTCGCCTGTTTCTCTTTGCGGTTGAGAGAACTTAAGGATTGACTTCTTTAATTTCTTATTGTTGGTTCATCTGTAAACTCCTCTTTCCCCCCCTAGAAGAAAGAACACATGCTATTGTGGTTCCGCTTTTCTTTTTATTCCTTCTTTTCATTCCTCAGGAAAAACCATTATTTACTGTTTGTGGAAATAGTTACGAAGTAATAAACCTCATTTCTAAGAGCTTATAACCTCAAAAGTTTTCAGGAAAAACGTAACCTAAAAACATAGACGAAATGCTAATTAGCTATCATAATGGCTTATTGGCCTAATGATGCAGGTATTCTACCGCTTCTAGAAAATGGTTACAATACAACCCAACATATTGTCAACATTAAATAGTCTGAAAACAGCTTAACCAAAATAGTACAACAGAAATTATTCCAACTTGGTATCAAATCCTAAAGATTCCTTATTAAAGTAACAACAAACTGTTGATTTTGAGGAAAACTAAAACTGTTTTCGTCTCTCCATCTAACCACCTAAGAGACAGGACCAGCAAATAGGCTTATCGTCGTTAAGACATTAATTCAAACAGTTGAGGAGCATATATTGGTAACAGCTTGCGTGAAAATGTCATTTCAGCAGCAACTGATCTCCTAACTAACACTCATGCAAAGGAAGACATCTCAACTCCCACTTAAAAGGGCCCACCAACAGAATTCCATCAAGGCGTTGTTTGGGAATATATTACTCAAACACACATCGTGAGTCTAAAAATCCGGAAGCACTTTGGAGCTCACTTTCTCGGATGCTTTGAAATGGTGGTTTGTGTGGCAATTCCCACCATCATTTTATAGCATTGGATGAGGAAGCTACAAAATATTTTCCAAATTGCTTTTGAATTTCTAGACGCAATGGAGAGTGCATTTGGGCAATCGATTCCCAAACTAGGTCCAAGGCGGCCTCTGTTTGGATGCACGAACATCTTATGCAGTTTATCCCTTTGATTTACTTAAGAAGCATGTAGTATCTGGTAGATGAGTAGCATGATCAAATGTCTAAAATAAATATCATATTCGACATTCATGTCATTATTTTGGAATGACATAAATCACCTCGTAGGTGAAATACGCTATCCTACTAAATCATAGATGTCAAGACCTTTTAAGAAAAGAAAAATCAAACTCCTAACTTTCAATTATACAAGAATAGTTATTATTGGATATCTTATTTCGACATCTAAAGAGGGACTCAATCTATTTTCTTCTGCTAAACACACTAGCTATATATATTCAATAACATCTTGAAGCAAGCTCCTCTTTCCAACAAAAACATAAAATAAAAATTAAAAAAATAGCAGGCAGAGAGTGCCCATCACTCAATTGCAACCAATACCAACCAATAGTTCAACTTATAGCGGAAAAATAAAAAATGTAAAGGTCGTTGAGCAAATGAATAAATACCCAGTTAATAGATAAGGTCAAAGATCTCCGCGGGTAGGACGAGAGAGAGAAAGTGAGAGAGAAGGAATTACAGAGGAAATCGATGATGAGCCGGCCATCGCAGAAGCGGCCGGCGGGTCTGCGGAAGTAGGTCTGCCCGTACGGGGGGCCGATGCTCTCGAGGCCGGCGGCAATGCGGGCGCCGGTGTCGGAGTTGGAGTCCCCGAAGTTGAAGACGGCCGGGCAATTAAAATCTACGGCGGCGATAGCCACGCAGCCCTTGTGCAGAAAGAGGATGATGATGATGATGTGAGAGGCGAGGCGGCGAGCAGGCTGAGAACGTGCTGCCATCGGAGCCGCCCGTTAGCTCTTTGCGGGAGGTAGGGATTTTATAAAATAAGAATGACGGGAGGTTGTTGGTGGCAAGAGAGGCCCAACAGCTGCAGCGCCTGGTTTTATTATTTTGTAAGTCACTTCAAGTGCATATTACAACGCTTAGAAAAGACGCAGAAGAAAACTTTTTAAAGCAATGTTGTACGTATATTCTTAAATTACGTATACATTTTGTACTATTTATTCGATAGTCCTTATTCACTAGTTATATTATTAATTTTTTTAACTAAAAGTTTCAAAGTTTTGGTAAACGCTAGGATATATGAGGTGTAAGTAGGGATGTCAATGGGTCGGATTTGGGTCGGGTTTTTCAAAATCCGAACCCGAACCCGACAATCAAACTGAAACCCGAACACGGACCCGAACCCGACGGGTTTTAAAAAACCATACACATGCCCGACCCGACAAAAAACCCGGTACCCGTACCCGAAACCCGAACCCGACGGTCGGGGGGAGAGGAAGGAGAGGAGGTCGGGGGACGGGCGAGGTGGGCAGCGAGGTCGGGGGAGGCGGAGACGCAGTCGACTCGACGATGGGCTTGAAGAGGAGAGGGCGGCCCGGCGGCAGAGGGGTAGAGGAAGAGGAGTTAGCAGGCGGCGGCGACGAGGGGGAGGAGGGGTGGGGGGCGACGAGGGGGAGGAGGGGTGGGGGGCGAGGAGGGGGAGGAGGTCGGGCCCGGGTTCGAACGGCGAGGTTGGCCGTGGGCGGCGAGGTCGGGGGGGGAGGCGGCTGGGGAGGAGAGAGAGGAAGTGGAGGGGGAGGCTGCGGGAAAGGAGAGGAAGTGGGAGCATCAGGGGAGGGGGGATTAGGTTTGAAATTTTGACCGTTGGATCTTGATCCAACGGCTAAAATACTATTAAATATTTTATATATTATATAAGTAACTAAATAATATATATATATATATATATATATATATATATATATATATATATATATATATATATATATATATATATATTGTTCGGGTTCGGGTTCGGGTTCGGGTCGGGTACATACAAATCCATACCCGTACCCATACCCGTCGGGTTTTTATTTTCAAAACCCATACCTGAATCCATATCCATTTAGTTCGGATAAACCCGCCCCATTCGGGTTCGGGTTCGGGTAATTTTTCGGGTACCCATACCCATTGACATCCCTAGGTGTAAGACTAAAAAGGATGTTAAAAAAAATTCCATCCAAGTATATTTTAACGCGTTGAAGAAAAGATATTAAATATAGACATTCTTATGTCAAAATTTGTTATGATAGTGTAGAAACTAATAAGCATAAAGTGTGATATAATAATTTATACTCTTATTTTTCTGAAGCTACAGAAATTTGAGCGACTCCGGTGAAGTACAAAATTTTGATGAAATATGTTGATGAAGTAATAAGAAACCTTATGAATGATTTCGATTGGCATGCATAGCAATTATAAATACTAGCATAGGGCTTGCGCTGTTACGACCTTTGTGTTGGCAAATTTCGTGGAGTCGTATGGAGTCTTGAAGGGTCGAAGAAGAAGACAGCATGTTCAAAGGCTCAAAAACTCATCCATAAAGCTCACGGCCCCCCAGGTACGTTTTAATATAGTTAATGGTGATTTACACATTTGATCTAAATGTTTGGAGACATTAGAATAGATTTTATTTGTTAAATTTTACAAAACGGGACATTTTCATGTTTCGGGGTCCGGATCCTAAGACAGGATCCCGAACCCGTAAGCCTCCCTGGCTGTCACGCAGGGAGGGTCCAAACCCTAGTGTAAGGTCCGGACTATGAAACGCCTGAAAGTTTTAAAGTCCGGATGTAAGGTCCGGACCCTGAACCCGTCGCGAGTTTTTGAAAACGTGTTTTTTTTCAATTCTACTCTGATTCTAATGTCTCCTAAACCTATAAATAAGATATAGGGGCTTCTCTAAACTGTGGCTAAGAGAGAATATCCTTAGTAAACCCTAAAAATTTGTTTCTGAGCTATTCGTTCATCTTTTCGAAAGTAAGTTTCTTTCTCTCTTACATCAATTTGATTCTTAATGTTTGAATCCTGATATTCTTTTGAGAATCAAGTTGATGATTACTTAGAAGGTCTTCTCTCATATCTTATGAGTATCTGGGTGTTGAAATCACCATAAACTATTCTTCTACGGGCTCCAGATGGAGCGATTGCGCGTGGACTTCGCGTGAGAGCCAAGAATTCGGTGGACACTCGAGGATTCGGGGCGTTGTTGCTGCGAGGAGTCGCGGCGTGATCGATTAGAGGAGTTCAATCGATCGGGGACCAACGAACGCGATCTACTTCAGTCTAGGGTAAAGGTGGAGGTTGAGTCGAGGATTCGGTAAATCACCTTATACTCTATTTTTTCTTAGTAGATTTTTCGTGTAATCGATCCCGTGGGTTTTTTACTCCTCTTGAAATTTTTTTCATGTAAAAATTCTCGGTGTATTGCTTTAATTTTCTGCACTTAAATTTTTATTGCATCAAGTTGGTTATTTTATTGTTTACACCTATTCACCCCCCTCTAGGTGTTTGTTTACCTATTAGATTCTTGGGCTATCATAACTTACAAGTGGTTTCAGGGCCAGTGGTCACGGGTTCGATTGCATGCTGCGAATGTATGCAGGTGCTGGAGGGGGGATTGTTGGCTTAAATGGACCAGCATCCTGCCCTGTGGCGGGAGGCCATGTGGAGCCAAGTCATGTTCGAAATGGCGTGAGGCTGGGTAGCCGAGTCATGTTCGAAGTGGCGTGAAGCTGATGGGGCCGAGTCACAATCGAGACCCGTGGGCGCTGTACCTGTACACTTTAAGTGAATTGGTTGCGTATTTCTAACAGGTCGAGCTTTTGGGATTAATGGTTAGCGCCAACGATCCGACAAGTGGTATCAGAGCGGGCATAGGTTGTAAACTATGGCTGAGGGCGGTAACATTAATCGACCTCCACTTTTCGATGGCACGAATTATGCTTATTGAAAAGTTCGCATGAGAGCTTTTCTAATTGCCATCGATGAGCGGGTTTGGCAATCTATAGAATTTGGATGAACTCATCCAACCCAAATATCGATAATGTTAACGTCCCCAAACCTAAAAATAAATGGACAAAAGATGAAATTGATCTATCATCTTTTAATGGAAAGAAAATTAATGCTTTATTCAATGTTTTAACACAAACCGAGTTTTCACGCATCTCGGCGTGTGAAATCGCAAAAGAAATTTGGGATACTCTCCAAGTTACGCATGAGGGTACAAGCTTAGTAAAGATTCAAAAACTCCAAATGCTAACTAGCAAGTTCGACTCAATTCGCATGGAGGAACATGAAACCTTTACCGAGTATTATACTCGTTTACAAGACATTGTTAACACTTGTGCTAACTTAGGAGAGAAAATTTTCGAACCCAAAGTTGTTAGAAAAATTTTAAGAACCCTTTCAGAAAGATTTCGTCCAAAGGTTGCCGCCATAGAAACGATAAAACATCCGGACGAGTTAAAAGTAGAAGAATTCGTTGGCGCACTACAAACTTATGAGATGACTTTTCCTACTAATTCATCTTCTACCAAGTCTTCTTCCAAAGATGCAGGTATGGCTCTAAGATCCACGAAGGAAAAAGACTCGAACACGTCTTCCTCAGATTCGGACACAGACACAACATTGGAGGAATTTGAAAAGCAGTTAGCATTGTTGACAAAGAAGTTCCGTCGGAACTTTAGAAAGAGACAAGCAATCAAACCTTCCTCCTCCTCGAAACAGTCTAAGACCAAAGGGAGTAATTCTTCCAAATCAAGAAAATTCGAGGGTTCTTCTAAGGAGAAGAAGAACACCGAAGGACAAATCCAATGCTACAAATTTAAATGCAGAGTCTTTGGCCACATTGCATCGGATTATCCCAATAAAAAGTCTTCGAAAAAGAAGGCTATGCAAGCTGTCACTTGGGATGACTCATCCTCCGATGAGTCGACCCCTAGTGATAAGGACGTGAATGCTATTGCTTTAATTGCATTTAACTCACCTTTTATGTGTTTAGCGTCTACTTCTACTGACTCTATTCCTTTGTCTCCTTTGCATGAAAAATCTACATCGGAGAATGAATCGAGTGATGAAGAGTCGGGAGAAGATGACATTGCCGTCGCCTACCATCAGTTATTGGTTGAATCAAAGAAGATAGCGAAGTACAATAAGAAATTGCGGAGAAGACTACTTGAGCTCGAAGAAGAAAATAAAAAATTGACAACCATATCTAAGACTTATGAAGATGAGAGAGATAGTTTGATCAAGTCCAATGACACTCTATTAGACAAGTGTAATCTACTTGAAAAGAAAAAAGAGTCTCACTTAGATAAAATTAATTTCCTTTCCAAACAGTACACTGAATTTAGAGAGTCCAACATAGAATTTACTAAGACGATTATCTAACTCAAATCCGATCTTAATAGATTTTCGTCCGGTACTAGCAAACTAGATAAAATGTTGGGACTTGGTCAAACTAACAAATTCGAACTTGGTTATGAACGAACTTATGTTGAACAAGTCCAGAAAACGGTTAAGGAAAATCCCAAACAAGCTCCGAAATCGATTCAAGGTATGTCTCCTCTTCAAGAAAATAAATCTGCTAATAAAGTTTGCCATCGGTGTGGTGTTGTAGAGCACATCAAAAGGAATTGCAAGCAAGGCACAAAGCAAGCTACAACATCAAGGCGACAAGTTTTAAATGCAAAAGTCCAATCACCGCCGAGACAAATCCAAAAGATGAAGAAAAAAATACCTCAACCAAATCGGGAGCAACAACTTGCAATTGCTCAACACAAATCAAAGGATGATCCAAAGAAGCAAGCTTGGAAACCAAAGAAGGATGATCCTGTGAGAATTCGAATTTTGGAAATTTGAATTCTGTGTTCCTCTCCCCTGTTACTGTGTATTTGAGTTGTATGTGTATATATGTACATGTATAGGCATATATATATATGTATATATATAGTGTATATATATAGTATTTATATGTATTTTAGGGTTTTAAGTTTTGTTGCGGAGAGAGAACGGCTTCACGGCGCAATTCGGAGTCCGTTTCTGACGATCCAAAATGGTAGATTCGATGTCTCGGCAGTGCTGAACGCGATGGCGTGATCCGTTTTGACATGCGACGAGCGGATTGAGAGATATCGCATGTTCTTCGCTGAGGGGTCGTAATGTACATTTTATGGTTTCGCAATCTGGACCCTGTTTCACGCACCGTTTTGCGTGAGATTGTTTGTGGAGGGGTGTCTGGGCATATTGTTCTTGCTGTGAAGGACTGGGGGCTTATTTTCTTTGTTTGAGGGGCTTTTGTGCAAATGTGCAAGTGTGTATTAGTGTGTGTTGTGTGTGTGTGTGGGGAGAGAGTGAGATCTCTCTTCTTCTCTCCTCCCTCAGCCCCAGCAGTGTGCCTTTCTCTCCCTCAGCTCCCCTGCCACCTCCCTGTGCGCCGCCGACGGCCGCCGACCACCCCCTGACCGGCGCAAGCTCCGGCCAACCCCTTCTCTCCATTTTTCTTCTTCTTCTTCTTCTTCTTCTTCTTCTTCTTCTTCTTCTTCTTCTTCTTCTTCTTCTCCTTCCCTGCGGTGTGCACCCGGGGGGAACCCATGCCTGAGCTCCCCTGAGGTGGCACGATCGCCGGAGACCTGCCCCGCCGCCGGGAGCCGCCGCCGTGCGCCGCCAGGCTGTTGCAGCTGCTGCTAGGGCAGCTGCGGGCAGGGAGCTGGTGACCCGAGCCGCCGCCGCCTTCCGCCGCCTTGGAGGGTGTGCGCCGTCACCCTCCAGACCTCCGGCGCCGCCCCCTACCTCCCCGGCCGTCGCCGTGCCGCAGGAGCGCCGCCGCGGGCTCAACCTTGGCAGCTAGGGTAGCCGCGGCCGAGCTCGCTCCGCCGCCGCCACCGCCGATTTTCTTTGTCGCGGTCACCGGCCACCCGACGTCCGGCGGGCCCCTCTTGCCGGTGCTCGCGTCGCCGCCGGCCGCCGTCATCGTCCGTTGCCGCGCCGCCGTGCCCTAGCCAACCCGAGAGTGGGCCTTCTTCCCGCGCCGCCGCCGCCGCTTCCTGCCGCCGGCTGAGGTGAGCCCCCTCTTCCTCACCTCCCCCGCACCCATCCCTGGCCGCCGCTGGCCGTGCATGTCGGCCGGCAGCCGGCCGGAGCTTGTTGCTCCGGCCGGGGTCCCTTTTTGCTTTGTTTGGGCCGCTTGCTTGTGTTTGAGCTCCCCGATGCCTCCCGAAGTTCGGGAAGGTGAGGGCAATGCGCTGATCATCATGCTCACCTTAGATTTCGGTTTGGTGGAGCCGTTTCGCTGTTCGGCCTTTGTCGGGCTATGTTATCGCATGTATTCACTATTTTTATAGATTTTTTGGGCTTGCGACTGGTCCTGTCGCAGTGGGGCTGTGAGCACGGCCTCCGTTACGTCGTTACCTATCCGCTGGTGCTTGCGGAAGGTCGTGCGGACGTACGGATTGCTCGAACGGCCTAAATTATTGCTTGTATGTATGTAATTGTTGCTTGTTTGTGGACTTTGGCGATTGTGGCAGGGTTGCGACGCTGCGGGCAGCAAGGGCATGATCCTTGAGGCCCTGTGGACTGGTTGTCCAACCCCTTCGCCCTTCGCGGAGATCCGGATTCATTTCCGACGCGTTTTTCGATGAAATAGTCGGCGAAATGCGTGTTTTTAGTCGTGCGACTCACTTGCTATTTTCGTGAGCATATTGGCTTCGTCATTTGGCCTCGTTGGCTGTTCCTCATCGCTGTCCCGAAGTTCCGAGGACAGCGGATGAGTGACGAACGGTTCCGGTGCCAAATCGATATTTTTCGGGAACCCGGAAAGCCGTTTTGGGTGCGTTTGTGTTCGTGACACCCCGAGCTTGTGCTCGCTGTCCCGTCACTTGGTTTTGTGTGTTTGGGGACAGCGAGGGACTTGGTTGGCTGATTGGTACCCCTCTGGGGCTTAGTGTGGTTTCGGGATCGTCCCGGTGGGTTTTCCGGGCGATCCGTCGGTTTCGGGATGTGAGAGCTTTGTGTTTTGCGTCGACTTGGTGGACCTTGACCCTGTGAGTCTTTCGTAGGTCCTATCGCGGTTCCCGAGAGCCGTCGGTGTTAGGCTTGATCTTACCTACAGGTGGGTACTTCGATCCGGAGTCGGTTCAGTGGACTACGGTGATACCTTTCTATCCCTTCTCTTGCATTTCAGTTATTAGTTCACTTGACTCCCGTTGACTCTACTTATGTGTGCTTGGCTAGTAGAGTAGTTGTGGTTTGCATGATTATTGAGACGACACAGTTGGTCGATAGTGATCGCTTGTTGTTCCGAGCGATCCTCGTTGTGGTTTATCAGTTGCTTCACGGCTCGTTGCCGTTCTGTGGATTGAGCATTCGCATCGATCGTCACAGCTCTTCTAGCACTTCACGTACACCAGCGGTCTGATCCACCGCCTGGGGGTGTTCTTTTCCGGAAAAGGGTCGTTGAGTTTGGTTCCGACCCGTGAGCCTTGATGCGTTGCGTGCAGAAGGTTTATGTGCCGAGAGATGAGCAGGTGACAGTGCCAGGGATACGTCCCGGTGGCTATGGATTGGATTTACTTTGTGGTTATCTCCATTGATGCATATACTAGTTGCTTACAGTAGCATAGTTGTTCAGTTGTATGTCAGCCTCATACTTACTTATGCTACTGTTTACCTTATCTATCTTTTGTTGACCCTCGTGCCGGTGTGTACACCTCGCCTTCGTCGGCTTGCGGTACCCACTGGGAGGGGAGACATGTTTACATGTTCTCACCCCCCGCCCTCGTTGTTGTTTTCAGGTGAGCAGGGTGGTGAGAGTCGGGACGCAGCGAGGCACGCCTAGTTAGTGGTACTAGAGGTCCCGACCTGTGAGGCTTCCCTCTCCAGATTTGGTTATCACCCTTATCCTCTATCAGTTAGTTATGGATATGGTTCAGTTACACTGTGGTTATTTTGTCTAGCATGCTATGGTTTTGATACAGTTATATTTTTGGATGTGCTTTCTTGCATGCTTAGATATTGTAGATTTGGTTTAGTATTGATGTGTGAATGCTGATGCTTTAGATCTATCATTGTTGCTTTATATCGCACATCTTGGATTTCTACCCCTCGTGGTAGCGTTTTCAAACAAAGGTTTCCGTGTGGGAAACAGTTTTCAAGTGGATTTTCGATCGATCGACTTTTGGGTTTTCAAAAGAGAGTTCTCGTGTGGAGAACGGTTTTCGAATGATTCTTGAATGTTTGAGGTTAGGATTTCAAAATAAAGCTTCTGAGTAAGGAGCAGTTTTCTAGAATGATCTGTTGTTTGTGCATCGCATCATCCTTCGCCTAAGGACTTGCTTAGATTCATACAGGTTTAAGGACTGTTAGCTGTATGAATCTTATTGAGCGGTTGTGTTGTTGTGATGAATGAATGGTGGTTGTGATCCTGTTGTATGTTGTGTACGCCGTGCAAATACAGGGGAGGCTCTGTCCGTGTGTACAGTGGACCCTGTATTTGTGGCGGGTCTGTACGTGGCGCGGGCTAGGCTTTCAAAAAAAAATTGGCACGTATTTCCGCTTCTAAAACTAGCCCGGGGCGTGACAGACTAAGATGGTATTGTTACGGATTTTATATTGGCATATTTCGTAAAGTGAGTCGGAGTCTTGAAGGTTCGAAGAAGAAAAGACGAAGAACAAAGACTCGAAGACTCCACGTATGAATTCACGATGCTTGGTAAGTTTAAATAATCTTGATGATGATTTAGATTCATTTACAAGTGTTTGGAAGACATTAGAATGGATAAAAAGTGTTTTAAAATAAAAAAAAATATAAAATAAGTTTTCCAACTTCCGAGGTCCGGACCCTAAGGATGAGGTCCGGAACCCGTACGCCTCCCTGGTTGTCTTGCAGGGAGGGTCCGGACCCTGAGGATGAGGTCCGGACCCTGAGGGCGGAGGTCCGGACCCTGAAGCTGAGGTCCGGAACCCGTAGGTCTGATGAGCAGTTTCGCAGACCGGGTCCGGACCCTGATGGCTGAGGTCCGGACAATGAAACGCCTAAGCAGTGTCCGGGTCCGGACCCCATACCCGCGGTCCGGACCCCAACCCGACGAAATTTCCTGATTGTCCTGTTTTTCAATCCTAACCTAATTCTTTGTCTCCAAACCATATAAATAGGATGTGGGGGTGTCTCTAAAGTGTAGAAAATTATATATTATCTTTGAGAAACCCTAGAAGCTTGTAGGTGACCGTTTTCCTCATCTTCTACATCAAGCTTCTCTCAAATTGATTCATGGTGCCCTAATGCCCAATATTCTTTTAGAATCAATTTGAGGATTGCTTAGAGATAATTCCCACAGATTTTTCATGATATTCTAAGCAATAAACCATCATCAATTTTGTTGATCTTGCTCCGGACGGAGTGCGCTCGTGGATTCGAGTGGGCTTCGTGGATTCGACGTGTTGAGGGCTTCGTGGATTCGAAGTTGGTCGTCTCGTGGATTCAAGGCGTGGCGTTCGTGGATTCGAACGTGGGGCGTGGACAACCCGGTGGTGTGCGTGAGATCCAAAGAAGATAAAGGAGAGGTTAAGTCCGTGGAGTCGGTAATCACCTTGTAATCTTTTATTCTTAGTGGATTGTTATCGCGTGTTGGTCCCGTGGGTTTTTTCTCCAAGGTGGAGTTTCCCACGTAAATCTCGGTGTGCTGATTTTATTTTCCGCATTACTTTATCACATTGAGATTTGTGATTTTTGTTATACACCTATTCACCCCCCTCTAGGTGATTGATAGTATCTAGATAGATCCTAGGGCACCCCCCTATCTTACAATTGGTATCAGAGCGGGATCTAGATTTATATATCATTATGGGTGAAAAAGGTAGTAATATTAGTCGGCCTCCTCTATTTGATGAGAGCGAAGAGGAGTCGGACGAGGAAAATCTCTTTGTGGCGTATCAACAACTTTTTAAGGAATCGAAAAAGATGGCTAAGTACAATAAAAAGTTGAGGAACCGTCTATTGGAACTTGAGGATGAAAATAAAATGTTGAAGACCACAACTAAAGCTCTTGAGGAGGAAAGGGAGTCGATATTAAAGAACAACAAAATCCTTCAAGAGAAGCTAGATCAAGCGAATATATCGATCAAATCAACTCAAGAAAAGGTTGGATTTCTCGAACTACAACACAAGGAAATTTTTGTTTCCAACCAAGTTTTGACCAAACAAGTCCATCAACTCAAGTCCGACATACAAAAATTCTCCTCCGGATCAAAGAAACTTGATAGTATGCTCGGTTTGGGTCAAACGGACAAACTTGGTGTTGGATATGAGCGGACATTTGTTGAGAAGGTAAACAATTCTATTCCCAAAGTCTCAACAAGTGTAAAAGAGAAAGTATGTCATAGATGTGGAAAGAAAGGTCACATCAAGAAGACATGCCCTAGAAAAGGTAAGAATACTCAATCGGCATCTTCTAAACATCTATCGGCATCTTTCAACACTCGACAAGCCTCTCGGTTTCAAAAGCAATATCAAAAAGGTCGAGTACTCGAGGTCAACCGAAAGTCAAAGCCACAACACTCAAATACTCCAAAGCGGAATGCGATGGTGAGACCAAAGGTTGATCAAAAGTCAAAACAATCGGTGCCCAAATACAACAAAGCAAGACAACCAACAATTCGACAAGTTTGGGTTCGGAAAGGTGATATTTTTCCTTGTCTTAAACCTTAATTTGTTTTTGACTTAGAGTAATGCTTTGATCGGTTTTTATTGCATATCTTTTGTTCATTGCATTACACGTTTTTGGTGCTTTCATTGTTACAATTTTTTTGGATTCTTTGAATGATTAGAACATTAAATAGTGCATTGAATATCAATAAGTTCACTTTCATTCACTCTTAATGAATTTCATAATAATTATCGGTTTTACTTTATTTTCATTATATTTGAAGGTAATCTATTATGAGAATTCTTAATACTTATATTCATCAAATTTAGGCAATCATGTGTAATCTCTAGGAGCTTAACCTATCTCGGTTGTGTGTGTTGAATTTGATGAATAGTCATTCTCTTATGGACTAAAATTTGTCACATGTTCTTTCAAATAAGAGATTGCATAAGCGAGGGGGAATTATTATTATAAAATGCTCATATGCTTTGAAAGATGTGGAAAGAGTTACATCCTTAAAAGGAGTGTGAAAACTACCACCACATGGAGGAAAGAGCTACCACCCCGGTCGTCCGGTTAGTGTGTGAAGCTACCACATGAGAATTGAATTGCATATCCGAAAAAAAAAAAAAATATAAGTGCAAAAGCATGCAAAAGGAAAAATGTCACAATTTTTATTTTTCGGAGTTATAAGGTGGTCCACATACATGAAAGATGCTCAAAGAGCCACCCCTTGTGCTATTTGTTTTATCTCAAATTTGAATGTTTGTGCGACAAATTTTCTGTCTCTTTGATGAATCACTTAAGTCATCTTCATAATCCGTTTACATCTTGATAGTTTTTGAGCCTTTAGATTATCATTGATGACTTGTTTTTGAAGTTTATATGAATTAAGAAATCGGATAATATTTTGTCTACATTATGATGAGTGTGTAGTAAAGTTCTTAATTCTTATGAAATTAATAGGGATTGAAAGAAGTCAATGTGAATTTATAATTTTCATGTACTAACATTGCTTGAAATTTTTATCACAAGTTGTTTCAAAATTGAAAAAGCTTTAAACTTGTATTTTGATTGATTTCTCTCGAACTTCTCTCTATTTTTGGTGTTTCTCTTTTGGCAATTTTTGACAAAAAGGGGGAGAGAGGAAATGGTAATGATAACTTAGACGCATAAACATAGGGGGAGAGAGTGCATGAACAAAGGGGGAGCGATTTTGATACTTTTTCTACTAACTTTGTTCGTGGAGAATGAAAATATTTTGCAGGTCTCTCAAGACTTCAAGACTCCATGTTTGTCTAAGTTAGAGAGTTTGTTTTAGGAGTTACTAAATTGTAATTTTATTTTTCATTTGGATCTTTCACGCGAGAAGTTCATTGTTTTGGTGATGGCAATGAATTTCATTTTTAGAGAGATGAGCATCGTGAGTGTTTTATGTATTTTTGTGTTTTTGTCACGAAATTGCCAAAGGGGGAGATTGTTACGGATTTTATATTGGCATATTTCGTGAAGTGAGTCGGAGTCTTGAAGGTTCGAAGAAGAAAAGACGAAGAACAAAGACTCGAAGACTCCACGTATGAATTCACGATGCTTGGTAAGTTTAAATAATCTTGATGATGATTTAGATTCATTTACAAGTGTTTGGAAGACATTAGAATGGATAAAAAGTGTTTTAAAATAAAAAAAAATATAAAATAAGTTTTCCAACTTCCGAGGTCCGGACCCTAAGGATGA